>OZ005734.1:20286188-20886188 GCA_963930755.1 Eudasyphora cyanicolor
ATTATTTTTTATTTAGCGATAAGCAGAGATTTTAACCATTCAACCGGCACCAACGTCGCTAAAATCTGTAGGCTATTTAAAATGTTATGTAATCTTTGTAACTGCATGTAAAATATATATTTTGTGAAAATTATGGAGTAGATGTGTGATTTTTAAATAAAATCTTAAAAATTTTATTATAATAATTTTTTGAGCATTTCATTTTTCTATAATATTTCTTAAAAATTAAATTTTTCTGGAAAATTTCGTAAATACTGCATTTTTGAAAATTTTGACCAAAAAAAATTTTTATTGAAAATTAATTTTTTTTATTGGAAATTTTTTCGGAATTAAATTGATCTAGCAAATTTCTTCGAAATCAAATTTTTCCAAAAATTTCGTTTCAATTAAAATTTTCTGTAAAATTTCTTCGAATTGAATTTTTCAAAGGGTTAACATTTAGTAAACAAATTATTCTTTAATAACTTCTATTCTACATTATGAGCGTCATTGGCACGCCCATTTTTGTGCCTCCCACACAAATGGACTATTTTGCACCAGGATTAACAGCTTATAAGCTTAATACCGGTGCAAACTTTAAAGTTATAAAACTTACTAATATTTTTTGGGATTGAAGGTGAGGGGAATCGTGGTCGGTTTACTTTGTTACTTGTTTTTTTTTCTTTAAATATTCTCAATTGTAAAGTAATATTCTCAAGTAAAATGTAATCAATGCATATTTAGCCTTAATATTATCAGAATATAACTCAAGGATCTTGCAAAATTTCAAAAAAAACTTGAATTATCGTATTCACTTCCTTCCCACTGTGCCCACACTAACCAAACAATCCTCCTCCGACTCAAACACACACGCAATATACGAAATGTCAGACATGCGTCATTTCGTTAACCAACAAAAAGGATGTCGCAAAAAAAACAAGAAAACGAATACACAGAATTCTAGAGCTGAGCAACAACAAAGGACACAAAAGTAAATCACCTAAAGTAATGTCATAAAAGAAAATTTAATTGAAATTCACTTTAAAGTCAGAAAAGTGAAAGAGGCAGAAGCAGCAGCAACGGAGGCATCATGAAATGGAATACGCGCACACGTTCATTTGTACCAAATGACAGAATGTCTCCTCACAAAGGACCCAACACAGGAACTGTGCAAAAAAAACGAGAAACGTACAAATCAGATCTGATGATGTTCCTTTTATTTTGCACTTTGTTTGTGTAATGTCATCATTCAAACGAAATGGAATACGAATACAGAGAGAAACACGCGCTCTTTTTTTATTTTTTGCAAAACCTTCGTACTCCTCATATTTTGAACACATTTCATATTTATTTTGCCACCGCGAATATCCTTTTGAAATGTGGGGAGTTGTTTTTTATATTTACGAGTATTCGTGCACTCTCGTTACTGTTACCACTTGAAATGTGGAGGAAAAAACATGTTTGCGAATTATTTTCAATTTTTTATTTTTCATTTCTGTTATTTCGCCATGACACCCGCGCACAAAAAAGCAACCATCCGTTTCCGTTTCATTTTGATATATATTTTATATATAATTTTTTTCTTTCTTATTTTTTTAAACAAGTAGCGTGATATTAATTTACCAAAGGTGTGGGGTGTTTGCAGGAAAAAAAGTGAGTTTTATGCTAGAGATGTCCCTGATACAACTCACATATACATATGAGTACAGAGCAAAGCTTTGCCTTTGTGAAGTAAGGATCTGTTAATGATGTCACATATATGTACGAGTGCTAGATATGTACAAAAACAAAACCAACGTTTTTTTTTATCCTTTTATATGTCACCTTTTTGCATGGTCCATATCATTTTCATGAAATTTTCCATAACCAAATCGCAAAGTGGCTGCCCTATGTCCTGGATTCTATCTTTGAGGTCTTGAATCGACGCTGGGCTGTTGGCGTAGACCTTATCTTTCACGTGGCCCCAAAGAAGATGTCGCAAGGTGTTAAATCACAAGATCTAGGTGGCCAATTGTGATCACCTCTTCGAGAGATAACACGATCCGGAAACATTTCCCGTAACAGATCAATGGTTTCGTTGCTTGTGTGGCACGTAGCGCTGTCTTGTTGAAAGTAAACGTTGTCCAGATCAATACCATCCAACTCCGTAAAAAATCATTAATCATCTCTCGATAGCGCAATCCATTCACCGTAACTGTTGATCCAACCTCATTTTCGAAAAAGTAAGGTCCAATGACCCAGCCGGACCATAAACCGCACCAAACAGTCACACGTTGAGGATGGAGAGGATTCTCAACAATAACCCTTGGGTTTTCCGAGCCCCAGATGCGACAATTTTGCTTGTTGACGTAGCCACCGAGGTGGTAATGGGCCTCATCAGTCAAGATGATTTTTCGATGGAATTGCGGATAGTGAATTTATCGTTCCATTTTTAGTAATGGTGTAGTTTCTACTTGTCAAATGCCAAAGAATAAAAGCTTCAAAAGTGACAGCTACCGAAATACCGGATGATTCAAAATAACACCTCTTCTTGGAAAACCCTGTATATGTAAGACTAGCGACATAATATTTACACAATCTAATATTTAGTGCGAATTGCGTTGTTCTTGATTTCGCTTGGCGTCTGACTATTAAATTAAATATATGATTTTTGTATATATGTACGAGTATGTAAATGCAAATAACTACTTAATCTTTATTTCATTTAGGCTAAGCATCTACACAAAATATCGCCATTATTCACCCGCGATAAATACTTTCTTGTTGACTTTGTCAGTTTAATGCCGATGTTAACACATTCCGTGAACACATTTCCCAGTCATCACATTTAGCGGTGGCGAGCGAAGCGACACGACGCGACGGAACGGCGGTGCGGCACATTGCATCCTCCCACATCGCCTATAAATTTTCAATAAAATAGCGATAATTTTTGTGTGATCGTTTCAATCGCTCGCACACTCGCCGAAAGGTAAAATAGGCGGTGAAAAGTAAAACAGATCACATCGCGACATCATCTAAATTTATTGACAAAGTCATTCATTCGAAGTAGTGGAACAGATCAAAGGGAATTGGCTTAAGGAGGCGCAACGACGACAAACTGATTTCGAGTGTGTCGTTGTTTTTTTTATTTAGCTTTTGTTGGGGGCCAATAGTTTTAACGATAATTTAATTGGCGTTTTCTCAACGGTGAAAATAATAATGAAATAATGTTTGTTTTGTTCGCACTGTGGAATTTCTGGTCATAATTCATTGAGATGTTTTTGCGAAATATCGCACCGATAATAGGTGGTTTGTTTATACTTAGCGATTATGGCCAAGAATTTACAGTAAGCGTCGAAAAGAAGCACAACAAGAAAAAACTCTTTTGGAGGAACAATTTTTTGTAATATTTTTTAATACCTACGAAAATATTGAACATATTATAGTGAGAGATAAATGTGGCGATTGTTTCAGATTTTTTGATAACAAAATCATCTAAACCGTCCAATAACTATCTTAGAATGTTTTGAACAATTTTTTTTTCAAAATAAAAATTTATTTTAAAGGTCAGAATTTGTATTATTAACCTATGCAATTGATTTTTGCCTAAAATTTTCATAAAAAGTTGCTAAATAGAAAAAATAAGATACAATATCATTTATTGCAATTTTTTAAAGGACTTTTTTAAATTTATAAAAATAATTTTTAAATTTTTTTTTTAAATTTTCAACTTATAAAAGGAATCACAAATCAAAAATACGACATACAACAACTAATATAAATTGTTTCACTGTGATTGTGGCCTTTTATTGCTACATAAATATATATGTATGCTATTTTCTTACCTTTTCAATATGTAGTTATCCTTATCCTGAAATCAGAAAAAAAAACAAAATATTATTTGTTTTACCTCGAGATTTCTGCAAAAAAAAAGTATTAAATGACGCAATCTGATTGGAATTTTACCATTCGTATTTATACTCCACACCACACTGTGGAACATGGTATTATGATTTTGTGCATTTGTTTGTAACGCCTAACAAATAAGAGATATATACCCACAGCTTATTATACCGATCGGCAAAGAATACTTTTTGAGTCGATTTAGCCATGCCCGTATATAAAACCATCTTTAGGAAAATTGATACAGAGGCATTTCATAGACTAAGGACGATACCTATTGAAAATGGGGTATATCGGTGCATGTTCTGATATACCCCAATATAAAGGTCAAACCGATGTCACTTCTTGACACTCAAGAGGACTCAATTTTCAATGGACCTGCTGAAATTTTAGAATTTGCACTTTATATTGGACCAAATAACAGTAAAACAGGGGTAAATGTATGACCGACCCCCACTAACTTTGGAGGAACCCCCTGGGGGTTCCATACATTTGCACTCGATTGGAGCACTCTAAATGGGTCAAAGTGGGATTTTTTCCGGGACATCAGAATTCGTTTTAGAGGTATGGTTCCTTCGACAAAGTTTCTTATTTTGATCCCTAGAATACGTTTTTCACTGAGTGGGGGTCGGTCATACATTTGGACTCGATTGGAGCACTCTAACTGGGTCAAAGTGGGATTTTTTCCGGGACATCAGAATTCGTTTTAAAAGGTATGGTTCCTTCGGCAAAGTTTCTTATTTTGATCCCTAGAATACGATTTTCACTGAGCAACCTATTATACATATATATAATTTCCTTTCGTAAGTTGACAAAACAACAATTTTTATTTTTAAATGGGATAGTACACTTCTCAGCCTATCTACGAGTAATTCTCGCTATAAACCTTGATATGCAAAAATAGAGAGTTTGAACCATATATTTTAGCATAAATCTAGAAACACTTATCGGAATTGGTTAAGTATTGATTAAATGATCAATATGAAGTTGCCTTCATTTTCTTCTAATAAAGGGTTTTCCAATAAGAGGTGTTATTTTGGTATTCAAAGAAAAATGCAATTTTATTAGATAAATGATCGGATGTTTATTTCATAATAAAGAGCAAGGTATGCCGTTAATAATGAAAAACAACATCAGCCAAATGGCCACCATGACCACACTTACAGGACCATATCCTTTTCATGAATTTTTCCATAACCAAATCGCAAAGTGGCTGCCCTATGTCCTCGATAGCCTCACGAATATTATCTTTGAGGTCTTGAATCGACGCTGGGCTTTTGGCGTAGACCCTATCTTTCACGTGGCCCCAAAGGAAGAAGTCGCAAGGTGTTAAATCACAAGATCTCGGTGGCCAATTGTGATCACCTCTTCGAGAGTTAACACGGTCCGGAAACTTTTCCCGTAACAGAGCAATGGTTTCGTTGCTTGTGTGGCACGTAGCGCCGTCTTGTTGAAAGTAAACGTTGTCCAGATCAATACCATCATACTCCGACCATAAAAAAATCATTAATCATATTTATACCTCCATTCTAAACTATGTTAAGTGCAAAAATGTAGTTTTTCAGGAGTTTGATGATTTTTTTTAAATTTGTGTGGAATTTCTTTATAATGCAAATCGAATGACCTGTACTGTTTTGTGAATAACTTTTGATTGGGTTGACGGATAAACACCAAATTTTGACTGAATATAATTTGAATATTTAGAAATTAAAAATGCAATCTCCCTAAAACTATGCTAAGTCGACTTAGCATGTTTTAGAATGGAGGTATCGGTATCTCGATAGCGCAATCTATTCACCGTAACTGTTGATCCAACCTCATTTTCGAAAAAGTTAGGTCCAATGGCCCCGCCGGACCTTAAACCACACCAAACAGTCACACGTTGAGGAAGGAGAGGCTTCTCAACAATAACTCTTGGGTTTTCCGAGCCCCAGAAGCGACAATTTTGATTGTTGACGTAGCCACCGAGGTGGTAATGGGCCTCATCAGTCAAGATGATTTTTCGATGGAATTCCGGATAGTGAATTTTAATAATTTCCATTGCGTTGTTGAATCGTGTATCGTTCCCTATTTTGTAATGGCGTAGTTTCTACTTGTCAAATGTCAAATAATAAAAGCTTCAAAATACCGGGTGATTCAAAATAACACCCTGTATAACGGGATTTCCAATAGGGATGATATGATTTTTAAGTGACCGATTGTGGCTACGTGACACACAACAAATGAAAAAATGCAATTGTTGCGAGAAAAGTTTGGAGACAACCTCCAAGAATTTGTGATTTAACACCATTAGACTATTTCTTGTGGTGTTATTTGAAGTCATTGGTCTTTCGAAATAAACCAGACTCTCTTCAAGCTTTACAAGTCAATATTGAACGTGCCATTCATGACATACGGCTTGATTTAGTGGAAAAAGGGCCCGAAAATTGGGTTCATCGAATTCGTTCCTGCAGAACAAGTCCTAAAGGTCATTTGAATGGCTTTTTATTTAGAACTTAATTGTATCGATTGTACTTCACATTAAATAAAAAACTTTTGAATTTCCTTAACAATAAGTGTTTTTTTTTCCAAGAAATCATATCACTCTTATTGGATATTCAACTGTCGTTTAATATCCAGTACCACTGTGCTTTGCATGGTATAAAAAGATATTTTTTTTTCTCAGCGATAAAGATCAAAACTTAAGAATTGTCAACATTTTCAAGGTGTTACTAATGTCAACACAATCTCCCCAAAAATCAAATCTCAAATCAGTTGGTGTGGTTTAAGCCTATACATATATGTAATTCAAAAAAAACTCACACAAAAATCCCATTTGCCACACGTTACGCCCTATTATGACACATTCGAGTGATTGTCAATAGAAGAAAATTGACATAGCCCATAAAAACAAATCCCTAAAAAAAGGTGAGAACATCCTTAAAAAATCTGCAAACACAAAAAATAACAAATATGCAAAATTTATTAAAATCAATGCAAATTTTCTTTACCCAAAAGGTGGCATATTTAAATAGAAACAATAACAACCCCACACACGGATTGGGAAAATCGTCTTAAAGAAAGCCAACATCAACCCTTAGACAACCACCTCAACTAAAGGAAACTGTATAGCCGACAAACCTTATAAGACACCCTACTCACACGCACGCCAACCACTCGGCCTGTCCAGCTGTGCGTGGGTCTTTGTTCACAGTTTCTTCACATCTCTCAATCTCTCTCTTTTGGTCTACCTGGATCCTTGAGGATACTCGTACATAGAACAAAACTAGAGCAAATATAATGTCCGTCTCTGGCAAATTCGGGAGGGGAGAAAATGTGTGAAAAATCTTCCCCCTAAATAAACAAATCCTTAATGAAATTTATCTGCTGCTGCAGGATTCCTTTGACGTCGCCCAATGCAGGGAAAGGGAAAACAAAGGAAAGACGTTTGCAATTGTTTCATTTACAAAGATTTCGTTCGGAATTATTCTGTTCGGTTCTGTTCTGCATATATTCATATTGGGAGTAAAGTCTAATGATGTGCTATGCAAAAATCTTTTGTCTGCATTTTGTTTGTTGGAGGAGAAAGGTAAAATCGAGCATTTATTTGCGTATCTGAAGCCATAATAAAATGCTTTGTTTTCTTTGAAGAAAAATGTAAATTTTCACAATGTTTGTTCGTCTATTCGTCCGCCTTGTGATGCTGCTGCAGCCGTTATCAAAATAATTTTATTTGAAGGTAAGAAATGTGTTAAAGATCTTCTATGATAATTGCTTATTGTATGATACCAAAGGTATAGGATAATCGAATGATATAGGTTTTGTTGTTATATGAATAATGGCCACCGTAACGGAATGAAAAATATTTATATTTTAAAAATTCGAATATAAAATACATGGTCCAAATATGAATTATTGGACCAATGAATTTTTCTAAGAAGTCAGTAGATACTCCGAAAAACAGTTTTTCCACCCAATATAAGGGAACACATTATAGGAAAAACTTTGATACAATCAATAAAAACGGAATTATTTTGGTCTCAATGTAAAAGATACAATCCAAAATAAAAGTAATGTAAACTGTTTTCATTACAATGAAACACTGTCACTGTATTCATAAAAAAGTTACATTGATGAGAAGTATTACTTCTCCCGTTCAATGTGTACCACAACTATATTTTATATATTTTCTTCTTCCATTCAATTTGTACCACTACTATATTTTGGTTGCAGTAACCATATATTTTGAAAGCACGCTACAGCCCGTAATAATAGAGATATGTTGATCACATTTGGGAAAATATTTATTATAGTAGTTACAGGTCATTTGGGATCAAGAATGAGCCTTATGGGTTAATGTTTTGAAATACATATGTAGCTTCTTAATATAGTAATCTAAGATGTATATAACACATTTGCAAACAATTTGGCTGAAAATATGCATTTCGAATTTTTTTTTGACAACCATTCTTCACAACAAAAAATAAATACATAGATCCATGTTCTGATATAGTCACCATCTCACCGTCTCAAATTTCCTTGGAGATTTGTATAAATTTTTACAGTCCGTGTTTTATTTTCACTAAAGTTCTATACAACGAATATTGTGCATATCCGTCTAGTTTTTTATATAGTCCCCATATAAAGAACGCCCTTAAATAGCTTTAATTAAACCACTAATGCCAAATTTTCTCAACGACATGAAAGAACCGAACCGAACATACGTGGTTGTCATACTATAACAAAATTGTGTGTCGATCTTGATTTTGTTTTTCGGTTTTTGTGAATGTGGCGGTCCAAAAAGGTGCCTTTTGATGTGTTTTACTCTAATTTGAAAGGTTGTGGCTTATACACTAATAGAAAAAGCTTCGTCAAAAGTCAGCTAACGTACAGATAATCCTATTAATGAATTTGTTCGTCGCCCTGACGAATCTCTGTTTAAGTATACTAGAACAAGAACTATTTAGTGGAATCAGTGTACACACACAGTTAGCGTGGTAAATTTGCTTTTGACAAGTAAGAAAGTTCAGTCATATGACAGTCACCGACATATGAATCCCCCCACCTTGAATCGCAACAAATATTAGTAATTTTTTTTTTGTTTTAATTAAATTATTATCAATTTAAATTGCAATTAATAACTTTAAAGTATGTACAGGTATTAAGGTTATAAGCTAATTTTTGGTATAAAAAGATCCTCTAAACTCTAGGTACTATAAAAATATTTCACTGTACGAAATTTCAAGTATTTGTATGCACTGGTATTAAAGTTAAAAGCGGTTAACTTTTGGCACAAAAGTGTACATTTGTTTGGGGGGGTACCAAAAGGGGCGTGCCAATAACGCCCCCTTTTCTCTTGACTCTTGGTATTATAAATGCATTACACTGTACAAAATTTCAAGTATTTATATGCACTGGTATTAAAGTTATAAGCGGTAACTTTTGGTACAAAATGGTCCATTTGTGTGTGAGGTACCAAAAGAAGCGTGCCAATTACGGCCACTTTTCTCTGGACTATAGGTACTATAAAAGCATTGCACTGTATCAAGTATTTTTTTTTTGCGGTTAAGGATGGAAATATGCATTGTTGCATGCACGAAGAGTCGTCACTCATCGCGATATGTCGGGCTCTCCAAATTCTTTGTTATACCGACAAAAAACCTCCTTGCTTCCATGTGGGACATGATTCCACCCGGAACCGCTTGCGCATTACTTCGGCGTGGTTCCCTTTTAAGCCGTTTGCTATTTTCTTCCTTAGACCTGCGTCCAAGCCCCCGCTTCGTATTCTTACTCGGCTGCGTCCAAGTCAATCTTCTTGTTTTTTAGTATGCTTTCGCAATACCTTGCCATTGTGGACCAATTTTTTTCGCTTCCTATGATTTTGTGGATGACAGTTTCTACGGTCAAAGGGCCTAGTATCATTTCCACCTGTTGTCTATTAGCTTCCCATCTCGTGCACGTGAAAAAAGTATGTTCTGCGTCGTCCAATACATCATTTCTGTCGTACAAACAATAAGGTGAATTACACTTATTCATTTTAAAAAGGTACTTCCTGAAATACCCATGTCCCGACAGCATTTGTGTCAGGTAGTAATTTACTTCTCCTGCGTTTCTACGGATCCTCTTTTCTATGTTCGGGATTAACCTCGCCGTCCACCTTCCGCTTGTATCTGCTGTCCATCGTTCTTGCCAGACTTGCATGGTTTCCCTTCTGATTATCTCCTCTGATTGGTTTAACGCATTTGATTGTCTGAGCAACCTTAATTTCCTCCTTTCTAGAATATCCAGGTCAATCGGTATCATGCCTGCTATTAGTATTATAGCGGCACCAGATACTGTTCGGTACGCGGATGTAATACGCAGACCAGCTGTTCTCTGTGCTGCAAGTAGAGCGTTTGATCTTTTCTTTATCCTCATTTTATCTCCCCAGAGTTCAGATCCATAAAACATGATACTGTTGTTTATGTTGGTATGAATCTTGTGGCAGCTCGATTCTCAGTATTTCGTCGTAGGTAATATTCCATAGGTCTGGCCCTAAGATAGATCCTTGTGCTGCACCCGAAGTAACTCTCATTGTTCTCTGTCCATTTTTTGTGTTGTATATGAGTTCTCTGTCTTTCAAGTAGTTTCTGACGATTTGAAGTATGTATTCCGGAGTGTGGAATTTTTTCTCAAGAGCGTGGAGGACGTCTGCCCACCGTAAACTATTAAAAGCATTTTTTACGTCTAATGTAGCTAAAAGCACTAGAGGTTTCGTGAAGTGAGACATTTGCTGAACTTCTTCGACTGCATCAATTACATCTCTTAGAGCTCCAAGTGTTGACCTACCAGGTCTGAATCCGTGTTGTCTCGGTGATAGTCCGCCTCGTGCGCATATGGCTTCATTAAGTCGGGGCTTTATCAGCCTCTCCAGGAGCTTCCCCGACGTATCTAAAAGACATAGGGGTCTGTACGCTGATGGGGATTCTATGTCTCCCTTTCCCTTGCTTATGAGAACTAATTGTTGCTTCTTCCATACCACTGGGAATATGCATTCTTTCAAGCAGCTGTTGTACATATTTAGTAAAAATTCTGGGCGCTTTGCGGCTATCTCTTTTATTACCTCAGCAGGTATTCCGTCAGGCCCAGGAGCTTTATTGTTTTTCAGCTGGCTGGCTGCGACTTGTAGTTCTTGCGGTGTAAACATTGGAATGTGTATCGTTTCTGATGGGTCTGTTATAACTTCCAGGAATTCGTTTGATGGGAACTGGGTTTTTACTATTTCCTCCATTTTTTCTTCGTCCATCGCTGGTGTCGGGGATTTCGAACGTAGTTTCCCCATTACTATTTTGTAACCAGTGCCCCAGGGATTTTTATTTATGTCTTCGCGCAGTTCGCCCCACAGTTGTTCTTTGCTGTCGGAAATTGAGTGCTGGAGCCTTTTCTTTGCTTCTTTGTATTCTGTTCGCTCTCTTACCGCTTCACCACGGCTTCTAGCTCTTGTTAGTTTTGCGTCTGTATCGAAGGCAGTCTCTGCGTGCATTTGCAATTGATTCGTTCCACCAATGGACAGGTTTTTTGGTTGGATTCCCTAGTTTTATCTGAGGCAAGATTTTTTACAGCTTTTTTCGATGATGTTCATTACCTTTTCAACTATTTGTTTTGCGTCTGTCAGTGTTGACACTTCAGCTAATAATGCTGTAGTATTCAGTTTTCGTACATTCCATTTTCTACTGCCTGTACTTTGTGTGTTTGGCATTTCATTTCTTAAGCTGTTTGCATGAAACGTGTATCAAGTATTTGTATGCACTGGTATTAAAGTAAAAAGCTGTTTACTTTTTGTACAAAATGGTCCATTTGTGTGGCAGGTACCAAAAGGGAAGTGCCAATAACGCCCACTTTTCTCTGGACTCTAGGTCCTATAATAGCATTACACTGTACAAAATTTCAAGTAATTGTATGCACTGGTTTTAAAGTTATAAGCTGGTAACTTTTAGTTCAAAATGGTCCATTTGTGTGGGAGGTACCAAAAGGAGCGTGGCAATAATGCCAATTTTTCACTGTATTGTAGGTACTATTAAACCATTACACTGTACAAAATTTCAAGTCTTTGCAGGTCCTGGTAATAAAGTTATAAGCTATTAACTTTTGGTTCAAAATTGTCCATTTGTGTGGTAGGTATCAAAAAGGGCATGGCAACTTCGCCCATTTTTCTCGAGGTAATAGTGACTTATAAACTAAAACTATGTGTAGAATTTCAGAGGATTCCGAGGATGAATAGTATAGAAGTTATTAAATAATAAATATTTCACTAAATATTAATCTTTTGTGGGGGATGTAGTAGAAGTAGTGGACCAATATGGCCCATCTTCGAACTTAGCTGGAGATAGAAAAAAATATTACGACATACCAAATTTGAAGTCAATCGGTTACTCCTTGGAGAGTTATCGTGCGCACCAGCCAGCAGACAGACGGACGGACATTGCTCATTCGACTTAAAACGACCTAAAACGGATATCCGCCGAACATACTTAGGGTCTCATGTCACTCCTTATCGTATCACTAAAGTGAGGGTATAAAAACAACATTTGGAAGAGGGAAACAGGTTTAAATAATTTTTGTAAGTCATCGAATAAAATTTCGGCTATTTGATATTTCTAAGGAAAATACAGCAAATGTAACAATAATATTTGCATGCAAATAATGGAGAAATTTGAACGAAAAAACTTGTGTAGTCAAAGAGTTTTCAGAAATGTTATTAGGAACACAAATATCTTACATAACGTGCTTACAATGGGGGCATATTGTGTTCATGGATAAAATAATATGATTACTAGAGAACCATATTATGGTGAAATATGACATAACATGGCTATGGTAAATTATTTTTTTTATTTATGTTCTCAGGTTTTCCAATAGGGATGATACGATTTTGAATTGACGTTTCGGCCATTTGTAATATGTCATGATCTGTCATTTGTTTTTTATTGTATTCAGTAGTGTTTACAATTTCATCATGGAGAGATATACGCAAGAAAAACGTTTACAAATTATTCAGTTTTATTATCAAAATAATCGTTCTCCAATTGCAACTTTTCGTGGGCTAAGTCCATTTTTTTTAAAACCCAAAAAAAAAACACTTTCTAGTCGACCTACGACCTTGACTGTTGACCGATTGTGGCTACGTGCCACACAGCAAATGAAACAATTGAATTGTTGCGAGAAAAGTTTGGAGATTCGCTTATTTCAAGAAATTGTGATATTTAATGGCCTCCAAGAAGTTGTAATTTAACACCATTAGACTATTTCTTGTGGGGTTATTTGAAGTCATTGGTCTTTCGAAATAAACCAGACTCTCTTCAAGCTTTACAAGTCAATATTGAACGTGCCATTCATGACATACGACTTGATTTAGTGGAAAAAGTGATCGAACATTAGATTCATCGAATTCGTTCCTGCAGAAGAAGTGTTTGAGGCCATATGAATGATGTTTTATTTAGAACTTAATTATATCAATTGTACTTAACATTAAATAAAAATCTTTTGAATTTCCTTAACAATAAGTGTGTTTTTTCAAAGAAATCATATCACTCTTATTGAAAACCCCTATATTATATTCAGCATATGTTATCACCGCAACCATATAGTTTTTCTGTGTGAATATACTGAACTGTACTTTGAACACAAGAAAAGGTTAAACGAATCAGAAAGAAAATAAATCCGATCGGTGCTGAAAAAGAGTCATAAAAGTCCATGTTTTGAAACACAAACATGTAAAACTCGTAAAATATTTGGATATGTTCAATTTCGTACGAAACACAAATCTAAGTAATTTCTATATTTCTTCACAAAAGAAGCTAGCATTCTTGATGCACTATTGATGTAAATTTCAATAAGTTTTAACTTCATTTACCAAAAATACGTTATTTTTTCATTTCTCAGCTCTTCATGCTAAACATCCACTTCACGCCTAATTTATGGAAAAAATATAATAAGTAATTTCCCTAGATTCTCTAATGAAAATTTCGATTTTATAACCCAAAAAAATACATAAATTCGAAAATCAGAGCAATTGTGAAGGCAGGAAGGATGGAAGGACTTCTTTGTGACATTTCCAGAGGTACATCCAAAACAACAACAACTGGTGGTTAAAATGGTTACAATAGTGTAAACAGTGATCTTTTGACCTTTACGCATGAATGCATAAAATATGCAAAAAAGAAAACGGAAAGCGATTAATGCGAATGCCAACTCTCAACTAAGAAATATGCAAAATAATGCAATGCATTTGTTTTGAACACCGTCGTAAGAGGAGGACACACAATGCAATGCAAATCTTAAGACGTCTACTCCCTAAATGTACACAAAAGAAAGGCGCTTACCTCCCCGAGGGTTACTCTCGGACATTCGGACAAAGGATAATTTTCAGTTGTCGTTACTTTGCAATTTAGGGGTGGAACTGGACGAAAGGCGATTAACGATTTGTCGATCTGTGTGTGTTTTCGACTTTGAATTTAATTTTCACTTCATAGGGAAATAAGAAATTTTTCTTTAGGATTTTCTCTGTGAAACTTAAAGAATCAATTATGATTTGGTAGTTGTAAATGAAGAAACTTTTTTTGCAATAGTTTCATAATATGATTTTTTGTTTTTGTTTTTGTGTTAAGTTTTGGGATTTGGTTTGTTCTGACACATATAGTAAAATTTTATGACCAACATTTTTGTAGAACATTTCATCCCCGCCCTCCCCACTTTAATGGGTTTTATTTACGATTTGTTAATATGAAGGTAATTTGTTCCACAAAAATATTGGCCTTAATATTTTCTATAAAGTTGCTGAACATACCCTACACCAAAAAAATTTTTTTTGTTATATAATATTGAAATACTTAAATTTTTGAGGTACAATGTGGTTTTTTTAAACTATTTAGGGTGCCTAGACACGTTCAGATTGTATTGATATGTTCACAAAAGCTGGTCAGATTTACTTTGGCTACAATTTTGCCAAACATTGTTAGTGAAAAATTACGAGTCCATGAATGTTATGCTGAAAAAAGTGATTTTTTCGCATAAAATTTTATGAACTATTGTTCAGCATATTCTTAGCTACATTATTGCCAAATATAGTTAAGCGTTATCATTTAGACTGAATTAGTTGTTGGACAAAAGCTGATGACACCTTTTTCGAGGGGCCCACTGATTTTCAGAAACTTTGGAGACCCATAAAAAAAATTGGTTACCAATTTCGCCGAACCGAGTATAGGGTTATACTACCCTTTGGTAGTAGAATCAAACCTATACCGTCAAGTCCGTGTATTTTTCAAAAAGTGTTCATTTGATGCATAGTGTAATTGACCACATATACAAACAAGGCATATTATATTAGATTATAACAATTTTTTAGTATAGTTGACGTCAATATGTTACCTATGACCATAATATTATCCCTATAATCGTTAGAAAACGCATATGATAAATTCTGAAAATAAACATTTAGCATTAATCTAAATAATAATAAACATAAGTGACAATTATATGGTTATGTCGCAGCCATATTATGATTATAACCCTGCGAAATGTGTTTGCAGTGACGATAATATCAATATGTGCTAAAAATAAAATACTTGCGTTTTCCATGCCATTATGTGTGTGATGCCTTGTAACCACATGATGACAATATTACATTTTGGATAAAATTGTATATATTTGCCAATGTTTATTTTTTCGAAACGAGGAAACAATATGGAGAGATATTTATGGTACAAAAATGTTGTTTTAAAATTTTTATAATTATATAGACGCAGTGAACGTGTTTTGACAAAAACTGAAGTATACACGGGGCAAAATCACCCTTTTGATATGTTTGAATCGAAGGAAAATATATTTGGAAAACAAATTTTTAAATATTATATATTTCTGAGCAAATAAATTTTATTTGAAAATCAATCAAATTTATTTCGACACCATTATTACATTACACCAAAATATATTTGAAACATAATTTTCTCAAATAAACTATGTGTTTATATTGACCACGTTTATTAGATATTGTTTTGAAATTGTACCTTTTTTGCCGACCTGACATATAGATGGCGGTAGTATTTTGAAAAGAATAACTTTAATAAAATATTGGGTGGCAGAGTTTAAACGGGGCCGTACGAGCTGCCAAGACGAACACTGTAGAAGTCGGCCAATTGTGGTATCCACGCCATAAACGGCTAAAAAATCCACAAAATGGTATTGGATGACCACCGATTGAAGGTTCTTGAGCTAGCTGAAGCCTTAGGCATTTCAAAAAGTGCTACGAGGGTTGCTATATATATTTCTGGCCTAGGCAACAATAAGTGTTGCCTGGCACCATCGGACATTTCCATTGGAAAGTTTGACATTTTGTAGCATAAACGTCTCAGAACGTTTTGACTTACGGCCATCATTTGTGTTGTTTACAGTGACTTGAAAAAATCAATTTGGCAAAAAATTGAATTAACCCGTGAATATTTTCGTGCGATCATTTTTCACAACTTTCGACGTGGAATATCACGACAAGAGTGCTTCGATGAACTTAAATCTTTGTATGGCGATGGAGCACCATCCTATAGCACTGTGAAAAACAGGTTTAATGAATTCAATCGTGGCCGACGCTCGCTCAAAGACGAAGGTCGTCCAAAAAAGGCCGTTGTGCCAGAGAACATTGATGCCGTGCGTGAACTGATAATGCAAGATCGTATATTGGCAGAAAATTTGATGATGAGAAAGCTGTGCGCCAAATGGGTGCCGCGTTTGCTCACAATCAAGACAATAACCCAGTTCACACATCCACGATTGCGATGGCCCAAAAGAATAATGAATTAAAGTTCGAATTTCTCCAGCACACACCTTATTCGTTAGATTTATATCCGTCAGATTATTTTTTGTTTCCAAACTTGAAAAAATGGCTCGGCGGAAAAAAATTTGCCAGCAATGAAGAGGTGGAGGTTGCGGTTGATGGCTATTTTCAGGAGCTAGACAGTTCTTACTACAAACAGGTTATTGAGTCTATTGAAAATCGTTGGAAAAAGTGAATCGAGCTAAATGGAGATTATGTTGAGAAATAAAGAAAAATGTTCGCAAAATTAGTTGTGTTTCTTTATTAGGTCGGCAAATTTTGGGACCGCTCTCGTATATCCTATCATAACGAAATTTCGCAGATATAATTTTCTGTAGAACGAACACTGCCAAATTTTAAAAAAATCAATATAGATTTTATTTCCGATTATGTTATCCGATTTTGCCTCATTTAGAAATTTTTAGGAGTGAACGTTGTTGATCCAAAGACCTGCTGATCCTGCCGAATCCAAAGACCTGCAGCTCCTGCCGAATGTGAAATGAATTGTTTCAGATTTAGACATAGCATACATCCTTATTTTGCTTCTAAGCATTTTGAAATCCTAATTATTAATTAGATAATTTTTTTTAACAAAACGAACGTTGTCTACTTTCAAGAAGTTCGGTCCAGAGTTAGTTGCAGCACCTGTTATACTTACATCTGATTCCGAATATACGGCTATCTAATGGACAGGTGGTGTAGGATATCATATATAATTTTGCTTTTCCTTATTGGTTTATATATTCTACAATTCTAAGACGATTTAGCTATGTTTCCCTGTTTGTCAAGGTACGGTCCGTTACAACGGAGCTAGTTTTATCAAAGTTGTCAGAAATATTCCTTATAGTTGAGCCTTATCGGTTTATGTTTTGATATAGCTCACCTTAAGAGGTCGCAACCAAATATGTTTCTTTAAGCCATAAAATCGGTATTTTCTAAGATACAAACTTTTATGTTTGTATTCTATTTTGACAAGAATTAATTACAAGAAAAATTACCCCAGTCACTTCATATTTTTCGTATAGAGTTTGCCCTCAAATATGTTTAATTAAGGCATACACGGGGCAAAATCACCTTTTTTGATATGTTTGAATCGAAAGAAAATATATTTGGAACACAAATTTTTAAATATTATATATTTCTGAGCAAATAAATTTTATTTGAAAATCAATAAAATGTAATTGGAACGCATATATTAATATGTTACAACAAAATTTATTTGCAAACTAAATTTCTCAAATAAAATATTTGTTTAAATACAAATAAAATTATTGTTTAGGAATTTTTCCAAATATATTTTATTTAAAAAAAAATTCAAAACATTTACTGACTTTTTCGAAATTCAGTTTTAATTTTTCCTTGCTTTCGAATTAGACCTCCCAGTTATGATACCATATTAACTTCCGTTTTAAATCGATCATTTAAATTTTCTGAGTATTCCAAGCCATCATTAGTTGTCAATCCTCTAAGTAATTTATTTTAATCCAAGATTATACGATTTCAATTATTATTATTTTACGAACATTTAATTAACATTTCTAAAAAATTAACTTTGAATTACTGAAAAATTTAACACAATTTATGTATTTTCCGAATACTTAAATGCAAATAAATATTTGTTTCGGAAATAATAGTCCCAAATAATAAACATATTGGGATGTAAACAAAGATTTGTTTAGAACGACATCTTCCCAAGTATATAATTTTTGTATATACCAAATACTATATGTTTAGAGCGTACCCTGAATATATATATGTTTCAAGCCGAATATGTTTGGGACAATATATTACAGAAGCGATTTTTTTTCAGCGTGTACATACCACAATTTCCAGACGATTAGGTTGCAATTTTTGTTTCAGATTTACTAAAGTTCTGCACAATGATAATTAACCAAATCAACGATGTTTTGATATAGCTCTCCTACAGAGGTCGCTCTTAAATATATTTATTTAAATCGAACATGCCAAAGTTGTCAAACAATTTGGCTGAAACTATGAATTTTGAAATATATTCGACAAGAATTCTTCACAACAAAAAATAACCACATCAAACCATATCTTTATATAGTCACCACAGGTCGCTTTCAAAGATTCTTCTTTATGTCACAAAGACCAGATCTTCCAGTCGAATTCTCTGAAATTTTGCAGTTTGTGTTTTATTTATACTATATATTCCGCATATCGAAAATTTCCCATATCGATTCTCGTTTTGATATAGTTTCCTCTTTGTCCAGCCATAGATATTTTGTAAAAAATTTGGAAGTAATTTTGCAGTATTCGTTTTATTTTTAAAAAAAATTTTACAATAAAAAACCAGAGAGGAAAGGCTAAAGTCGGGCGGGGCCGACTATATAATACCCTATACCACTCTCGTAATATTGAATAACTCTGATGTATAAATTTTGTAAGTCATGTATAAATTGTTTACATAAATTTACTTTTGGGACATTTTATACTTAAATAATAACCTGTACCACAGTGTGGTGTAGGGTATAAAAACGATTGGATCTAAAGAGCCAAATCGGATGGAACATATATATGGGAGCTATAGCTAAATCTTAAACGATGTTCTTCAAATTGGGCAATGTTGGTTCATGGATCAAGAAACTCTACCATTCTAAATTTCAAAACGATTGGATGTAAAATACAGCTTCTATAGAACTAAAGGGCCAAATCGGACGAAACATATATATGGGAGCTATAGCTACATCTTAACCGATTTTCTGCAAATTCGGCAATGTTGGTTCATGGATCAAGAAACTCTACCATTCTAAATTTCAAAACGATTGGATGTAAAATATAGCTTCTATAGAACTAAAGGGCCAAATCGGACGAAACATATATATGGGATCTATAGCTAAATCTTAACCGATTTTCTTCAAATTCGGCAATGTTGGTTCATGGATCAAGAAACTCTACCATTCTAAATTTCAAAACGATTGGATGTAAAATATAGCTTCTATAGAACTAAAGGGCCAAATCGGACGAAACATATATATGGGAGCTATAGCTAAATCTTAACCGATTTTTTTCAAATTCAGTAGTATTGGTTCATGGATCAAGAAACTCTACCATCCCAAATTTCAAAATGATTGGATGTAAAATACAGCTTCTATAGGACTAAAGGGCCAAATCGGACGTAAGATATATATGGGAGCTATATCTAAATCTGAACCGATTTCAACCAAATTCAATAGCAATCTTAACAGCTGAGAAATACTCTAAACTGCAAAATTTCAGAACGATCGGAGTGAAATTGCGACCTGTAGTCGACGAACAACTTTACATGGACAGACGGACGGACGGACGGATGGGCGGACGGACGGACAGACATGGTTAAATCGACTCAGCTAGTGATTCTGAGTCGATCGGTATACTTTAAGGTGGGTCTAGCTGTGTTATTTTCAGGTGTTACAAACATCTGCCGTGAAACAAACTTATAATACCCTGTACCACAGTGTGGTGTGGGTATAATAAATTGGTCCACTTCAAAGATTTTTCCTGTTTTTTATAATTGGCCGGGGGTATATAATGTTCGAATCGGCAGAACTTAATACCGTTCTTCTTTTCAGTATTATATTGTTCACAAATATGTTGTAAACATTTAAATTAAAAATTTTCCTACTTCGATAATTTTCGGGACATTTGGTGCGATGATAACTCCAATGATTTTGCTGTGCAACAGGCCTTCTAACATTTAATTATGGAAAGCATGGAAATGCTAATTTTTATTGCCCTACAATCTGGTAATGCTCTACAGCAAAATCCACTTTGGATATATTAATTAGACATAAAACAATTAAACACAAATTATTATAGCCGAAAAACGATCAAAATCAATAACGAAAGTCATAAAATAAAGAGTGAAGAACCCTTTGACAGCCGAAATGCATCAAAGGTGGTGTAAAATTAAAACAAACATTCGAATTATGGTTATTAATAAAAATTCAAATAGGACAGAACAGACGGACATAAATTCCGAAATGAAAAGTTATTGCCACAACATTCAAGTGGAACCATACGTCAATGAATTGCTTGCCTTGTGTGCGCGGAGAGAAGAAAGAGTTGTATATTTGCCCAAACAATCAACCCCGTTCGTGTCCAGGACCAACGGCTCATGGCAAGCACATTGTATAACCCATTCGCATTCCCTTCTTTCTGCTTCATTTTCAATAGTTGACAATAAATTTTGATATTTTATCAATATTTTGAGTGTATGATTTAAACACTTTCCACCCGAAAGTGTTGACATTGTATTTAGCACAAAGCACTTCGTCGTGGATATAGAAGGATGGAAGGGAGGGAATGGGAAGGCATTGGTATGGGAGCACGAGCCAATTATGCCCACTGACTGAAGGGGTTGCCTGCCTGCCGCCGCGATTGGAAATGAGTGCCCCGCGATCGAGCAGCAGCAGATGTGTCATGGTAGGAGTAACATCACTTGAGCATTCATTAATGTTACAATTCTCAAATGCTAATATGATTTTGTTTAGGAACGATAATAAAGAGATTTTCGGAATTACATACGACAATGTCTTTTATATATATATAGTATATTTAGAAAATGTCTAAATCGAGGGAATTTTGGGAATTTTTGATGCCAAGAACTCCTCCTCCCAAATACTCCTCCGTGTGGTTGAGTGAGTGCCTTGAAGACTTCAACTTCGTTCAACTCCGTTCATCTCCTTCATCTATGGCATTAAGTATTGTTGAATTTTTCCATTCTGTGTGTATGTGTGTTATTTTGAGGGACTTTTGAAAATTTATTTGTTTGGTAGTGATTTTGAAAATTTATTAGCACATTAAGATAAAAATGCTGTGTCACAATCTGCTGTCGGGTTTGGTCTATTGGTCGATAGCTGCATTTTTGGCGTTTTCGATGGCAATGACTGCATATGCCTCGACATTTTCAAATCTTCAAGTTTGTCATTAAATTTTATTAAATTTGAAATCTGTTGTCCGTGAGTGTCTTCATTCTGCCTTCTGTCTCTTGCATCCAGCCTCAGGGCCTGCCGATGCCGATGATGTTTTCAAGTTTATTATTATGTTGCATATTTAGGAATTTAAAAGATTTTTAATGGAATCTCAAAGATTTTGTTAGTTTTTCGTGAAGAAAATTTATTGCTCCACCGAATAGGTTTATGTCTGCTATGCTTTGGATTCATGAATGCGGATTACGGAAATGATAAATGGCAGGTGTAGTGGTGACTGTAAATAGTTGTTGAGGTTTACAATTTTGTTATAAATCTATTTTGTTGGATTATGGCATTTCTTCTCACAGAAGATAAATAATGAAAACGAGCAAAACCAAGTAACACGTAAGGATGGCAGTGGGTTCTGTCTGCCCAAATCGTATATACCTTTAATAAGAATATTTAAAAAAGACCCCTATATGGGAACTGTAACAAACTATGAACTAATTTTGATAATTTTGGTTGTGATGAATTCCAGTCAATTTACGAGTATAATGCAAATCTTGCACGCTGAAAAAAATCGCTTCTGTAGCATATTGTCCCAAACATATTCTGCTTGAAACATACATATGTTTAGCCTACACCCAAATATATAAAATTTCACACATACAATTTTTATTTGTTTGGGATATTGTTGTAAACAAAACTATGTTTCCAGCTTAATATTTTTTATTTGGAACTAATATTTCCGAAGCAAAAAATTCTTTGTATATATATAAGGATTTTGGCTATGTATCAATGCCTTAATTTAAAGGCAAGTTTTCTTTCAGAAGTTCCAACTGCATTTTTTGGAAATTTTATATATTTGTAAAGTTTGATAAAAATGTAAATCATATAATCTTTCGTAACTTATTATTGCTTTGGTGGATTGTTAAAAAGTGATGAGTTGGAATATTTATCAATTAATAATTAGTAGTGTAACATAAAAGCCTATACAGCTTATGACATTTTTATTAAAAAGTATAAGACTAAATACACTTCGGTTCGATTCTACTACCAAAGGGTAGTAAAACCCTATACTCGTCTTTGTGAAATTGGTCACATATTTTTTTAATGGGCCTCCAAAGTTTCTGAAAATCAGTGGGCCCCTCGAAAAAGGTGTCATCAGCTTTTGTCCAACAACTCATTCAGACTTCATGATACCGCTTAACTATACATATTTGACAATAATGTAGCTAAGAATACGCTGAACAAAGTTTCTTAACATCTTAGGCAAAAAAAAAAAATTCCCCCACTTTTTTTTTGAAAAAGTGAAGGAAAAAATACTTGTTTTCACTTTTTCCAGCATGACTTTAAGGGACTCGTAATTTTTCCCTAACAATATATGCAAAATTTTAGCCAAGGTAAATCTTAACCACTTTTGTCAATATATCAATAGAATCTGAACGTGTCTAGGCTCCCTAAACAGCTCAAAAAACCACATTGTACCTAAAAAATTTTAGTATTTCACTATTATGCAACAAAAACATTTTTTGGGTGTGGGGTATTTTCAGCAACTTTATAGAAAATAATAAGGCCAATATTTTTGTGGAACATATTAACCCTCTAGGAGAGAGGGGATGAAATGTTCTACTAAAATGTTACTATATGTGTCAAAACACACCAAAGCCCAAAACTTAAGACAAAACTCAAAAAACGGTCAAATTCCAGTCAAAAACGCTCCTTACAGATATCGTTATTGCTTCGAACACCAAGTGGTATGACTAACATTGCTGCACGAACAGGTCAAAGACGGCTTTTGATTGAAATTTGACCTTTTTGTTGTTTGTGCTAAGTTTTGGGCTTTGGTGTGTTCTGACATATATAGTAAAATTTTATGGCCAACAGTTTTGTAGAACATTTCATCCCTGCACTACCCATTTTAAGGTGTGTGTTTTACGATTTGTTAAAATAAGGCCAATTTGTGGGGCAGCTAGAGGGTTAATATGTTCCACAAATATATTAACCTTAATTTTTATACCCTCACTTTAGTGTGACGAGGGTATATATCATTTGCTACGGAAAAAAGTGTAACACATCGAAGGAGTGATCTAAGACCCTAAGTATGTTCGGAGGAAATCCGTTTTGGGTCATTTTAAGTCGAATGAGCAATGTCCGTCCGTCTGTCTGTCTGTCTGTCTGCCTGTCTGTCTGTCTGTGTGTCTGCTGGCTGGTGCGCACGATAACTCTCGAAAGGATTAACCGATTGACTTCAAATTTGGTATGTGGTAATATTTTAATCTATCTCCGGATGAGTTCGAAGATGGGCCATATTGGTCTACTCCTTCTGGTACCTCCCACACAAAGGGTTAAAATTTAGTGAAATATTGATTCTTTAATAACTTCTATACTACTTATTCGAATCTTTTGAAATTCTGCACATAATATTAGTATATTAGTCGCTATTAACTCGAGAAAAATGAGTGAAGTTGGCATGCCCCTTTTGGTACCTCCCACACAAATGGACCATTTTGCATCAAAATTTAACTGCTTATAACGTTAATACAAGTGCATAAAAATGCTTGAAACTTTCTACAGTATAATGTTTTTGTAGCGCCTATAGTCCGGTAAAAAATGGGCATTATTGTACAGCCCCTTTTGGTACATCCCACACAAATGGACCGTTTCGTACCAAAAGTAAACGGCTTGTAACTTTAATACCAGTGCATACAAATACTTGAAATTTTGTACAGTGTAATGCTGTTATAGTGCCTATAGTCCTGTAAAAAGTGGGCGTTATCACCCCGCCCCTTTTTGTACCTCCCACACAAAATGACCAAATCATACCAAAATTACATAGCTCGTAACTTTAATATACCAGTGCACATAAACGCTTATAGTTCAGCACAATGCAATGTATTTAAGAATGTACTGTTTACCGAAAAAAATGTGTATTTGGAAAACCCCTTCTGGTACCTCCCACACAAATTGACAGATTTATTGGTGTAATGTTATATATTACATTACTCACAAAGTGAGGGTATACCTTAGTCGGTTTACCCGACTGAAACTTTCTTACTTGTTTTCTATAAAGTTGGTGAACATACCCCACCAAAAAAAGGTTTTTGTTACATATTAGTGAAATATTAACATTTTTGAGGTACAATCTGGTCTATACTCCAAATATATAATATTTGACAAATACAAACATTATATGTTTGTGAGGATATTGTTGTAAACAAAACTATGTTTCAATCTTAATATTTTTGGAACTAATTGGAATTTTACCTTTTTTGGTGTTTGTGTTAAGTTTTGGGCTTTGGTGTTTTCTGACACATATAGTAAAATTTTATGGGCAACATTTTGTAAAACATTTCATCCCTGTCCTCCCCATTTTAAGGGGTGTTTTTTTACGATTTGGTAAAATCGGGCCAAAATTACAGTTATGTGGGTGAGCTAGAGGGTTAATATTTCCACAAAAATATTAACCTTAATATTTTCTATAAAGTTGGTGAACATAGCCTACACCAAAAAAATGTTTTTGTTACATAATAGTGAAATACTAACATTCTTGAGGTACAATGAGGTCTTTTTGGCCTATTTAGGGTGCATAGACACCATCATATTGTATTGATATGTTCACAAAAGTTGTTTAAATTTACATTGGCTACAATTTTTCCAAATATTGTTAGTAAAAAAACAAGTAGGAAAGTTTCAGTCGGGTAAACCGACTAAGGTATACCCTCACTTTGTGAGTAATGTAATATTGAATATTACTCGAATTATTCTGTCAATTTGTGTGGGAGGTACCAGAAGGGGTTTATCAAATACACCTTTTTTTGCTGAACATTAGATACTTTAAATTCATTGCACTGTGCCGACTTAAGCATTTATGTGCACTGGTATAAACGTTATGAGACATTAAATTGTGGTATGATGTGGGCATTTTGTGTGGGAGGTACAAAGAGGGGCGTGGCAATAACGCCCATTTTTCACAGGGCTATAGACACTATAAAAACATTACACTGTACAAAATGTCAAGTATTTTTATACACTGGTTTTAATGTTATAAGCTGTTAACTTTTGGTGCAAAAAGGTACGTTTGTGTGGGAGGTACCAAAAGGGGCGTGACAACAACACCCATTTTTCCCTGGACTGTAGGCAATATAAAAGCATAATACTGTACACAATTTCAAGTATTTTTATACACTGTTATTATTGTTATAAGCTGTTAACTTTTGGTGCAAAATGGTGCATTTGTGTGGGAGGTACCAAAAGGGACGTGGCGACTTCGCCCATTTTTCTCGAGTTGATAACGACTAATAAGCTAATACTATGTGTGGAATTTCAAAAGATTCGAATAAGTAGTATAGCAGTTATTAAAGAATCAATATTTCACAACATTCTAACCATTTGTGGGGGAGGTACTAGAAGGAGTGGACCAATATGACCCATCTTCGAACTTAGCCGGAGATAGAAAAAAATATTACCCCATACCAAATTTGAGGTCAATCGGTTACTCCTTTCGAGAGTTATCGTGCGCACCAGCCAGCAGACACACAGACAGACAGACAGACAGACAGACAGACAGACGGACAGACAGACAGACAGACAGACGGACGGACATTGCTCATTCGACATAAAATGACCCAAAACGGATTTCCTCCGAACATACTTAGGGTCTTAGATCACTCCTTCGATGTGTTACACTTTTTTCCGTAGCAAATGATATATACCCTCGTCACACTAAAGTGAGGGTATAATGAATGCAACAATGATCTTTCTTTGCACCTCACTCAGTATATTACAGTAGGTACATTTGTATCCACTCACCTTAGAGAGGAGGGTATATATCATTTGCTACGAGACAAATGTGTAACACATCGAAGGAGCGACCTAAGACCCTAAGTAGTTCGGCGGATATCCGTTTTGGGTTATTTTAATTCGAATGAGCAATGTCCGTCCCTATGTATGTCTGTCTGTCTGCTGGCTGGTGCGCACGATAACTCTCGAAAGGAGTAACCGATTGACTTAAAATTTGGTATGTAGAAATATTTTCTTCTATCTCCGGCTAAGTTCGAAGATGTGCCATATTGGTCCACTCCTTCTAGTACCTCCCCCACAAAGGGTTAACATTTAGTGAAATATTGATTACACAGTACAACACAAAAAAAAATAACAGGGTTCTGTCAATGGATTATGGTAGAGGAGACCAAAAAAATGTATACGTATATCGGCGTTTTGAAAGATCACATCGGAATTTTATTTTAGGGGGGGTTAAAGTTTACCCCACTTTGCTAGTTCGTGCAGAATATCGGTATATAAAACTATGTGTTCTGTTCATCTGAGGTGTAGGGCATCTTCAGCAACTTTGTAGCAAATGTTAAGGCCTATATTTTTTTGGAATATATTAACCCTCTAGCTTCCCCCCCATAACGGTGATTTTTACCTATATTTTAACAAATCGTAAAAAACTCCCCTAAAAATGGGTGGGGCGGGGTTGAAATGTTCTACAAAAATGATTGCCATAAAATTTTACTATATATGTCAGAACACACCAAAGCCCAAAACTTAACACAAACACCAAAAAGCGGCCAAATTCAAGATTTCCTGTTAAGGGTTAATTTTGATATTATATAGTGTTAGTACCAAAAAGGTCTTTAAAAATTGGATTTTTCGGGGTTGATGTGAGAGATGCCAAAAAAATGATTTTATTTTACAATTAAATAATATTTATTTTATATTAAATTATATTTCAGGACTATAAACAAAAAATCTATTAATAACGCATATACAAGGAGAAATACTTATTAAATACATAAGTTCATTTATTTTTAATTCACTTTTTTTCACTCTTGACAATTCGAAGCCATTATCAAACAATGTCCAACATAAATCTGTTATAAGTGACAAAATGCTCTTGCCTTTATAGCGTTTTTCAATAGGAAGACATATCTGATGGAACCGTTCGCCATGCTCATCAGTTTCAGTTCAAAACTGAAAATCAAAATATAAATATATATGTATAATCAAATATAAATCAAAACTTGTATTACCTTTAGACCACAGCATCAAACCGATATAGCAATTTCGGCATATATGTTTTGGCACCCATGGCTCTTCTGGAAAAACTTCCAGTTCAAAATAAACTTAATATATATCCTCCACTTTGCTCGTAAAAAATGAAACCCTATGTTCCATAAGGGTATGCTTGCCACAGACGTAGCAAAACCAGTCAAGTTTTCCCAAACAGTCAGTCATTATTATTCTTACAAATTCCCTTGTAGACTATTGTAAGAAAATAAAAAGATTAACTGGTTGACCCACGATGTCAAACGTTAACGTTCATAAGTAACGTGCCACTCAAAAGTTCCGTTATGGTAATTTTGAGTGACAAAAATATAATGACAGAAATAATGAAGAAGAACAAAAGTACTCTTGGTAGTTGTTGAATAACAACCTTCTCTTCAGAGCTGGGAGAACCTACATATGCGAGTAATAACAAATTAACCCTTAACAGGCTATCTTAAATTTGGGCGTTTTTTTGGAGTTTGTGTTAAGTTTTGGGCTTTGGTGTGTTCTGACACTTATAGTAAAATTTTATGGCCGACATTTTTGTAGAACATTTCAACCCCGCTCCACCCATTTTTAGGGGAGTTTTTTACGATTTGTTAAAATATAGGCAAAAATCACCGTTATGGGGGGAAGCTAGAGGGTTAATATATTCCACAAATATAGGCCTTAACATTTGCTACAAAGTTGCTGAAGATACCCTACACCTCAGATGACAGAACACATAGTTTTATATACCGATATTCTGCACGAACAAGCAAAGGGGGGAAAACTTTAACCCCCCCCTAAAATAAAATTCCGATGTGATCTTTCAAAACGCCGATACACGTATATATTTTTTTGGTCTTCTCTACCAGAATCCACTGACAGAACCCTGTTATTTTGAAAAAAGTTTGAAATTGTTGTACAGTGTTATTTAATAACTTCTATACTAATCATTTGAATCCTCTGAAATTCTACACATAGTATTAGTTTAGTAGTCACTACTACCTCGAGAAAAATGGGCGAAGTTGCCACGCCACTTTTGGTACCTCCCACACAAATGGACAATTTTGAACCAAAAGTTAAAAACTTATAACTTAATTACCAGTGCATACAAAGACTTGAAATTTTGTACAGTGTAATGGTTTAATAGTACCTAAAATACAGTGAAAAATGTGCATTATTTCCACGCTCCTTTTGGTACCTCACACACAAATGGACCATTTTGTACCAAAAGTTACCAGCATAATTAATACCAGTACATACAAATACTTGGCATTTCGTACAGTGTAATGCATTTATAGTACCTAGAGTCTAGAGAAAAGTGGCCGTAATTGGCACGCCCCTTTTGGTACCTCCCACACAAATGGACCATTTTGTACCAAAAGTTAACAGCTTATAACTTTAATAATAGTACATATAAATACTTGAAATTTTGTACAGTATAATGATTTTATTGTACCTAGAGTCAAGAGAAAAGTGACCGTTATTGCGACGCCCCTTTTTGGTAGCTCCCACACAAATCGACCATTTTGTACCAAAAGTAAACAGCTTTTAACTTTAATACCAAAGTTATTAAATGCAATTTAAATTGATTATTATCAAAACAAAACAAAAGATAATAAACTTACTCATTATTCATAAGTCGGTTTACCCGACTGAACTTTACACTTGTTCGAGTGTCGTTCGCCAAATAATAACTTGGTAGTACATTATGGGTCTGCCAACCATGCTCTATATTATATCTACACGGGGCAAAATAGCCTGTGGGGTAGCTAGAATCGAAAGAAATTTTATTAGGAACACCATTTTTTAAATATGTATTATATATTTTTGAACAAAAATAAATTTATTTTAAAATCAATAAAATATATTTGGAACACATATATTAATATATTACAACAACATATATTTGCAAGCCAAATTTCTCAAATAAAATTTGTGTTTAAATACAAATAGAACTATTGATTACGAATTTCTCCAAATATATTTTATTTAAAAAACATTTTCAAAACCTTTGCTGACTTTTTCGAATATCAATTTTAATTTTTTCTTAGTTTCGAGTTATTCCTCCAAGTTATAATACCATATGCAGCATTAACTTCTGTTTTAAATCAATCATTTAATTATTTATCTAAGATAATACGATTTCAATTAGTTTTATTTTTACGAACAATAAAAATTTCTAAAAAATTAACTTTGAGGAGAAGAATACCTCCCTGAGGTACAAAAAAATCTATTAGGGAGTATTGATTCCATTATAGCCAAGATGCAACTCGTGGTAAGAAGTAGCGGGTGATCCAAGTAGAGATACTTTTTTCAATAGCCTTTTTTGACAGATCACGTGTGAGTCGTGTCATACTCTCATGTTAATTTTGTTAAGTTATGTATGTCATTTCATCATGGAAAGACTTACGCCTGAACAACGTTTACAAATCGTTCAACTTTATTACGAAAACTCACGTTCTGTGAGGAATGTGTTTCGTGCACTTCGCTCAACTTATGGTCAACATAATCGGCATACAGAGCGTACTATTCGCAACACCATCACCCATCTTGAGACCCAGCATTCATTATTGGATAATATTCGACCGAATAGACCACGTCCAGCATGCAGTGAAGAACATGTAGCGGCCGTAGCTGAAAGTGTACACGAAGACCGTTGAGAGTCGATTCGGCGCCGTTCGCAGCAACTCGGACTGACGTATGGAACGACTTGGCGCATTTTACGTCAAGATCTTAAATTGAAAGCATACAAAATACAGCTTGTGCAAGAACTGAAGCTGCTCGACCTTCCCAAGCGACATCGCTTCGCTCTATGGGCTCTTGAAAAGTTCCAGGAAGATCCGACGTTTTCGAGCCAAATTTTGTTCAGCGATGAGGCCCATTTCTGGCTCAATGGGTATGTAAACAAGCGAAATTGCCGCATTTGGGACGAAGAGCAACCTGAAGAGATTCAAGATCTGCCACTTCATCCAGAAAAAACAACGGTTTGGTGTGGTTTGTGGGCCTGTGAAATCATCGGTCCATATTTCTTCAAAAATGATGCCGGTGAAAACGTAACCGTCAATGGCGACCGTTATCGTGCCATGATAACCGACTATTTGATGCCTGAAATTGAAGCTCGTGATCTCGGCTACATTTGGTTTCAACAAGACGGCGCCACTTCCCACACATCGCATCAATCAATGGATTTATTGAGAGAACACTTCGGTGAGCAGATAATTTCACGTTTTGGGCCGGTCGATTGGACACCAAGATCGTGTGATATCACACCGTTTGACTTTTTCTTGTGGGGATATGTAAAGTCAAAAGTGTCTTTAACCTTAGTCTCCCTCCACTTTGAGGATATAGGAGTATGTATATGCAAGGTCAATGATACCAGTACTAGAGGCCTCTGCTGCTCTGTTTGACTCTGGGTTTGATTTTAAGGCATGACGTGCTATTGTAGACTTTGACCTGTTAAAGAGCAATACACTTATCGAGATTTAGAAGCTCTAAGAAGGTGAGCGATTTCAAAATTTATCAGATTATAAACGACGTATATATTGATGGGCGGACGTAGCAACTTTGTAATTAATATGTCTCCCATATTAGGCCATATTCCACTTCTTACGGTAACTCCCTTAAATCTTTTAAATTTCAAATAAAGTGTTTTGAATTTAAAATGTAATTATGGAATTTCTGTATTTATGATTCAGGTTCAGATGACTGCTACATAGGTTATGGGGAAATTATATTCGAATTTATCTGTCAATGACGTCATTGTATCTTAACGCAGATTGGAAATGTTTCTTCCAAACTTACTCTCCTAATCGCATTTTTACACCTTGTTAACAATTCCGTGGTGAAGAAAAGACAATCCCCAAATCTTAAATCATTAACTTTTACGAAATTGAAAACCCTTTCTATCGAACTTTAATAACACAAATAAGATCTGGAGTTGCAATCATAAAAAGAATCAAATTTAACTCCTATTGTGTTAGGGCAATTAAAAAACAATCGAACGGATTTCACACATGGGCGCTAATGAATTTAATAAAGTCATTTTTCTTGACTTATTAACAGCAGCAACAACAACAATAACCACCAACCCGGCCAATAACCACTTGAGTTATTATAACAATGGTCCATTGGGCCAGAGATTCTTGAGTCGTTTTAATTTCTTAGACCTCTGTGTTAACAATTTTTGTAACTCCTTTTCCGCTGGAGTTTTAACCTGGGCCAGACAAAACGCTACATGATTGACTGGCAGGTCATTTACAAAACAATGAAGGTTAAAAATTTCACATCATTAATCAACGAAAATGAATACGAATAGGAAGAATGAGAACTAAACGCACAGAGGAGCAAATGAAAATAAACCCACTAAAATATTTTGAAAAATATTGTGAAAATAAAATAAAAAATGAACCGACTATCAAACATAACAAAACAAAATGTATTTATTTAAAAATTGAAAAAGAAAAGAAATAATAATCAGAAATAGTTTATTATTTTTGCACTTTTTTCTGAGCACTGCTGCTGCTGCTCTAAACAACTTCATTAAAAATATCATTTATTTAAACAAAACAAAAATATGCTAGAGGTAGTTTGCCTCACAGACAAAGACATTCTTTACACAGAAAAAAATAATACTAAAAAATTGTAAATAAAAAATCTTATTGAAAATTATAACATTTTGAGTTAAACATTAGATTGGATCAATTACCACATTAATTAAATTAGTCAATTTTAATTAAAAGATCCAATTAATGTTTAAAATTGAAAATAGTATCCCTATTTAATTAAAAATTTATTGAATTAATAAAAAAATTTATAGAATTAATTAAAAAATTATTGAATTTATTTTAAAAAAATATTGAATTTATTAAAAAATATTAAATTGATAAAAAAAGATTGAAGGAAAGAAAAAAATATTAAAAAAATCGATTAAAAAAATTATTGTAAATCTTACATTCTCAATTATAATTTTTATTGAAGCAATTTGAATCAACAAATATTTTAATTGATCCAGTTAATCCATACAACTGAAAATTGTATCAACAAAATTTGAATTAAAATTGAAAATTTATTGAATTAATTGAAAAATTATTGAATTTAAGTATAAAAAATATTGAATTTATTAAAAAATATTGAATTGATAAGAAAAGATCGAATGAACTGTTCTTCACACAGGAAAGAAAAGGATTATAAACCAGTAAGGAAAGGTTATAGTCGGGCGGGGCCGACTATAGAATACCCTACACCACCTCGGCAATGTACATTAAGAATTTCTTTTTGAATAGTTGGAATAATTAGTTTCCTTTCTTTTACGAAAGTACTTAGCTCCCCCACCACGTCAAGGCTAATTCCAAAGAGGAGTTTAATATAATGTGTGGAATTAAAAATTGAACTAATAATAATATTCCACATATTTGCATTTACTGTGGTTATTATTAGCCTTAACACAAAAATTGTCCGATTTTTGGTCGTACACAATATAAGTAATATATGCGGGGTATGTTAGGTAGGTACTACTTTGGAATAATTTGTACTACCTTGGAATAATTGGTTTAAGTAATGTTTTAATTTTAATTTCCGCTGAAGCCTTTCAGGTCTCTAAAATAGCGCTTATATAAAAAAATTAGGAACATTTTTCTGGGAAATTTTGATCGGAAGTAAAGTACAACTTATATAGCGCTTTGGTACCAAATCAGGAGGAACATATATATGGAGGTTATATATAAATCTGAACGGATTTCCCTTGAATACTCATTCATTGAAAAAGAAACTTCTTTCTGTCAAATTTCGTACTGACCGGATATAAAATACAGTCTCTACAGCACTTACATGTCAAATCGGGGGTAACATATATATGGGGCCTATATCTAAATCTGAACCGATTTTCTCTGAATTTGGAAGTATCCTTTCATATAATAAGAAACCTCTTTGTGTAGATTTTTTTACTGATCGGATATAAAATACAGATTGTACAGCGCTTACATGTTAAATTGTGGGTAACGTATATATGGGGGCTATATCTAAATCTGAACCGATTTCCCTCAAATTTGGCAGTATTAATTCATGTAATAAGAAACCTCTCTTTGCCGAATTTCACACTGATCGGTTATAAAATAATTTTTTTATGGCGCTTACATGTGAAATCGGGGGTAACGTATATATGGGGGCTATATCTAAATCTGAACCGATTTCTTCCAAATTTAACAGTGTTCATTCATATAATAAGAGACCTCTTTCTGCTGAATTTCATACTGATCGGATATAAAATAAAGTTTTTACAGCGCTTACATGTCAAATCGGGGCTAACATATATATGGGGGCTATATCCAAATCTGAACCGATTTTAACCAAATTAAATAGGGATCGTCCTTGGGCCAAAAAAAAAGATATGTGTAAAGTTTCGTCAAGATCGGGCCATATTTGCGACCTGTACTTTGATTACAAGAATACATCTACAGACAGACGGACATAGCTAAATCGACTCAGAAAGTGATTACAATAAACAATGGATCTATCTCTTCTCCTTTTGGGTGTTACAAACAAATGCACAAAGTCATAATACCCTGTACCACAGTGTGGTGTAGGGTATAAAAACATATGGATAAATGTCAAAATGTTTTCACTTTTGGTAGAAGTAAGAACATTTAAAAAACCAGTAAGGAAAGGCAGAAAGTCGGGCGGGGCCGACTATATAATATCCTACACCTCCCTAACAATGCGATAAGGGTCATTGTCATAATAATTTCGAATAATTGGTAAATGGGTAGAAACATATTATCTAATTCTGAAACGATAATCGCTAAATTAAGCAATATTCGTTCCTAAATTGAGAAACATCTTTCTGGAAAATTTTAATGATCGGAAGTAAAATACAACTTCTATAGCGGTTTGATACCAAATCAGGAGGAACATATATATGGAGCTTTAATATAAATCTGAACCGATCTTCCCTGAATACTCATTCATGTAAAAAGACCTCCTTCTGTCGAATTTCGTACTGATCGGATATAAAATACAGTCTCTACAGCGCTTACATGTCAATTCGGGGGTAACATATATATGGGAGCTATATCTAAATCTGAACCGATTTTCTCCGAATTTGGCAGTATTCCTTCATGTAATAAGAAACCTCTTTCTGCCAAATTTCGCACTGATCGGATATAAAATACAGTTTTTACAGCGCTTACAGGTCAAATCGGGGGTAACATATATATGGGTGTTATATCGAAATCTAAACAGAGTTTCTCCGAATTTGGCAGTATTCCTTCATGTAGAAAGAAACCTCTTTTTGCCGACTTTCGCTCTGAATGGATATAAAATAACATTTTTACAGCGCTCACATGTCAAATCGGGGGTAACGAATATATGGGGGCTATATCTAAATCTGAACCGATTTCTTCCAAATTTAACAGTGTTCATTCATATAATAAGAAACTTTTTTCTGCCAAATTTCATACTGATCGGATATAAAATAAAGTTTTTACAGCGCTTACATGTCAAATCGGGGCTAACATATATATGGGGGCTATATCTAAATCTGAACCGATTTTCTCCGAATTTGGCAGTATTCCTTCATGTAATAAGAAACCTCTTTCTGCCGAATTTCGCACTGATCGGATATAAAATAACATTTTTACAACGCTTACATGTCAACTCGGGGGTAACGAATATATGGGGGCTATATCTAAATCTGAACCGATTTCTTCCAAATTTAACAGTGTTCATTCATATAATATGAAACCTCTTTCTGCCAAATTTCATACTGATCGGATATAAAATAAAGTTTTTACAGCGCTTACATGTCAAATCGGGGCTAACATATATATGGGGGCTATATCTAAATCTGAACCGATTTTAACCAAATTCAATAGGGATCGTCCTTGGGCCAAAAAAAGATATGTGTAAAGTTTCGTCGAGATCGGACCATAATTGCGACCTGTACTTTGATTACAAGAATACATGCACAGACGGACAGACAGACACCCTTTTGGGTGTTACAAACAAATGCACAAAGTTATAATACCCTGTACCACAGTGTGGTATAGGGTATAAAAATCGAACAAAGAAAATTGTTGTAAATCTTACATTCTCAATTAATATTTTTATTGAGGCAATTAATGCATTATTTGAATCAACAAATATTTTAATTGATACAATTAATCGGTAGGACTGAAAATTGTATCTGTCTTAATTCAAAGACGTTATTGCACGAATTTTTCAATTATTTTTTTCTGTGTATCGAGTCTGGTCTGAATGAAGAACTCACGGGTTTCTTCATTCCTTGGCTAACTAGCTGGCTGGCTGACTAACAAAGCCACCATCCGTCCAGCCATCCAACCCAGGCAACCTCTTTAACTGATGATGAGCAGGGCAACTGACACCTCGTGATGAGATCATTTATCAAGACTTCAGTGCCAGGAGAATCACTCTAAATGAGTTGCCATTGTAAGAGCAAAATGTTTTATGATCGTTTTATCATTTTCATTACACAAAAAAACCGAAAACCAAAGAAAACACCCAAACTCCAACTAAAGAAGAAATTAACAAATCAAATGAAAAAATCCAAGGAGAAGCAGCAGTGTAGGAAGCTCATGAAATATTTCAGATTTTTTCCCGATGATTATCACTGACCACTCAATTACGAGCCTTAGATATGGGAGCCATTTGGAGTTGAAATAGAAATTGTAATAAATTATACGGGTATAGCGGCGTTTGATTTGATTTTTTTCTTCCGATTGATGGAAGTTGGATTTGAGTATATGGAGATAACCACATGAGTTTGATATTGAAATTAATTTGATTCCCAGCAGGTTTCGTCTGTGGCCATCGTCGGATGGGTATGTGAATTGGTAAAATGATATTTATTGGTTTGTTTAAACCCTCCGAAAATGAGGCATCTTTAGGTGAATTTTGATTAATTGTGTGAAAACAATTTGTAAAAGCGATACGATCACATTTTACAAATGTTACGACAATTAACATGAATTGGTAAAACTATACGACAATTAACATGAATTGGTAAAACTATATGGGTTATAGACTTGGAAGCGGCTGTAACATCTAGCAAGTATTAGCTGATTTTCAAATATATATAAAAGAATTAGGATAAACAATACAGTAGGTACTCTGGATTTAAGTGAGTTCCTGCCGTTAGGTTTAACCCCACCGTGCTCTAAACAACCGGGTGAATACATGCGTCGACCAACGCCCCCACTCATAATGTGCATGAGTACCAATCAATTCCGAATTTCTGGACGCTTTTGCCCTCCTCCATGGTTAAGAGCGGAGCCAATCTAAAACTCCTAGCCATTATAAGTATATGGGTCATGGAACCCGGTTGGTATGCAACTCCACATCCGACATTATTCTCTACCAGCGATTTTTTTTCAACCACAGCCAACACGTTGCACTCAATAGGGTCCTCACCAATAGTCAGACCGGAACCTGCGTTAAGAGGGCTTTCCTGACTCCCGTGGTACCAGATTAAGTGATCTGGTCAGACTGCGTAGCCGAAGATACTACCAGTTAGACTCCAGAAAATCTAGGAATGATGGCCAATCTGAGATAACTTACCAGATCCCATCCTGGAAATAGATGGGAACTATAAGTATAGGATTCGTAGATCCCCCAGTATAAACAATACAATTTAATTGGATCCCGTACATATTTATTGGAGTTTTTTTATTGACAACACTATATAGGTTAGGGTTGCAGCCGGTTTTACCAGCTCAGATAGGCTAATAGATGTCCCTAGTGATACCACGGGCGCAATTGCGCTTCATCGGAACCCACTTGTTTGATATTCAAAATTACCAGTTATACGAACATCGCAGGTAAGATCTGTCAGACTTCCTATAAAGGCCGACCTCATTATATCCAGACATCGTTTACTCAATGCCGGACATTATGGCAGGTGCTCAATGCGCTCCAATACTAAGTCATCTACACAGGCTCTGCATAAGTCATTGGACTCAAATCCCAACCTTCTGGTGTTATCGCCGATCAGGCAATGTCTCGTCAGAACTGAATAGAACAGAACCTCTGTAGTGCATTTTAGGTCATATCTTGGCCACATTTGTCTAGCTACCCTACAGGTGCCGATTTCTGTCCATCTTCGATTGGACTGCCCGGTTGCCCATTGCCTAATCCAAAGCATTCATGGGGACAGTGGCGCATCAACATATGCAAATTCTTCTAGAATTTGTAATGTCGTTCCTAGCAAGTTCTTCAGCTTGGCAGTTCCCCGTGATATCCCTATGCCCAGGTACTCACATGAGGTGTATGTTAAACTGCTCAGACACCTCGTTAAGAGCTCTGCTTCAGTCGATTAAATACAGGCCTGAAATGTTGCATTTTTGCCCCGTGCAAGTGCGACATTTTTCACAAAAGAAAACGAAACCCTTTCACAGTGCAGCATTTATTTTACAATCGAAGACAAAAAGGCATTTTTGGGGCTAAAGGCATAACAAATGTAGCATTTTTTGGCACAAAAGAAAACACCATAAGACTGAATACAAAATTTCTACCTACAATTATTCCCAGATATTTTGTACGTTCAGAAAATTCCAGCTCTGTTCCACTTATCCGAGGAGGATCCACATGTGGGACCTTATGCTTCCTAGTAAAGGGAAGCAATTCTGTATTGTCTGGGTTAACGCCCAAACCGATGCTACTGGCCCATCTAGCCAAAGTGTTCAGAGCCACCTGTGGGATGTCGAGGTATTTGCCAGTTACTGCGATTGCCAAGTCACTATAGTAAATTTCTTGAAATGTAGGGACGATTCGATAGTGCCCAAAAGTTCGTACACGACAGATTCTGTAGACTTTCCCTGGGAAATGTGTGTCGAGCAGTGCTTTAAGCTACTGTTAGCTGTTTTTTGACCAGTTATTTGCCTCGTCCTTCAAATAACCCTCTGTACGGGGTGCAGTGGTTAATATCTTAGGCAGCATTGCGGCATCCGAGAAAGCCTTTGCGATTTTCTAAGATCCTTTTTATAGATTTTGAGTTACGCTTTATAGGCATCACAGTCATGAGTGATCCCAGTAAATTTGGCCTTATTGAATAGCTTGTTGCAGGACTTTTTCCTAGCCTTTAACTCAGGAGTCCACCATTGTGGTTTAGTTTTACCCTTGTACCTTGGTTAGTAATATGGACCACCAGATTATCCAGACCAGCTTTGTAATTCAATTCGTACAGTAGTTTAGAGTTGAGGACTTTTTTGAAATTCTTCTCATACAGACGACGTCAGCGCCAATAATCAGTTCGTGCTCGTCAGAAGTTGCTTCTTCTACTACTTCACTGAAGACCAATTTATGCGATTTCCTATATCCAAACTAGCAGCTGTTTGTTCTTTACCACTGAAATTTGTACAGAAAAAGATGCATAGATCCTTCGTGGCCAAAATGCAGGTTCGTGGAGTACCTTCACAGGTGATCAGAAGCAGCCTAATGTTGCGTGTCCTGATACCACACACCTTTCCTCCTACTACGTAGGGCTGATGTATCAGGACGATGTCTACTGCACCTGTGGATAGAGGCAGCAATATACTGCTTTAGAGTGACGTAGGTTAATCAGTAGAATTCTTACCATCATTGGTAACCTCCAACCCAACAAGGGTATTGTCGAACTCCACGTCGATAATGTTCCCAGCAGATGCGGCAGGGAGTCCAGAAACCCTCCTCAGCCCCTCAGTGTCCGAAGTAGTGCTCTCGTCCTTAGGTAAAGCCATTGTGTTAGGATCTGAGGTTCCTGAAAGTATGGGCGTGGTTAGCTCCGCACTTCCGGAGGGCTATGTGTCGACCGCAATGGGAGCTATATCCTGCTTGTATGCCTTCAAAACTATAGTCTCGAAGCCATATAACAGGTTTCCATTTTCCCGTTGCAAGTGAGGGGTGGATTCAGCATTAAGGATCGAATTGAGCTGCAGATTTTTTCTTCAAAAACTTGAAAAATGGCTCGGTAGAAAAAGATTTGCCAGCAATGAAGAGTTTGATGGCTATTTTCAGGAGCTAGAGAGTTCTTACCACAAACAGGGTGTCAAAGCTATTTAAAATCGCTGTAAAAGGTGTATCGAGCTGAGCTAAAAGGAGATTACGATGTGAAATAAGAAAAATTTTCCCAAATTTGTTGTGTTTTCTTTGTTAGGTCGGCTAATGTTGGCACCGCACTCGTAGTAAAGGGGTATCTATTTGAGGATCAATTATTTTTCAATATTGCATATTTACTCTCGAAGAGCTAAAAATTAATATATTTTTGGCAAGGGTCCAACACCACTTCTGGATATTCTTTGTAGAATGCATATGGATCAGCCTTTGATGAAGTCTCATCCAATGGCCTAGAATGAAGGCCGCGCATCAATAAAAAAAATCTACAGATTAATACAAAAAGCTACATAAGGTCATTTGTTCGGTCACAATATAACAAAATATGTTTACGGTATTTTTACACATCAGACACGACAGTGATGGATAATTTTGTCACTTTCGGCAATGACGGCACACAAAAATATTCAAATACACTTTTTTCCGATTATTTGTAAAAAATAATGTATTTTTATCAATTTATGTACATACGTATATACATATGTTACATTACATTGTTTTTATCATTCATTACTTTAAAAGCATTAAGTGGTCTTACTGTATCTGTTTTTCTTTTTTTTTGTGTTATTATTAAAATAACGAGAAATGTTTGTAAAAAGCTACACACAACATCAAATCTACCAATCTTAGAGAGAAAAAAGTCCAAACACAAACGAGAAAAAAATCTCAAAACAAAAAGGCATCAATAAGAAGTATTAGCCAAGCATTACAAACGTGTTGCCATTAGTTAACTTCAGCTTTGATTGATTTCAATTAATCTTAGACGCATGTAATTAATCATTGAACACTTTAATATGGTTAACAACACAACACAGTCCGACGCACAGACAAACGGACGGGTGGACGGACAGACATAACTCTCTTGGCCATGTATGCCACAAGCTATTTGACCACACCAATATCAACGGTTAAAAAGGTACAACGAGCATTGGAACACTCAGAGACTATGTTTTTTTGTCCGTCCCAACAAAAACCCCACTTAGCCAAATAAAATCAAGTAGGGAAAGGCTTAAGCCGTTCAGATGACACCCTATGCCCAACTATACGCGGACACTCTATATTAATGTAGTATTACTGCAGAAAAAAAATATAAACTTTAATTGGTAGGAACTTGACTTGACTATAAACGAGTACATTTCTGAACCGTTTAAGTTGACTTATTTAATTATACCAGGGCGAGGCTACTTTTTTTGAACCCATTTTGTCTAGGTTTTACTCCAAAAACAGGAATTTCGAAAAGCAATAGTAACCTCCCAGCAAAAAAATATGGATGTCCTTTCTAAGGAAACACCTTTTAAGTTCTTCCAAAGCAGAAGCTAGTGTATGCCAAATAATTTCTTTTGCAAAAGTTGTGAATACATGTATAATTTATAATTTATAAAAAATATAAAATATTATGTTTTTATTAAAATTTATTTATTTTATTAAATTTATTCGACCTTTATTGTTTTTTAATTAAATTGTTTAAATAAAACTCGAGCTCGAGGTCTTGGTCTTCGTTTTGTAAATTTCAGCCCGATGATGCCTTTCGATGTCAGGCGAAATATCAAATAAAAGAAAATAAATGTACAAAACCAAGACCTCTAGCTCGCGCTCGAGATTTATTTATATGAAAAGAAAAAAATTAATATAATATAAGAAAAAAATAATATTTTAATAAGAAAGTTTAACAACCGTTGCGGGATTCGAACTTAGACAATGCAATTTAATTTTTCCTAGATAAATGAAACATCCAAAGCAGTTACTGAAATACAATTTTTCACAAGTTATCTAAAAAATACTCCTACGCTAATGTGTTCATATACGAGTATATCTCAGGACAATGGTAATTCGAAGTCGTTTGTGGCCGTGCGATGTTATGGTGCTGTAGCGCAAGGAGACTCTGATTCAAATCACGGCAAGACCAAAACATTTCACTTTGAAAAATTAAATATAAAATTGTTCATAAATACAAAAATTAATAGAAAAATTTTTTTAGTTTTAAATTCATCGATGAAGATTTAATATAGAATTACTTCTGGACTGCAATAATTATGTATATGTATCTTCATCACTTTTATGGAAATTCTTTTTTGGTGGAATATTATGAACAAACGTTACATACAATTTCTATTCTATTTTCCTTCTTCTGTTACCAACAAGTCATAGAGCCCAGTTTGGTGTAGGGTATAACATGGCCTTTACAAATCTGTAAAGATGAAATCTTTCAATCTACAGACACGATTATCGCCAAATAACAACAAAAGCCGTAACAATAACCGCAGAGGGCCTCAGAATGGTTTGAGGATAAAAGCCAAAAAATGTTAATACGAATTATGTTGTTTTGTTGTTCTGTTGTCGACTGTTTCTTGTGTTGAGTTATGCGTTGGCGGAGTAATCAATAATTTTGCTTTGGATAACACAAATCAGCTAATGAACAAATATTTTATTCGTGTATACCAACGAAATGTTAATTTTGGTCAAGAATGTCGGTTGGAATTTTTTTTAGTTTTTGTGTTCATTATTTTTGCTTAGGTTAAATGTATTCTCCTTTCTAGAATTGACATAAAAGAATTTTCTGGGAACTGTGTTCGATCTTATTAAAGAATATATTCTAGATATTTTTAATAGTAATAGTGTGCATTTATATGGAATCACTAACGCTGTGACCACAAGACATGTAAAAAATTGTAAAAATTACTCTTTTGTAAAGAATACGTTTTTAAATGTAAAATTTAATTAATGAATTTCCGAAAATTGACAAATAGTATTTAAAAAAATTGCTTACCTATAAGATATTGTCTAGTTTTTCTATTATTTAATAAAATGGAATAATTGGAATTGAAACAATTAAGAAAGTTCAGTCGGGTAAACCGACTAATGAACAGAGAATGAAGCCGAGGAAAAATTGGCGGCGGCGGCTGTCATTAAAAATTATACATCGGCGGCGGCGGCTTGATGGCTTAGCCGACATAAAATTCACATACGGCGGCTCTGTGATAATCATTTTTACATTTAAAATATTAGTTGAAAAGTTAAGCTATGGCATATTTTCATAAATAATGGATGTTTTTAAGTTAATTGTAAGATATTGTGAAATGAAACAAGTAACAGCGTTAAGTTCGGCCATGCGAAATCTTATATACCCTCCAGCATGAATTGCATTCAATTCTATTACTGAAATATTTTTGGATATGGAGCAAGTCATTGAACGATCTTTTTGTTTAAGCAATTTATTGAAAAAACGAACGCTACAGTTTTTAGCCAAATTGTAGGCCTCTTTTGCCAAACTCTTAATCTAAAAAATGTTATTTATGGCTTAAATTAGCATATTTGTGGGCTACCTCTACACGGGGACTACAAAAAAGTATAAATTGATTTGTATAAATTTCATTGACATGAATTCTTGTTAAAATGTTAAATTCAGTTAAAATGCTTAGAAAATGTGGTATTTATGGCATAAATACGTTTATTTTGGAGCGGCCTCTATAGGGTGACTATAACAAAATATGAAATATGGAGTTACATTTTTGTCAAAATACAACACAAAGTGAAAAGTTACATCTAAATTGCCTTAGAAATGTGGTATCTATGGCATAAAACCCATAATTTGGAGCGACATCTATAGGGGGCTATATCAAAATATTGACCATTTGCAATACCAAACGACCTGCAACTATAAGAAGAATTTATACCAAATTTGATTAACCTAGGTCTATTATTACTTACGGACTGTAGCGTAATTTCAACAGATAGACAGACAGACGGACATGGCTAAATCGTCTTAGAAGTTCACGACGATCAAGAATACATATACTTTATAGGGTCGCAGATCATTTTTCAAGGTGTTGCAAACAGAATGACAACGTTAGTATACCCCCTCCTATGGTGGCTGGTATAAAAATCATCGATTTCCATACAATGATAAGTCATAAAATTGACGCTAGGCGGCTCTATGATATACTCGATTTTCAAAGTATGCTAAGTCGAAACTGGTTGTTTTCAGGAGAGGCGAATCGTCGTTTTAGTGAAATTTTAAATTTGTGTATAATTACCTTGTAATTTGTTTTGAGCTTAACTTCATTGAATTGCTGGATTTGACTGAAGACAATTGAGAATATTTAGGAATGCAATCTCCACTATAACGTACCAAGTCGACTTAGCATTCTTTACAATGGAGGTATTAATTTATATGCAGTATTACAATTCTGTAATACTCCATTGTTTTTTCGAAAATATTTGTTTCTCTATGTGTACGTAATCTAATAATAAATAAAAAATCCAATTATTTCCTCTAAAAAATATTTTTTATAATTATTTTTCTATTACTATCAATATTAACATTATCCCCTCACCTTAGAGACGAGGGCATATATCATCAAAAGTCTAACACATCGAAGAAGTGACCTAAGACCCTAAGTATGTTGGGCGGATATCCGTTTTGGGTCATTTTAAGTCGATTGAGCAATGTCCGTCCGTCCGTCTGTCTGTTGGCTGGTGCACACGATAACTCTCGAAAGGAGTAACCGATTGACTTCAAATTTGGTATGTGGTAATATTTTCTTCTATCTCCGGCTAAGTTCGAATTATTACCTCGAGAAAAATGGGCGAAGTTGCCAGGCCCCTTTTGGTACCTCCCACACAAATGGACAATTTTGAACCAACAGTTAAAAGCGTATAACTTTATTACCAGTGCATACAAGGACTTGAAATTGTGTACAATGTAATGGTTTAATAGTACCTAAAATACAGTGAAAAATGGGCATTATTGCCACGCTCCTTTTAGTACCTCCCACACAAATGGACCATTTTGTACCAAAAGTTACCAGCTTATATCTTTAATACCAGTGCATAAAAATACTTGAAATTTTGTACAGTGTAATGCTTTTGTAGTACCTAGAGTCCAGTTAAAATGAGCGTTATTGGCACGCCCCTTTTGGTACCTACCACACAAATGGACCTTTTTGTACCAAAAGTAAACAGCTTTTAACTTTTATACCAGTGCATACAAAAATATAGTACCTAGAGTCTCGAGAAAAGTGGCCGAAATTGGGCACGCACCTTTTGGTACCTCCCACACAACTGGATCATTTTACACCAAAAATTAACTTTAATATTAGTGCATATAAATTCTAAAAATTTTGTACAGTGTAGTGCTTTTATAGTACTTAGAGTCCAGAGAAATGTGACCGTTATTGGGAAGCCCCTTTTGGCACCTTCCACACAAATGGACCATTTTGTACCAAAGGTAAGCAGCTTTTAACTTTAATACCAGTACATAATTTAAAGATATTAAGGGCAATTTAAATTGATAATAATTTAATTAAAAAAAAAAATTAATACATTTACTAATATTTGTTTGGGACTCAAGGTGAGGGGATTCATAAGTCGGGTTTCCCGACTGAAGTTTCTTACTTGTTTTTAATACATGTTAAGCTCCCTCTTGTGAAAATAAACGAATCAAAACGAAAATCACTTTCATATCGTCCCCCCAAGAAATGAATAGGGTATAATTTGTTTGTCATTTCGAGAAAATCATATTTGAAGTTTTTGTGATATTGAAAAAAATAATAGTGTTTATGTGTATACACTATTCTTCTATTGAGGGGACGATATATCTGTTATATGTTTATTTGCTTATCAAAAATGTAAATTGTATCTATCCATATTTTAAAGTTTTTCTATGGAACGGCGGCTGTGTTTCAGCCGATTTTAGCCATAAAGATCGGCGGCGGCTTCGGCTGGTGAAAAAAGGTCGGCGGCGGCTTCATACTCTGCTAATGAATCCCCTCACCTTGAGTCTCAAAAAATATTAGTAAATTTATTTATTTTTTGTTTTATTTATATTATTATAAATTTAAATTGAATTTTATAGCTTTAAAATTTGTACCATTTGCGTGGAAGGTACCAAAAGGGGCGTCCCAATAACTGTCTATTTTCTCTGGACTCTAGGTACTATAAAAGCATTACACTGTACAAAATTTCAAGTATTTATACTCATAAAAATTATAAGCTCTTAACTTTTGGTGTAAAATGGTCCAAAAGGGGCGTGATAATTACGGCCACTTTTCTCTAGCCTCTAGGTACTATAAAAGCATTACACTGTACAAAATGTCAAGTATTTATATGCACTAGTATGAAAGTTATAAGGTGTTAATTTGGTGTAAAATGGTCCATTTGTGAGGGAGGTACCAAAAGGGGCGTGCCATTAACGGCCACTTTTCTCTCGGTTCTAGGTAACATAAAAGCTTTACACGTTACGAAATTTCAGCTATTTCTTTGCACTGGTATTAACGTTATAAGCTGCTAATTTTTGGTACAAAATGGACCACTTGTGTGGGAGGTACCAAAAGGGGCGTGCCAATAACGCCCACTTTTCTCTGGACTCTAGGTAATATAAAAGCATTACACTGTACAAAATTTCAAGTATTTGCATGGACCGATATTAAAGCCATAAGCAGTTAACATTTGGTCCAAAATGGTCCATTTGTGGGGGAGGTACCAAAAAGGGAGAGGCCACTTAGCCAATTTTTCTTGACGTGTTAGCGACTAACAAACTAATTCTATGTGTGAAATTTCAGAAGATTCGAGTAAGTAGGAAGGTATTAAAGATTCAATATTTCACTAAATGTTAACCCTTTGTGGGGGAGGTACTAGAAGGAATGGACCAATATGGCCCATCTTCGAACTTAGCCGGAGATAGAGAAAAATATTACAGCATACCAAATTTTATGTCAATCGGTTACTCCTTTCGAGAGTTATCGTGCGCACCAGCCAGCAGACAGACAGACGGACGGACATTGCTCACATGACTTAAAATTACCCAAAACGGATTTCCGCCGAATATACTTATGGTCTTAGGTCACTCCTTCGATGTGTTACACTTTTGGCTCGTAGCAATTGATATATACCCTCCTCTCTAAGGTGAGGGCATAATAAGAAAAATCACAAAAATATTTTTTATTGCGAAATTAAAACTTGTTTTATAATTTGTGTTCAAAAACTGTATTTTGCGATTTATTTGCTCAAACGAAAGTTCAGGTCATTATACCTTACACCACACCGTGGACCAGGGTATTACGAGTTTGTGCATTTCTCTACAACACCCAGAAGGGGAATAGATAGACCCTTCGTTTATTATACCGATCGACTTGGAATCACTTCCTGAGTCGATTTAACCATGTCCGTCTGTCCGTCCGTCTGTATATGTATCGTTGTAATCAAAGTGCAGGTGGTATTTATGGTCCGATTGTGATGAAATTTAGCACAGTTATCTTTTTTGGCCCAAGGATGATCCCTATTGGAATTGGTCAAAATCGGTTCAGATTTAGATATAGCCCCATAGGTATGTTACCCGTGTTGACATGTTAACGCTGTAGAAACTGTATTTTATATCAGATCAGTACGAAATTTGGCAGAGAGAGTTGTATTATTACATGAATGAACACTGCCCAATTCGGGGAAAATCGGTTCAGATATAATTATGTATGTAAATATGATATGTTAGCGCTCTAGAAACCGTATTTTACATCCGATCTGTAAGAAAATCGGCAGAGAGAGTTTTCGTATTACGTAAATGAACACTGCCAAATTCGGAGAAAATCCGTTCAGATTTAGATATAGCTCCTATATATATGTTTGTAACCGATTTGACATGTAAGCGCTGTAGAAACCGTGTTTTATATCCGATCAGTACGAAATTCGACAGAGAGAATTTTCTTATGCCATGTTTGAATACTGACAAAATCTTATCGCAATGCCCATTTTCGCATATTTAGGGAGGTGTAGGGTATTATATAGTCGGCCCCGCCGACTATACTCCGGAAGTGCTATAAAAGCATTACACTGTACAAAATTTCAAGTTTTTTATGAACTTATCTTAAAGATATAAGCAGTTAACTTTTGATGCAAAATGGTCCATTTGTGTGGGAGGTACCAAAAGGGGTGTTGCAACTTCGACCATTTTTCTTGTGGTGTTAGTAACTAATAAACTAATAGTTTATGTTAAATTTCAGAAGATTCCAGTAAGCACTATATAAGTTATTAAATAATCAATATTTCACTAAAAGTTAACCCTTTGTGGGGGAGGTACTAGAAGGAGTGGACCAATATGAATCATCGAACTTAGCCGGAGATAGAGAAAAATATTACCGCATGCCAAATTTGAAGTCAATCGGTTAATTCTTTCGAGTGTTATCGTGCGCACCAGCCAGCAGACAGACACACAGACAGACAGACAGACGGACGGACATTGCTCAAATGACTTAAAATGAGCCAAATCGAATATCCTCTAAACATGCTTGGGGTCTTAGGTCACTCCTTCGATGTGTTACACTTTTGGCTCGTAGCTAATGATATATACCCTCCTCTCTAAGGTGAGGGGATAAATAGAATGGTGAACCATACATTTTAGCACAAATCAAAAACCATTTATCCAAATAGAAACCATTTATCGGGAAACCTTTAAAGCATCCTTAATTAAGTAGCCTTCATCTTCTGAAAACACCATATTTTCACCATTTCAAAGATATCTTACACGATTCAGATTAAAAAATCACTCACTTGAAATGAAATCCCCCATATATACTACATACTCGTATAAATGGGCCATTAACAATAAATAAATAAACTAGGTTTAAGAGCTAACTACCAGTTATAGCTGTCAAATTCCATACAATTTAACTTTCGTTAGCTCTAACGCTCGGTTATTTTGTTTGTTAATGGGGGTTAGTATTTTTCTAACCGATATCTACATACTATTTCGGATACCTGTCCCACAAAAACTTAAAATGTAGTGAAACAACTCCGGATTAAAGGTCATTGCCACGTTAAAAGTCAAAAGACACCCGGTCAATAAGCATTGAACTCATTTTAAGAGTCATTCAAGCCATATAAGGATCATTGATTAAAAGTCCATGACCTCATTGTAAGATGGCTAACGTCAATTACTGTAGATTAAACTTCATCGACAACCGATTAATGTTTATTGGTCCAGATTAACTATATTAAAAGTCATTAAGCAAAGATCAAATTAATATGTCAAACACATCAGGTCGTTCCCTCGATCATTCTGGGGACTTCACATCATTTATTCTTAAATGAAATATACCCCAGATTAAAGATCATTGACCCATATCAATGGTCATTTATGAGGTTTATTGGCTGCACCTAAGATTACTGATTCCATGTGAGAGGTCTTTGACCCCAGACTAATTTCATTGAATCCAGATTAAGCCACTAAAGGTAATACGATATTAAATTCAATTTCTCGATATTAATGTCATTAATAATGGATAAAATACGAGTACATATCAGTGAACCCAGACTTATCGAACTAAAGGTCACAAAATGTTAGATTTACGTTACTAAAGATCGATACAGCAATGAATACAAACGTTGATTGTCTTTTGACGCAAAATTGTTTGCTGTAACGGAGCAATTCGTTCTTAATATGAAACATTTCTATCAAAGTACGAATGTTCCATGTAATATTCACATTGACTTACGAATAGTATTTATCCCCTCACCTTACAGAGGAGGGTATATATCATTTGCTATGAGCCAAAAGTGTAACACATCGAAGGAGTGACCTAAGACCCCAAGTCTGTTTGGTGGAAATTCGATTTGGTTAATTTTAAGTCATTTGAGCAATGTCCGTCCATCCGTGTATCTGTGTAAATAGAAACATAGATTGCCTAATAACTTATATACAACTTATTCAAATCTTCTGAAACTCCACACATAGTATTAGTTTATTAGTCGCTATCACGTCGAAAAAATGGGCGAAGTTGCCATGCCCCTTTTGGTACCTTCCACAGAAATGGACCATTTTTCACCACAAGTTAACAGCTTATAACTTTAATACCAATGCATACAAATACTTGAAATTTTGTACAGTGTAATGCTTTTATAGTACCTACAGTCCAGTGAAAAATGGGCGTCATATTATTTGGCATTCAACGAGAACATCTTTTCCACCGCCAAATGAAAATGCAATATCTTATTGATGATTGTCATACTAAAGCCCAAGGACGCATCGATGATTTCCGGCAAAACGACCGATGTTGGACGACCTTCACGAAATTCGTCCTGGAGCGAACGGCGTTCGAGACTGAACTCTTGGTACCAGCGATTTACAGTGGTTTTTGTTGGCGATTCATTACCAAAAGTCGAATATCAAAAATGGAATATATATTCGGGTTTTTGAGATATGTATTATTCATGTAAAAAGATACTGATTTCATGCTTTATTGAAAATAGAATCGCGACAGACGCTCCTTTACCAAAAATTGCGGAATTGGAAAATTGTCGCGTTCCTTTAAAAAGAGCATCCAACGAATTAAAAGTTTATTTTATATATGGCCATATATAACATTGACCGATGATAACTCGTCCAAAATAGCCAGAAAATATTAGAAACCAACAATTTTAATCTCAAATTTTAATTTTAATCTAACACGTCGACCCTAATGCACTATATATATTTGGGAATAATCCGTTTCTGAGAATTCTAAAACGTTTGAACTATAATCGTCCGAACATTCTTCTGACTGACGCATTCGGTAAATTACAATTAAATGATATTCAAACAAACATTATATATTAATTAATGCTTCAGTTTCAAATGCTATACCTCTTCGCCTAAAACTCATTAGATTTTATTTTCTCTGTGTACAAAAATAGTATTACTTAGCAAAATGAAATAGTTACTGCGTATCAGAGAATTACATAATTTAAATATGCATGTGATTTATTTATTTTTAATTACTCACAAACAAATAGACATTATTTATTGTCATTTAACTAAAGCCAATTACATGTCAATACCCCTCAGGAGTGACAATTGAAATTAGTGTACTCCATTTTGTTGTTCCACACAGAGGCGAACAGAAGCGGACCAACAGTCAAATAGACAAATGGCCAAATGACCATAGCCGATGACAGCCAGCCAGACAGTCAAACAAGTCAAACAAACAAGTTAAAACAAAAGTTCATAGCAATAATGAGTTGAGTTGGCTAAAATAGGGCAGTCGTCACCGAAACACCACAAACAGACAGAGCCCCCAACGCACACATGTGTAAGAGTATATGTACACATACATATGTATATCCAATGGATATGGCCAAGTAAGCTGATATTACACCGTATACTAGGTGTAGAGGGGAACAGAGCACAACGGAGCCAGAGGGCTCTTTTATACCGTTATTACAGTTAAGTGGTAGTTACACATATTTGGCCATCATTGATGGTACTTCGTATAAATAATTGTACTCGTTTCATTACATTTTGACTGACATTTAACTGTCACTACTGCCCATTGTTGGCCACACACACGTACGAATACTGAAACTCCCCCACGTTAATGATACGCCACCACGAACCCACCAAAGACTGAATGACCGTTCTGGCAGTCGTTATGTTTTTAGTGGGTTCTGACATGAATGTATAGGGTACTGCGGTTTACATGGGTGGGGTTTGGGTGTTTGCGGTTTGGTTCTGGTTTGTTTCATCGTATTACGTTGCGTGTCTGTTCTGTTGTTAATGTGACAATGAGTTGAAAGTGTTATGGAGCCATAAACAATAATAAATATTAAATCAAGTCTATATATATGGAGGGAAAATTGGTATTTAATTAGGTTTTATGGGTTAAAATTGATTAACATAACAATAGTGGTAGGATAGGAAAAAGTGATTTCTATGATAAAAAAGTGTGCAGCAGAAATAAGTTTATTCAATAGTTAATATATAGAATTAAATTCCCTACGATAAAATGAACAGCAGCGGAAGAACTACAAAATATATGTATCAGTATCATAAACAGTATAATATATTTTTGAGCAGAATAATCGAAACTATTAACATGGAACCCGTAGTGTTCGTTCTTTGATGAAGAAAGTAATCCAAAATACGAGATAAAAACATACGTGATTATGGGGCTTATATTCAAATCTGAACCGATTTTCTTTAAAATTATCAATGTTTATTCATAAATTAAAAGAAGTAAGAAAGTTCGGTCGGGTAAACCGACTTAGCAAACCCCTCATCTTGAGTCCCAAAAAATATTCGTAAATTTTTTTATTGTTTCAATTAAATTATTTTCAATTTCAATTGTATTTACGAGTAATAACTTCAAAGTATGTACTGGCATTAAAGTTAAAAGCTCTTTACTTGTGGTGCAAAATAGTTTATTTGCTGTTAACTTTTGGTACAAAGAGGTCCATTTTGTGGAAGGTACCAAAAACGGAGTGGCCACTCGCCACTTCGACTAAGAAACAAATACTATGTGTGAAATTTAAGAAGATTCGTGTAAGTAGTATAGTAGGTATTAAAGAATCAATATTTCACTAAAAGTTAACCCTTTGTGGGGGAGGTACTAGAAGGAGTGGACCAATATGGCCCATATTCGAACTTAGCCGGAGATAGAGAAAAATATTACCCATACCAAATTTGAGGTCAATCGGTTACTCCTTTCGAGAGTTATCGAGCGCACCAACCAGCAGACAGACAGACAGATGGAAGGACGGACGGACGGAAAGTGTTCAAATGACTTAAAATGACCGAAAACGAATTTTCGCCGAACATACTTAGGGTCTTAGGTTACTCCTTCGATGTGTTACACTTTTGGCTCGTAGCCAAAAGTGTAACACAGGTAAGGTAAGGGGATAAAAAGCCTCTCTATAAAGTTTCACGATGAGCGGATATATCAAATCAGAAGAATCAATGCCAACATATGCATTAAGCGTATAGATTTTCCTAAAATTTTACATTGTTCGTACATTGTTCGTACATGGCTTTAGGAACTCCTCTCTGATATATTTTATAGCAACCCCATAAAAAATACATGCTCTATAGCGCCAAACATTCCAAATCGGAAGCAATACACGAGTATATATCGGGCTATATCTAAATCTGAACCAATTTTCTTCAAACTTGGAATCGCTAATAACTCGATTAAGGAATTGCATTATGCGAAATTTCATAACACAGTACAGCATTTTCTGCTCATTGATTTGGGACTTAATTCTCAGGATTGGACGTGAAAGTAGACCCAAAAATAAGAACTTCTGCATCAGTCGTTAAGTCAATTAATGTCTCAATGTCTCAATTAATAAATAATAATTTATTCAATTAATTAATAATAATTTTAGCTCAAGGTGGATTTTTAGCACTTTTTCTATATTTTTTTCTCGGTATACCAAACCAAATGTCTCTTTTGTGTCTGAAGCAAAGTTGTATTTATTGAATATGAGAAAAAATGCGAAAAACCTACCCGAAAAAGTGCTCCAGTGCCTTAAAATTGCAAAAATTTTCTGTTTTGTTTTATACATAATGTTCTCTTTTAATGCCCTGTTTTATACGTATTTTTAAATATTTTGCTGACAGGTACTTATCATCATGATTATGACTTTGTGGGCATTTTTTCGATTTTTAAGGCACTGGATGCACTTTTTCGTGTAGGTTTGTTCCCCATCTTCAATATTCAATTCAATATCTACAACATTGTTTCAGACACCAAAGAGATATTCCGTCCGAAAAAGTGCTAAAAATCCACCATAAGCAAAAAATTAAATTATTAGTTGCGCCAACTTGACTAAACGAATGATGCAGAAGTTCTAATTTTTGGGGCTACTTTCACGTCCAATTCTCAGAATTGAGTCCAAAATTCATGTGTTGTACTGTGTAAGTGAATGGAGGGATATATCTAAATCAGAATCGATATTGTCCATATTCGACACAGATGTTTACTACAATTGGTCACTTTAGTTCTTTTAAGTGATCGCTCATTTTAGTTCAATTCTCTTTACATCGCCGGCTCTTTAGCTCACCAGCTCTTTAGTTCATCAGATCTTTAGTTCACCAGCTCTTTAGTTCATCAGCTGTTTAGTTCACCACCTCACTTTAGTTCAACAACTCTTTAGTTCATCAGTTCCTTATTTCACCAGCTCATAAGTACACCAGGTCACTTAAGTACAACAGCTCTTTATTTCACCAGCTCTTTTGTTCGCCATCTCTTTAGTTAACCAGCTCTTTAGTTCACCAGCTCACTTTTAGTTCAACAGCTCATTCCGTTCGGTAGATCACCAGTTCCATTAGAGATCATCAGTTCAAATCAATAAAGGAATCTGATTGAATCTTGAATGGAATGAGTTGAATTTACAAAGGCGTTTGTTTAGGTAGGATAATGGCATAAAAAAGGAACCAACACATATAATCTGAGAAGTGAGAACGAAATGACATAGTTGAAGATAAAAGACATGTTGAACTACTGAGCTGAACTGAACAAGTTGTGTAAACCAATTCGTGCTGTTCAGTAAAGTGACCCGTTCAATTGAACTAGTTCGTTCACAATCTACACAACTCTAGTGTTGCTGGTCAAATGAGATACTCTCCACCAAATGTCATGAAGATCGGTACGAAATTCGTGAATATATATCTAAATCTGAACCGATTTTTTAGTAGGGATCGTCAGTGGGCCAAAAGAAAAACCTGTGTCAAATTTCGTTGAGTTCATGACGTGTACTTTGATTTCATGACCTGTACATTGATTTCATGACCTGTACATTGATTTAAGAATACATGTCGACTCACAAAATGATTCTAATTCGATGGGTATAATAAACTACGATATATCTCTTCTTCTTTTGGGTCTTACAAACAAATTCAAGTATGATTTATTATGGTATAATGACACAAAAAATACTATACAAAAATGGACCATATTTCCTATTAAAAATGCAAAAAAATAGATCATTATTCAAAATTTATGGGCGTTTGTTTTGCCACATTTATTTTTTGATGCATTTTCGTAATGAAAAATCGCCTAAAATCAAAAATGAAAAAATCCCTAAATAAAAATGAAAAATGCCAAAAAATATGAATATATTGAATACTGTCACAGTTAAGAAAATCTTTAAGTCCACTCAAAGGCCAGCTATGCCGCTGAACTTTTCTCTATGTACCTAAAAAATAAAATAAAGCAAATGCCAAAGAAGCAGTTTTCTATGCATTCCTGATTTTGAAGCTTTCAATAGGAGAAATACTTTAATCCGATTGAAGGAATCGGCCTTCACAAGAATCGTTGGAGTTTATTTGATATGTATTTCCCAGGGGAGGATATATTGAAGAAAGATTATAGAGAAAAAAGTCTCTATATTCCATATCAGCATTCGTTTTTAGGTCCTAGCCATATCTCAGGACAGTGTTAATTCGAACTCGTTTGTTGGCGGGTGCGTTAACATGAGATGTTATGCTGCTGCAGCGCTAGGAGACCCTACATTACTTTGCCTAATTTCATAACGATAGTTTCGAAATTCGCTTGTAGTTCAAATCTGAATAAACCTATATATGGGGGCTATATTTAAATCTGAACCGATTTTTTTGAAATTCGGCTGTACTTGTGCATAGCTCAAGAAACTTCTTTGTGTCCAATTTCTTACATATTTTTTTGGCAATTGCCGCTTTTTATGCGTTAATATGACAAATCTGACACACATTTATATGGGGCGATATCTAAATCTGAACCGATTTTTCGGAAATTGCGGACAAAAAGAGCTCCTGCCAAATTTCGTAGTTATCGAAGCAAGATTGCGACCTGTACTTTGATTACAAAAATACATCGGCAGACAGACAGACGGACATAAATAAATCGATTTAGATGGTGATTCTAAGTCGATCGGTATAAGAACCAATGCGTCTATCGCTTCTCAAATTTTGTAAATTCCTCGGTAAAGATCCAATATAGATGTACTTCTGGATCGCAATAATTACATCTTCACAACATTTTTGGAAGTTCTCTTTTTGTGGAAGCTTATATACCCTAATTTTAGTGGTGGAGGATATATATCATTTGCAACGGGCCAAAAGTGTAACACAGTATCCTAAGACCCTATGTAAGCCATTTGAGCTATGTCTGTCCGCCCATCTGTCTGCTCGATGTGATAATATTTTTTTTAAGTCATTTGAGCAATGTCCGCCTGTCTGTCTGGTTGATGCTCCTAAAACAGATACCCGCCAAGCATACTTAGTTTTTATCAATGTTAATCCTGACCATACACGCTGAAAAAAAATCACTTCTGTAGTATATTGTCCCAAACATGTTCGGCTTGAAACATATATATGTTTGGGTTAGACTCTAAGCATGTAATATTTGGTACACACAAAAATTGTGTATTTGGGAAGATGTTGTTCTAAACAAATATTTGTTTACATTCAAATATGTTTTTATTTGGGACCATTATTTCCGAAACAAATATTTATTTGCATTTAAGTATTCATAAAATACATAAATTGTGTCAAATTTTTCAGTAATTCAAAGTTAAATTTTTAGAAATTTTTAATGTTCGTAAAAAATAATAATTGAAATCATATAATCTTGGATCAATATAAAGTACATAGAGGATTGACAACTAATGATGGCTTGGAATACTCAGAAATTTGAAATAATTGATTTAAAACAGAAGGTAATGCTGCATATGGTATCATAACTGGGAGGTACAATTCGAAACCCAAGAAAAATTTAAACTGAAATATGAAAAACTCAGCAAAAGTTTTGGAAATATTTTTTAAATAAAATATATTTGGAAAAATTCCTAAATAATAATTTTATTTGTATTTAAACATTAAATTTGTATTAAACATTTTATTTGTATTTAATGTATTAATATATGCGTTCCAAATATATTTTATTGATTTTCAAATAAAATTTATTTGCTAAGAAATATATAATATTTAAAAATTTGTGTTCCAAATATATTTTCTTTCGATTCAAACATATCAAAAAAGGCGATTTTGCCCCGTGTAGCTATGCTAAAATCTTCGTTAGATTAAAAAGGTATTAGATTTTGACCGAATGTTTAAATTTTAAATCGCATTTTCTCTTATAAGTTTCACTGACTTTTATACTGAATTTGGGTATTCCAAGAGCTTAACTCAATTTTGTTACACTGACCATAAAGTTTTATCCCAGAACGTCGGGTGTATCACAGGCTTCATTCTCCCAATGAGCATTTCCTGAATACAATGTTTGGGCTACTTTTTCAATTAGATACTATGAACATAGGCAAATACCCAAATACAAATATCACAATAACCAAATTTCCCTATAACACGTGCCACCCCATCTCGTTTAAGATTGAAATTTCAATTTTAATACGTTAAAGTGTGAAACTGTAAAATCCGTAACTAATTAATTAAAAAATCCTTCTAATATCTCCTAACAACAGTCGGTCGCATCCCAAACCATCCATTACAACATGTGAATTTTAATAACATTAAAAGTTGGTCCACAATGGTCACATAATCATAGGTGATGGTGGTGGCGTGGTAGCCACAGTGTCTTATCAATTGTCATAGATCAAAATATGAAATTATGAATTATACCCCCGGGGGCGTCAAATCCTTATATTGGTTACATAAAAACGTTAATATTACGAATATGACCAACAACACCGCCGCCTCCCAAAACAAACCATAAAAAGGATGATGGTCCTTGATGGCCATTCTTGGTCATGTGTATGTGTGTTTGTGCGTCTGTCTGCCTATCTATCAATGTAACCTAACCAACCGACCAACCTTCCCAACAACTCAAAAGGACACCCGGGGAAATCCAGCAGAGAAATGATGGTTAAATTATTACACATGTGGTTAATTATAATTACACAATTTCATTTAGAAGCTCAACGAAAATCTGCAGAACATTATTTGGTTAGTAGTGAGGGAGGGAGAGAGGCTCAATGTGTGGCAACAACCTGATACCACACACACGCCACATAGTCGTTGCTCGTTGCCGGACGGACGAGCTAACCGTTTGGACAATTTCCACGGCAGGTTACTTTGCATTCGAATTCGAAGACCACTTTACGTATCGTATGAATGGGAATAAACAGTGTCATGCTCATGTATTGTGACGGACTGTCAGAACTGATGGAGATTTTGAGGAAGGATGAAACAAAAATACATAACAGTAGTTTATTTTTTAACGACCAGCAGTCAGTTAATCTCCCATTGGTCGTATGGCTTATGATATCTTAAAAATTAGATATGACAAATTATATTGGACTCATATGAATGATACCATACGAAGTTTCACTAACCAGATTAAATGTCATGGATCCCCAATTAAAAAATGCATCTAACGTTAGTCATCATTGGCTCTAGATAAATGATCATTGATTCCGTATTAAACATCATTGACTGCAGAAGAAATGACGATTACCGGATTAGTGGTCATTTAAGATATTTGGTGCAAACCTAAGGACATTAATACCCCGTATTAAAGGTTACTGATCGTAAAATACTCGATAGCTAATGCCGTGATTTGGCTTCAGGTTAATAACACTAAATAAAAGATTAACGAAATTAAAGGTAATTTCCATGAATTAAAGATCATTGGTCGGGACTGGTCATTGATCGTACTAAATGTCATTGTCCCCGGAATAAAGGTCATTAACCCGGGGCTGATCTGATTAAAGTCATGGTCATTGACCATGGATTGATGGACACCGACCTAAGACTAACAGGTTTAAATTGGCCTGCATTAAGCATCATTGTCCCACATCAAAGTTCATTGAACCCGAGCTAACCGGATTTTAGTCGTTGATCCTGACTACAAATCATTAAGTGTCAGAGCAAGATTATTAAATGCTGGTGAAGATCATTGGCCCTGAATTAAATGACACTGACCTCAGACTGATAAGATTAAATGTGACAGACTGCAAGCTAAAAGTCTTCGAAACATTATTAAATATTATGGACCACTGATTGACCGACTTAAATTTTAAAAGTCTGTAACTCAGTATAAAAAGTTATTGCCCCAAATTGAACGTACTAATGCTCATTGACTAAGTTTAAAAGTCAATGACCCCAAATTAACAGGTCCATGACACCAGATAAAAGGTCACTGAACCCAGATTGGTCGGATTAAACAATTAAACGCATATCAAATATCATGGAACCCCAAATAAATTCTATTGACCCCATAATGATCACTGACACCACATGAAAGTCATTACCCGAAAACAAAGATTATTTATTAAAGATTAGAGGCCCTTTTCTCCAAATTAAAGATCTTTACCACCAGAATAAATATCAACCAACGAATCCATAGTGCAGTGTTTAAAGGTAATTCATCGGATTGAAAACCATTGACCATTTAATATCCTTGATCTTAGATTAAGGGTCATTGATCATATATTTTGCGTCATTGATTTTAGATTAAGGGTCATTGATCTTAGATTAAGGGTAATTTATTATAGATCAAGGGTCATTAATCTTAGGTTAATGGTCATTGATCGTATATTAAGGGTCATTGCTCTTAGATTAAGGGTCATTGATCTAATATTAAGGGTCATTGATCTTAGGTTAAGGGTCATTCATCTTAGAATAAGGGTCATTCGTCTTAGATTAAAGGTCATTTATCTAAGATTAAAGGTCATTTATCTAAGATTAAAGGTCATTTATCTAAGATTAAGGGTCATTGATGTTAGATTAAGGGTCATTGATATTAAATTAAGGCTCATCGATCTTAGATAAGGGTCATTGGTCATAGATTACGGGTCATTGATCTACGATTAAGGGTCATTGATCTTAGATTAAGGATCATTGATCTTTAACTAAGGGTCATTCATCTTAGAATGAGGATCATTTATCGTTGATGTTAAATTAAGGGTCATTGATCTACGATTAAGGGTTATTGATGTTATATAAAGAGTCATTCATCTTAGATTTTAGGTCATTGATCTTATATTGGGGGTCATTCATCTTAGATTAAGGGTCATTGATCTTAAATTAAGGGTCATTTATGTTAGATTAAAGGTTATTGACGTGATATTATGGTTCATTGATATTGGATTAAGGGTCATTGGTCTTAGATTAAAGGCCATTGACCGTAGATTTTCATTGATCTAAGAATAAGGGTCATTGATCTGAGATTAAGGGTCATTGATATTAAATTAAGGGTCGTTGATCTTAGATAAGGGTCATTGGTCCTAGATTACGGGTCATTGATCTAAGATTAAGGGTCATTGATATTTGATGTTAGATTAAGGGACATTGATCTACGATTAAGGGTCATTAATCTTATATTAAGGGTCATTCATTCATAAGATTAAGGGACATTAATCTAAGATTAAGGATCATTGACCTGAGATAAATGGTCATTGATCTACGATTAAGGGTCATTAATCTTATATTAAGGGTCATTCATTCATAAGATTAAGGGACATTAATCTTAAATTAAGGATCATTGACCTGAGATAAATGGTCATTGATCTAATATTTAATGTGATTGACCTAAGATTATTTGTCGTTGATCGAAGATTAAGTAAGGGTCATTGATCTGAGATTAAGGTTTATTGATATAAGATTAAGAGTCACTGATCTGTGATTAAGGGTCATTGATCTAAGATAAGGGTCAATGATCTAAGATTAAGGGTCAATGATAGCTCACAGACTACCAGATACCTGCAGTGTCTATCAAGCCGAAATAATGGCAATATGGGAAGTAGCCAAGTGGCTGAGTCGCAACATAGTAACCAACACTGGCGTTGTCATTTACTCGGACAGCCAGGCTGCCATCAATTCTCTGGAGGCAACATCCCTAAATTCACAAACAGCCCTCGACTGCCGCAGATCTCTTAACGAGATGGCTGAGCAGTTTAACATACACCTCATATGGGTGCCTGGGCATAGGGATATCCCGGGGAACTGCAAAGCCGATGAACTTGCTAGGAAAGGGACGACATTACAAATTCTCGAAGAATTTGCATATATTGGTGCGCCACTATCCACGTGCAAGCTTTGGCTTAGGCAAGAGGCAATCAGGCAGTCCAACGAAAGATGGACAGAAATCGGCACCTGCAGAGTAGCTAGACAAATCTGGCCAAGGTATGACCTGAGAAGATCAAAATATCTCCTCGCACTAGAGAGGCAAAGATTGTCTACGTTAGTATCAGTTCTGACGGGACACTGCTTGATCGGCGAACACGCCAAAAGATTGGGTATTGACTCTAATGACTTCTGCAGAAGCTGTGGAGATGAGGAAGAAGTGGAGAGCATTGAGCACTTGCTATGCGACTGTCCCGCTCTGAGTAAACGACGACTGGACATACTGGGGTCGGCTTTTCTAGGCAGCCTAACAGATCTTTCCAGTACCGATATTCGTAATATCGACAAATTTGTATATCAAACAGGTTGGTTTCGATGAGGGGCATTTCAGCCCGTGGTAACACTAGGGACCTAAACTGGTCTATGTGAGCTTGTATAAAAAATACGGCTGCCACCCTAACCTAACCTAACCTAAGGGTCAATGATCAAAGACTAAGGGTCATTGATCTTAGCTTAATGACCATTGATCGTAGATCAATAGTCATTGAACTGAGATTAAGGGTCATTGATTAGATTAAAGGTCATTGATCTAAGATGAAGGGTCATTGATCTAGGATTAAGGGTCATTATCTTAGATTAAGAGCCATTGATCTTAGATTAAGTGTCATTGATCTCAGATTAAGGGACATTGATATACGATTTGGGGTATTTGATTTATGATTAAGAGTCTTGGACTCTGAATTTATGTTTATTAGAGAGGATTTATAGCAATAAATGTCAATGATCTCAGATTAAGGGTCACTGATCTAAGATTAAGAGTCTTGGACTCCGAATTTGTGTTTATTGGCCAGGCTTGATGCAAATATATTTCCTTGGTCAAGGTTTAACAGTCATCTACCCAGATTAAAAAGCACTGAACATGATTCGCAGTTCAAGGACCCAAGATCAAAAACCATCTACAGGACTAAACATCACAGACCACGAATAAACGGACTTAGGAATCGGATAGCAGGTGATAGACCTTACCGGCCAGTTAGTCCTTATCTTCACTCTCAGCTTGAAAGCATGTAGCAAAAAACCGCAGTTTGGATAAAATCTAAATTATCACAGAGACGTTTTTCCTTTAGATCCAAGATCAAAAACCATTTACAGGACTAAAAATCACAGACCACGAATAAACGCACTTAGGAATCGGATAAAAGCTCATAGACCTCTCAGTAAAGATAAGTGGATGGATGGATAATTTCGACTATTGTCCTGCGTACAGTGCAGCTAATTAAAGACATTACAAATTCATTTAATTTTAATTTATTTGCAGAAAGGCGTTTTAAGGACTATAATGCCTTAGTCGTTTTGAAGTTTGAGTTAATTGACAGTTTGGAATTAAACAACCAAAAAAAACTTCATGAGATAGAAATCGACATTACCGATCTATTCGTCTTTTTCTTAAATACGAGCTTGAAGTTGCGTGGTGGCGTTTGGATAAAATCGAAATTATCACAGAAATACTTCTCATTTAAAAACCTAATACCAAGACCGGTTACTGTAGTTCCCAACCGAATATATCGCTGTCAGATAAAAGAGGGGTTGGTTGGTACGCCACATAGTTAGTTGTTATACACTTGAAGGCATATTTGTTTGTATGTGGTTAGTAAGTCAGTCAGCCGCACTAACTGTCAGGTTTAATTTTACAGGTTATACGAAGCGCTTTGTGACGGTTGTTACACACACAGTCCCGCGTCAAAGTCTCCGTCGACCGTTGAAAGCGATTCCCCGCCACCGAGAATGATGAATGAAATGCGATTTTCAATGACAACCTGAAAACATAAAACCACCCCCAAACACGTACCCAATTAATAGTGGTTGGATGGTTGGTTTGTCGGTTGGGTAGAAGTTGGCAGGTTGCTTGACATGTTGTTACCTTAACTGGTGATTTTTGCCGTGCCGTTTGCTGCGGTTTACTCAAATACTTGTGGCGTTGGAATGGGTTTATGCTTTGATTGAGCATATCCGTTGGGATTAGAGGGGATGATGGCTTGTTTGCTTCCCGGCCATATTCATATTATCGCCGATGATGAGCCACCGACGCTGCTGCTCTTCCAGGTCCTTTGTTGGCCAAACGAAACGCCGTATCAAACCAACCGAAAAATACTAGCTTGTCTTTGTGGCTTCAACAACAATTGATACGATTTGATGTCTATTGACAATTAAACAATGTCAGTCCGTCCGTCCGTCTATCTGCGTGGGCTAGAATTGGATTCAGTAGGGGTGTTAAATTACACTCAGTCTGCTGGCTTTGTATCCTTCGGAACGATAAAGATCTATTAGGTGAGTTTTTGTAGACATTTGGGAAATTAATATGCTTTTTCGCTATATAGCTTCAAGGGTTCCCCTTTTTTTCTTGTTTTTGTTCTCTTCTCTTTCTCTTCTGGGGTATGAGTGCAAGCATCATTATTCACATTCCTTGTAAAGGAGCCAAGCGATTTTCTCGCGGGGGCAGGAGAGAGCAGTACACGAAATCAAAGCAATTTGTAAGAATTTTATAAGGTTTATTAGCCGGGATTAATATGTCGTACAAGTGGATTAATGAAATTAAATTGTTAGCAGAGTCGCTGCAGCATATTTTCGTTAACATATTGAAATGCAATAAATATTTGATATTTGGGTATTAAGCCATACATTGGAATTGAGGGTGAGGGCGTAGTGTAGAATTCAACGATGTAATTTCCATAGTGTATCAGAGGGGGGGAATAATTAGATGACCGAAACGCACTGTAAAGATGAACCTGAAAACATACCACCAATCATTCGTGATTTGGTGGTCAATATAACCGCCTAACAACCGATAGGACCACGTGTAAATCACAATAGAATTTCAAACTTTTGATGGTCAATGTCGAGAAGACTAGTTTCTTAACCAATCATCCAATTCCCGTATTTTAAAGAACGTAAAATTGGTGTTGAACTTAGTCGCGGTCTTTGAAACTGTGCAGGAGTATCCGAGATGGTCAATTCCTCGCCATACACAAGTACTCGGGCAGGCTTTAACATGGTGTATTTTGCATCGGGACCTGCACCCTGCAAAACTCAATTGATCTGGTACATAGTCTAAAATTATATGGCCACGCCGTTTGTCACTGACAGAACTTCGAAACGTTTGGAAAAATAATCAGTGACGAGTCACATTTTATGGATGAATTTCCTTGTAAACAAGCAAAATTTGTCGTATAGTGGACGAGATCCACAAACACGAGGTGCAAGAGATGACAATGCTGTTGAGAGGATTTTGGACCGGCAGCATCATTGGTTCGCATTTTTTCGAAAATGAGTCTATCACAATCTATGGCGACCGATGTAGGTCCAAATAACAACCAATTTGCCCTAAAAAGAACCAGATGTAATATCAGCAAGACATCGCGATATACCCTAGAGCGTTCGTCAAAATGGTTATTCCAACATCAGACGTTGGAATAACCATTTACTACTTTATAAAATAAGTGTTTCACTCATAAGTGTTCCAAAAGCATTGTAATTGTCTCTCTATATAGCGCTTATTTAAGATTTTATAGCCATTTCAAGTTTTGATAAGGAAATTAAATATTTTGATAAAAAATATGATAAAGTGATCACTAGAGTCCTTATTTAAGAAGTATTTCTAAGGGAATTAAAATAAATGAGTGGTATACTTATATAAGGGAGTGGTCTATACGGGAGTGGTCTATAAAGGAGTTGTATATAATGGAGTGGTATATAAATGAGTGGTCTATAAAGGAGTGATCTATAAAGGATTGGTCTATAAAGAAGTGGTCTACAAAGGAGAGGTCTATAAAGGAGTGGTCTATAAAGGTGTTGTATATGATGGAGTGGTGTATTAAGGAGTGGTCTAAAGTGGGATGTTATATATAAAGATGTTATATAAAGAGAGAGGATTGGCCTATAAGGGAGAGGTCTATAAAGAAGTTGCCTTTAAAGGACTGGCATGTAAAGAAGTTGCCTTTAAAGGACTGGCATATAAAGGAGTGGTCTATAAAGGATTTGCCTATAAAGGATTTGCCTATAAAGGAGTGGTCTATAAAGGATTATTCTATAACTGAGTGGTCTATAAAGAATTGTTCTATAACGGAGTGGTCTGTAAAGGGGTGGTTTGCAAGGATTGGTCTATAAAGGAGTGGTATATAAAAAAGAGGTCTATAAAGCTGTTGTATAAGTATACTTATATAATGGAGTGGTATATAAGTGAGTGGTCTATAAAGGAGTGGTATAAAACGCAGTGTTATACATATAAAGAAGTTGTATGTAAAGGAGTCGTATATAGAGGAGTGGTCTATAAGAGAGTTGTATATAAGGTGTTGTCTATAAAGGATTGCTCTATAAAGGATTTGCCTATAATGGAGTGGCCTATAAAGAAGAGTCCTTTAAAGGACTGGCATATAGAGGAGTGGTTTATAAAAAATTGGTCTACCAAGTATTTGTCTATAAAGGATTTGCCTATAGAGGATTGGTCTATAAGAGGTGGTCGATAAATGAGTGGTCTATAAAAGATTGGTCTATGACTGAGTGGTCTACAAAGGAGTGTTCTATAACGGAGTGGTCTGTAAAGGAGTGGTCCATCAAGGACTTGTCTATAAAGGAGTGGCCTATAAAGGAGTGGTCTATAAAGGAGTCGTTTATAAAGGATTGGTTTATCACGGAGTGGTCTATAAAAGATTGTTATACAAAGGAGTGTTATATAAAGGAGTGGCATATATAAGAGTCGTATATAAAGGAGTGCCCTATAAAGGAGTGGTATTTAAAGGAGTGCCCTATGAAGGTGTTGCATATAATGAAGTGGTACTTAAAGGAGTGCCCTATTAAGTAGTTGCATATAAATGGGTGGCCAATGGAGGAGTTGAATATAAATGAGTTGCATATAAAGGATATACATATAGAAGAGTGGCCGATGAAGGAGTTTGAACATAAAGGAATGGCCTATGAAGGAGTTGACGACAAAGGAGTGATCGACAAAGAAGTGGTCTATAAAGACTTCTTCCATAACAGAGTGGTATATAAAGGACAGTCTATATAGAAGTGATCTGTAAAGGAGCGGTCTATAAAGAACTGTTATATAAAGGAGTGTCATATAAAGGAGTGGTATATAAAGGAGTGGTATATAAAGGAGTGGTATATAAAGGAGTGGTATACAAAGGATTGGTCTGTAAAGGATTGGTATGTAAAGGATTGGTATATAATGGAGTGGTCTATAAAGGAGTGGTATACAAAGAGTGGTCTATAAACGGGTGGTATATAAATGATTGCCTATTTAGGATTGGCATATGAAGGATTGGTATATAATGGAGTGTTATATACAGTTGTGTTCTATAAAGGGGAGTGGAGTACAAAGGATTATATACCAATCCTTTGGGGTGGTGTACAAAGGATTGGTATACAAAGGAGTGTTCTATAAAGGACTGTTTTATAAAGGATTCGTATTTAAAGTAGTGGTCGATAAAGGAGTATTCTATAATGAATTTGTCTCTAAGGGATTGGTCTATAAAGGAGTGGCCTAAAAAGGATTGTCTATAAAGAAGTGGTATAAATACCATATAAAGGAGTTTTATATAAAGTAGTGGTGTTTAAACGAGTGGCATATAAACGAACGGTACATAAACGAGTGGTATAAAAGTAGTGACAGGTAAACGAAACGAGTGGTCTATGAAGTAATGGTCTATAAAGAAGTGGTCTATAAAGTAGTGGTCTATATAGTATTGGTCCGACGAATGGTACATAAACAAGTGATATATAAATAGTGGTCTATAAAGTAGTGATCTATAAATTAGTTGTCTATAATGTATTGGCCTAACAAATGGTACATAAACGAGTGATATATAAATAGTGGTCTATAAAGTAGTGATCTATAAATTAGTTGTCTATAAAGTAGTGGTATATAACACCGTGCGACACTAATTTTTGGTCATGATGATCTCTACATAATTATGAAAGCAAGCAAGAAACAAAACTGTATACTCAGTTTTCATTTTCTGGTCGAGATCGTGTTTAAAATGCCATGACATTTTTTAAGGATATAATCATTCAACATTTTTTTGTAATACTTCTGAAAGTCCTAGTAAGACTGTATGGGTCTTAAATGAAAGGACACATTTTTGGCTTTCTAAATACTATTTTTGTTTTTAGAAACTGAAAGTAAAAAGTTGCAAGTGGTATATAAATATTGGTCTATTAAGTAGTTGTCTTTAATGTAGTTTTCTATAAAGTATGAGTCTATAAAATAGTGGACTATAAAGTAGTGGTATATAACACCGTGCGACACTATTTTTTGGTAATGAAAATCTCTACATAATTATGAAAGCAAGGAAGAAACAAAACAAAACTGTATACTCAGTTTTTATTTTCTGGTCGAGATTGCGTTTAAAAGGCAATTATTCAAAATTTGTATGGATATAATATAATTATTCAAAATTTTTTAAGGATATAATTGTTCAAGACTTGTTTGTAATTTTTCTGAAAGTCCTAGTAAGACTATATGGGTGTTAAATGAAAGGGCACATTTTGGGCCATCTAAATACTATTTTTGTTTTTAGAAATTGAAAGTAAAAAGTTGCGAAAATGGTAGTGCAAATTTTAGTCCTTCATTATATTTTAATATCCACGGCAGAAAATTTTTAAAAATATATATTGAGGATCTTACTGCTCAATATCCAATTTTAGGACTCTACGTTGATTAGTTTGTTTTTTAGAAAAAGGGCCATAGCAATATTGGCAATTTTTTAACAGACTATAGGTACTATGACAGCGGTACACTACACACAATTTCAAGTATTTATACGTACTGGTATCAAAGTTATAAGCAGTTTTGTACAAAATGGTTTCTTTGTGTGGAGGTATTAAAAGAAGTTGGTCCACTTCATCCATATTTCGCAAGGTGATCGCGGCAGATAAACTATTACTATGTGTGGAATTACGGAGGATTCGGCTAGGTAGCATACAAGCTTTTAGATAATCAATATCTCACGAAATGTTAGCCCTTTGTAAGAGTGGGCCAATATGGCCTATTTTCGATCTTAGCCCCAGATAGAAACAAATATTATCACATACCAAATTTGAAGTTAATCCGTTACTGCTTTCGAGAATTATCGGGTGCTCCAGCCAGACGGACGGACGGACAATTCTCAAATGATCTAACATGTCCTAAAACAGATTTCCGGAGAACATACTTAGGGTCAATCATTCGATATGTTACACTTTGGCCCGTAACAAATGATATATACCCTGATCAACTAAAGTGCGGATATAATAATTTACGCACAACATTTGTGTTAAACATATAAAAATTTATTCATATCTTGTATTTTAGACTTATTTTAGAATGACTATTGTGTGACAACGAATGAGCAAAATTGTCCCGCCTTCCTGGCATCTCCCACAGATATAAATGGTTTTCCAAGAATAGGTGTTATTTTGGTATTTAAAGAAAATGCAATTTTTTGAGATAAATGATCGGGTGTTTATTTCATAATAAAGAGGAAGGATGCCGTTAATAATGAAAAACAACATCAGCCAAATGGCCACCACGACCACGCTTACAGGACCATATCCTTTTCATGAAATTTTTCATAACCAAATCGCAAAGTGGCTGCCCTATGTCCTCGATAGCCTCACGAATTCTATCTTTGAGGTCTTGAATCGACGCTGGGCTGTTGGCGTAGACCTTATCTTTCACGTGGCCCTAAAGGAAGAAGTCGCAAGGTGTTAAATCACAAGATCTCGGTGGCCAATTGTTATCACCTCTTCGAGAGATAACACGGTCCGGAAACTTTTCCCGTAACAGAGCAATGGTTTTGTTGCTTGTGTGGCACGTAGCGCCTTGTTGAAAGTAAACGGTGTCCAGATTAATACCATCCAACTCCAACTATAAAAAATCATTAATCATCTCTCGATAGCGCAATCCATTCACCGTAACCCAATGACCCCGCCGGACCATAAACCGCACCAAACAGTCACACGTTGAGGGAAGAGGCTTCTCAACAATAACTCTTGGGTTTTCCGAGCCCCAGATGCGACAATTTTGCTTGTTGACGTAGCCACCGAGGTGAAAATGGGCCTCATTAGTCAAGATGCTTTTTCGATGATTTTCGAATTTTAATAATTTCAATGCGTTGTTGAATCGTGTATCGTTCCATTTTTAGTAATGGCGTAGTTTCTACTTGTCAAACGTCAAAGAATAAAAGCTTCAAAAGTGACAGCTACCGAAATACCAGGTGATTCAAAAAATACACCTCTTGTTGGAAAACCCTGTACCAAATTCCATATATTATTTCCCACAAGGTTTACTCGACTGAAATTTTGGTACTTGTTTGCCTCTTGTTTTATTAAAAATTTTTCCTAAGATGAAATAGATTTTGCAAATATGAAATATAGTTTTCTGAATTATCTGTCAATATTTAGGGGAAGAAGCGTTCCATTCATATACATTTTATAACCAGCTGAAATCAGTAAAGATCCGAAAAGTGTACCACAAAATTCCATGTGTACTTTCCGATACATAGAAAATTGTGTTTATTCCCAAAACTGAATATGTTTGCAGTATTCTAGATTTGAAAGAGACTGAAGTATCTTTCCTATGTAGTTTCCCCTTAAATCATCATTCTCACAGGGGCCTCATGATTCTCATCCCTGCCAAAATTACTCCCTACTCCCAACAAGGATTGCATTCACCATTTGGATGTGCAGCATTGGCAACAAGTACAACAAACTCTTTAAATAAAAAAAAAAAAGAAATTTGCAATAAACATGCATCATGAAATATTTCAACTATTTAGGCCTCGCCGTTATTTCAATTTCAATATCATCATCATGATCCTCATCCCCACCAGCAGCAGAAGTACCATTCTCATCATCATAATCTTCAACTGTGCAAATTATAAACTGAACGCCGGAATACTTTTGACTTCCTTCTGCGCTGCAACGACAATCGACAACGATGAATTGGGAGACAAACGGATTTTTAATGCCATTTAAAGGGTTCCGTAAATCACGCTCATGTCTAATTCCTCGTCCAGCTACAGGCATCAGCCCCGCAACAGCATCATCCCATCCCAACGGCCCCGTCGAGGAAAAGTAAACGACCGTATGGAAATGTTTTGTCTTCGATTTGGAGATTCCTGGCATAGTTGTTAACTCATTGGAATTGCATTGCATTCACTTTGGACTATCACATGGATAAGCGCAACATTATCACGGGGAAGTATTTTTGTCCTCTACACAAATGTCTTTGAAGATCGTGTGTATTTGCTGCTGAGTGTTTGGCAGTCGAGTTTCTTTCTTTCGATTTTTTTTGGCGATTTTAAAATACTCCTTATTGCACTATGGGTTTCGACTTATGTTGCAAAAAGTATTAACAACATATGCATATGAGAACACCTTACTAAATAGATAGTTAAGGGCAAGTGAAGCGAAGCTGAAGACAGACGGGCATCCTGACCATATGTTACCCTACACCATCTCCTTGAAGCGGAATGAGCAGACATAGAATTGCTCGAAATCAGAACCGATAACCATTAAATTCGCAATCTTCAATTTTGTGTCTCGCCAAAACCACACTTAAAGATTTATAGCCATTTTAAGTTTGCCAAGGAAATTCAAAATGTTGGGCAAAAAGTAATTAATGGCAAAATTTTATTCGTTTCGCTCTACGGCCGTTATTTGAAAATAAAATCTGTAGAGGATCAGCTATTAATCTGAACACATTACCTTAAATCTCCCGAAGTCAGTCATGGATCTAGAAAATCCCATCTATATGGGATCGCCACAACCACATTGAAGGATCACAAAATTGTATTCGTTTTGCTCTGTAGCCCTTATTTAAGCAGTTGTAGCCAATTAAAGTTAAACGTTAAACATATTCCAACATAATATTTTCCCCCGCATAATTAAATAGTCCTCTCGTAATCAAGTTATATTTTATGTGTACATTTCCTGATAGGTTGAGAGACTCTAAGTATTTGTAAGAAATTGTATTTTCAAATGCTAGTGTGCTCAGAATTCGAAGTAGCCAACCTATCGCTTAATATTTCAACTTCCTCTGTTGTCATTCGTGGTATTGTCATGCCGTTTTTCAGTGATCTTCAATCAAGCATAACAACAGCAGACACTTGCTGTTACTGTCGTGTTCGATCAGCGCCACTCCATAATTATACATACATATATGAATATTAGGGAGGTGTGATACAAATTGAATAATTTTGGTAGTTCATAATATTGATATTTCGGGATCTACCCGTAGTGCTACATTTAGCCCGTAGACTGCTTTATCACTGCAGTACTTACCAGGCTGAAATGTTGGCTAATAGGGATGTAGCTGAATGGCTAAGACATAACATCCTGACAAATGTTATACCCTTATATCCAAATTGTCATTAGATCCAAGAATGGCTGAGATAACATTCTGACAAAGGTTATCTCCTAACAGCCAATTTCCCATTAGATCCTTCGATTCTGTATTCTTGAATTCAATAATAGTCGCAGAACTCTTAGCATCATGACTGAGCAGTTAAAAATCCTACTTTTATGGCTACACGGACCTAAGGGACGTTTCATGGAACTACAGTGAAGTTAAGTTTGAAATGCTATGAACTGTCTATAACAATATGACAGCTCTAAATGAGTGTTCTTGTGGCAACAAATACCAGAAAGTCACTATCCAGGACAGTGACGTGTGAAAAGCATACAGACGACACAAAAGTTATTCCAAAGATTTACTAGTGTTATCTAAAGCTCGTAAGCTGACTGCACTACCTTACGGGAAGAAATTTTGTCTATTAGGTATGTAGAAGAACGGCTCGGTATAACGTTCAGACAAATTTCAGAATAAATATATTACCCCGATAACCGAATAACCATTAAACTTGTGGATTCGGTATTCCAAATTCAAGAATTGCTGAGCAGAACGGACATTTCAGGGAACAGTAGTGCAGATGAGCTTGCAAGTTGAATTACCTTACATGCTGCGATGTGATGTGTGGAGTCATATAATGATGGATCAAATGATAACAGTAGGGCTGGCCTCAAGATCTCGTTCAAAAACCAGCGTTTTCTAAAGCTCGTACTGAGGAAGCAGAATGGCTAAGAAATAACGTTTTGACAAAGGTCGGAAAATATATTTTCTCTGATATTCAGGCTGCAATTTAATTCATGGATTCTCTATTCCTGAATTCACACGATGGTTCAGCAATTCAAAATCCACTTGTTATAAATACAGGCCTGCAATTACATTTCAGGAAGGCTTTAAACTATCTTACATGTTCTGGGGGAGCTGGAATATGTACACGCTGAAAAAAAATCGCTTCTGTAGTATATTGTCCCAAACATATTCGGCTTGAAACATATATATGTTTGGGGTAGACTCTAAGCATGTAATATTTGGTACACACAAAAATTGTGTATTTGGGAAGATGTTGTTCTAAACAAATATTTGTTTACATTCCAATATGTTTTTATTTGGGACCATTATTTCCGAAACAAATATTTATTTGCATTTAAGTATTCATAAAATACATAAATTGTGTCAAATTTTTCAGTAATTCAAAGTTAAATTTTTAGAAACTTTTAATGTTCGTAAAAAATAATAATTGAAATCATATAATCTTGGATCAATATAAAGTACTTAGAGGATTGACAACTAATGATGGCTTGGAATACTCAGAAATTTGAAATGATTGATTTAAAACAGAAGGTAATGCTGCATTTGGTATCATAACTGGGAGGTACAATTCGAAACCCAAGAAAAATTGAAACTGAAATATGAAAAACTCAGCAAAAGTTTTGGAAATATTTTTTAAATAAAATATATTTGGAAAAATTCCTAAATAATAATTTTATTTGTATTTAAACACATATTTTATTTGAGAAATTTAGTTTGCAAATATAATTTGTTGTAATATATTAAAATATGCGTTCCAAATATATTTTATTGATTTTCAAATAAAATTTATTTGCTAAGAAATATATAATGTTTAAAAATTTGTGTTCCAAATATATTTTCTTTCGATTCAAACATATCAAAAAAGGCGATTTTGCCCCGTGTATGGATGCATGGAAAGGCCGCATTCCGAAAGCATGATATGTTTGGACTTAGGTTAGGTTAAAAGGTTAGGTTGAAAGGGACGCCCGTCAGAAAACAACTGACGAGTTCACTCGGGCCGACAATTCGGTCCATTGTATTTCCCGTGAGCAGAATAGAACCCTAAGAAAAAAAATCGCTTCTGTAGTATATTTTCTGGACAAATATTATATTTGGGTAAAATTTCTTTTTTCCTATAGGTAGGAAAACAAATTCTGTAGCCGATTTAAATATTTCCCCGTTTTTAAAGATAATTTGCACAAAAAATCTGAAAAAAATAACATTGATAAGAGAGATATCCAAACTTTTTTTTCCGGTATATAAATATAAAATATTTGCACAAAAGTATATTTTATTTAAACTTTGATCCCAAACATATTGTGTTTCCTGTTTTTTTCTCCGTGAAGAAATAGTTGGAGGTTGGCAGACAAGGAAGAGTGAGAAAAGGTTTAGGAAGAGGGAGAGAAGGTTTAGGAAGAGGGATATCGAGCCATCGGTATGTTTCGACTTACATACCGATGGCTCGAAAGTTAATTGTAGGGACGGTCTCAAGATCTACTTAAAAGACGTATGTGTATCTAATGCTAATAGGCTTCCAACACTCGCAGATCTCTTAACATGATGACTGAAGGATCAGCGAGGATCTGATGATAACTGAAGGACCTATTGCTTTCTTTGATATAGAGGGGGCCTTTAATAACATAAATCCAGCAGCTATAACAAAGAATCTACCAACCCTGGGGGTTGATAGCAGTTTACGTAGGTTTATTAATAAAATTCTGACTAAGATACGCATTTCAGCTAGATTAGAGTTAACTGACCTTCACATATTTGTCAGCAGGTGAACGCCTCAAGGTGGTATTATATCTCCTACGCTATGGAATCTCTCCATGAACAATATTCTGCTTTCTCTGGAGATGATGGGAATAATCTTAGAGACATACTAAAACAGGACCTTTATACAACCGCAAGATGGGCTTCTGATAATGGTCTTTGCATTAAGCCGACCAAGACGGAACTAGTTCTCTGAAATTTCCTAGTTCTTTGAAATTTCCTTCGCTGAAAGCGCAAAATACTGCGGTATTTTACTAGACAGAACCTTTAACTTCAAACCTAGCATTCAGGAAAGAGCAAGTAAGGCTGCGGTAGCCCTATACATATACATGTAAAGGGGCAATAGGAAACCGCAATCTGAACACTCTTATTGGTTTTGGTTTGGACCGCTCTGCAAAAATCCACCGCCTGCGTGGCACTAAACATGGTTCAGCAAATGACTTCTATATGTATCACTGGGGCTGGCGCTGAGAAAGACACCGCTGAGAAAGACACCAAGTGAGGCACTAAATGTTATATTGCATTTAATGCCACTAGACATTATATCTATGCAATATTTCACATGTACTGCTATTCGACTTAGGGAACTGTCACTATGGTCTGGAAATGGCTACGGATATATGTAGTATCATTCTATCAACAATGCCCAGAAGGTCGGGCATTGTATCAATGACCAAATCACATTTTGACAAGGAGTATCAAATTCGTATACCAGGGCATATGTTAACTTATATACAGACGGTTCCAAACTCAACAAGCAAGTGGTTCAAGTTCTGAGGAACTTGAGCTATCCACAACAATAAGGATCACTGTAGTGTTTACCAGGCAGGCATCTTTGCTATTAAAGAGCTGAAAATTAATGATCTGACCGAAGTCGGTATTAATGTTTTCTCTGATAGTCAGGCTGCTATCAAGTCCCTGGAAACTATATTCTTAAATTCAAAAAACGCTCTCGCCTGTCGCACAGGTCATACCAGGAAACAGCAAAACAGATAAACTTGCAAGACTAAGAACTAACAAAAACGCTCCAGCGTGTACACACCTGCAAGCTATTCTTGATAGATTGATCTTACGGCAACAAATGACAGGTGGTCACAAGTCTGGAACTGCATATATTCCAGGATGATGTGGCCCTGCTTAACTCAAAATGCACCAACACACTTCTGTCGTTATTGAGACCGAGCTTCGCACTTATCGTGTCTGTAATAACGGGTCACTGCCTTATTAGACGGCAGAGAGATTGAAGGTCTTGCATAATGAATTTTGCAGAAGCTGTGGAGACGAAGAAGAGGAGGAATCAATAGAGCACTTGTGTGTATGTGTCCCGCTCTTTCTAGAAGGAGGCATGCAACCTTACACTCTCATTTCTTTGGGGAGTTAACTAACTTGGCTGACATTGGAATCCGCCAATATTGTTTAACTGAACCTGATATACAGACTGCAAATTTAATCTAAAATAACCTATCATATGTAAAGCTTCTACAGAATCGAATCACTGTATATGGCTACCTTTAACTATAAGTCGAATTTTCTTGTTCATATTGGTGAAATTTGTAACGAATTAGTGGGGAAAGATTTGAATATCTATACTGAGATTGTAAGATCCTGTAGATTCGAATAATGGTAATTTCGCTTCTGAAAAAATTTATTATTTTTCTACATTTTATCCTTTAAATTAATTATTTCATATAATAAAGGTTTGCACTTTCTAATGGCGAATTCTTTTCTGCAAAAAAGTGCAACATTTTCATTGCCCTTTTTCCGAAAACGGCACTTTTGTGATACTTTTTTGAAATTTGGTAATTAAGTTACTCGAATTTAGCACAACTAAAATTTCAAAAAAGCGATATTATAGTGCAGTTTTCGGAAAAAGGGCAATGCAAGTGTTGCACTTTTTTGCAGAAAAGAATTCGCCATAACATTTTACTGATTTTAAACCCTCTAATTTAAATGAGTTTTAAAATTAATTTTTAGACTCCACCAACATTTTTAAGGTCAGCTGAAAAAGCTAACAAATTTTGAAAACATTTACAAAACAAAAATTGTTTTCTATCAGGCAATATTTACATTTAGATGCGGAATCAGCATAATTATTCATATTTTGTTCCACCCTAATCCACGTATGTATACTTATATTAAAATCGTCTGGATATTGTTTTGCAGTTGTTTCGGTTTTGTTTTTAAGCATTGAACGAACATTCACTCGCAAAACAATGGGAGACAACCACAGTCTTTCATTCCTCATTCTGGCGTGCATTTGGTCTGGCCGGGCCGGGTCGGGTCTGGTCTGCAACTTGCAAAACACAATGTTGCAATTCTTGTATCGATGTGTGATTTGTCGCATTTGCAATCAAACCTCGAATGTGGTTTTGAATTTTCGAAAGGCATGAAACAGTAGCGCCATTCATTTCTCGCCATTTATTTGATAATTAGAATTTGTTGTTGGGATATTATACTACATGTGAATGATATGGTTTTGTATAGTCAAATTTATTGACATATGAATGATATGGTTAAATGGAGATGTCGGGGCGGAAAAAGACATTGATGATGTCTAGTTACATATATGTATGGTTTGTGGGCGGTGATTAATTCTAGCGGAACCCCAAGGGTTAGATGAGTGACATGGGAAGTGGGTGAACTTTTGCTGGGGAACTGGATAATATATCGATTACAAAGATGAATAGACGAAACTTTTATTTTTTATAAAAAAAGGCAGTGTCCATATGAGTCTTTAAGTAGAAAATTAAAAATGTTATACATACATATTTTTACAGCTGATTGTAAATACCCACTGTTCTCTAGAATAGCTGCAGATAAGTCGAATTTCTGTGTGTTAATACAGCATTCTAAATAAATCAATAATGGCGCCACCTATCGGGTCCAATATCGGTTTTTTCTTCTTGATAGTACAACATTCTTACAAAAACTTAAATTTTGGCAATAAATTGAACTCTTTCACCACTATCAATCTTGCTCGTGGCTAGAAGAAATCATCGGTGACTACCAGCTATAATATTTGTATATAGTAAAATAATCGAAATAAATATTTTATTTGTTGACTTCAGATCTTAAAACTCTATGCAAACAAATTTTGGTTTCCGAGACCTCACAACTTTTGCGTACATTGAGGAATACTATTTTATGAAACCAAAACAAAAAAAATTTTTGGAAAAGCTTTTCTTTATTTTTTTTAATTCACAGTTTAATGGAAGTTACCTTTAATATTTGACCGTATTTTTTGGAGTATAGCGTGATCCATTTCGAGGTTCCCTACTTTTTTAAAGAAAAACCAGTAAGGAAAGGCAGAAAGTCGGGCGACTATATAATACCCTACACCTCCCTAATAATGCGATAAGGGTCATTGCGATAATAATTTGGAATAATTGGTAAATGGGTAGGAACATATTATCTAATTCTGAACCGATAATCGCTAAATTACAAACATATTTCTGGAAAATTTTAATGATCGGAAGTAAAGTACAACTTCTATAGCGCTTTGATACCAAATCAGGAGGAACATATATACGGATTTTATATATAAATCTGAAACGATTTTCCCTGAATACTCATTCATGTAAAAAGACATCTTTCTGTCGAATTTCATACTGATCAGATAAAAAATACAATCTCTACAGCGCTTACATGTCGAATCGGGGGTAACATATATATGGGGCTATATCTAAATCTGAATCGATTTTCTCAGAATTTGGCAGTATTTCTTCATGTAGAAGGAAACCTCTTTTTGCCGAAGTTCGCACTGATCGGATATAAAATAACATTTTTACAGCGCTTACATGTGAAATCGGGGGTAACGTTTATATGGGGGCTATATCTAAATCTGAACCGATTTCTTCCAAATTTAACAGTGTTCATTCAAATAATAGGAAAACTCTTTCTGCCGAATTTCATACTGATCGGATATAAAATAACATTTTTACAGCGCTTACACTTCAAATCGGGGGTAACGTATATATAAGGGCTATATCTAAATCTGAACCGATTTCTTCCAAATTTAACAGTGTTCATTTATATGATAAGAAACCTCTTTCTGCCGAATTTCAGACTGATCGGATATAAAATAAAGTTTTTACAGCGCTTACATGTCAAATCTGGGGTAACATATATATGGGGGCTATATCTAAATCTGAACCGATTTCAACTAAATTCAATAGGGATCGTCCTTGGGCCAAAGAAAACATATGTGTAAAGTTTCGTCGATATCGGACCATAATTGCGACCTGTACTTTGATTACAAGAATACATGCACAGACAGACGGACAGACAGACGGACACAACTAAATCAACTCAGAAAGTAATTCTAAGTCGATCGGTATAATAAACGATGGGTCTATTTCTTCTCCTTTTGGGTGTTACAAACAAATGCACAAAGTTATAATACCCTGTACCACAGTGTGGTGTAGGGTATAAAAACGCAGAAAATTCAAATTGAATGGGGAATGTTTATTATCATTTGAAAGAACATTCTTTGGCATTTATTTTTTGAAGATTATGTCTATCAAATGGTGGCCGCGGCTACGTATCAGATGGTCTATCCGTTGAGTCCAATTTTCGATGACTCGAGCATTTCGACTGGTAACTGGCGAATGACACGCTTAAACGTTGTTCAGGCGTAAGTCTTTCCATGATGAAATGCCAAACAATGCCTAACAAAAATAACATGACAGCATGACATGACTCACATGTGATATGTCAAAAAAAGGCTATTGAAAAATGTATCTCTACTTGGATCACCCTATATAAGCACGATAGAATCGCGATAAATTTTACATTAAAAAAATGATGATTACTACAAATGCTTTAAAACAATTAGCAAATCTTTGTTTTTTCCTTAAAGAAAGCGTTATTTGCTGGCACGAAAAAAATTTTATATAGACACTATAAAAACATTAAACTGAACAAAAATTAAAGTATTTTCATGCGATGGAATCAAAGTTACAAGTACGTGCCAATTTTGCCCATTCTTCTCATGGTGATAGCGACTAAAAAAATTGCGGAAGATTCCAGTAGACCAATATGGCCCAACTTCGAACTTAGCCTAAGATAGAAAAAAATTCTACATGACAAATTTTAAATCAGCAGGTTACCCCTTTCGAGAGTTATCGTGCCCCAGGCAGACACACTGAAGGACATTGTTCAAATAACTTAAATTGGCAAAAAAAAAACGAATTTCCGCAAATTTTATATTTATACTTGAAGTCTCAGGTCACTCCTTCGATGTATTAAATTTGTGGCCCATACCACACTATATATACCCTCGTTCGTGAATAGTGAAGGCATAATAACAGGATTTTTTAAATTATCATTGTCTCTCAAAAGGGTTATAATTTCGAAATTTATCCATTGATTTGTTTCACCTTGTCATTGTTTTCTTCGTTACGAGGGCAGTCCCAAAGTTAGCTAATATGACATATAGATGGCGGTAGTAGTTTTAAAAATATTTTCGTCAAAAGTGGCAACCTTCTAAAACATATGTTTAAGTTTCCAGACGCCACGTTGTTTTTTTTTGTCACTTAAACGTAAACGATAAATTTGTAAATATGGAACAAATTGTTCACCGATATGTAATACAATACTTCCATGTGAAAGGTCTCAGTCCAACCAATATCCAACGAACTGGATTCTACTTTGGGGGAGTCTGCTCCTTCGTTTAAAACTATGATATATATTGGGTGGCAGTGATTGAAAGGGGCCGTACGTGCTGACAAGACGAACACCGTAGTAGTCGACCATTAGAGGTGCCCACAACAGAAATGGTTAAAAATCCACAAATGATATTCGGTGACCTCGGTTGAAGCTTCGTGAGCTAGCTGAAGTCATAGGCATTTCGAAAAGTGTTGTACATCCGCATATTGAAGGAAAATTCGATGATGAGAAAGCTGTACGCAAGATGGGTGCCACGTTTGCTCACAATCAAGACAATGCACCAGTTCACACATCCACTATTGCGATAGCCAACATCAATCAATTAAAGTTCGAATTGCTTCAGCACACACTTTCCTTGCTATATTTAGATCTCTCGGTTTATTTTTTGTTTCCAAACTTGAAAAAATGACTCGGCGGAAAAAAGATGCCAGCAATGAAGAGGAGGAGGTTGCGGTTGATGGCTATTTTCAGGATCTAAACAGTTCTTACTATCACAGTGTATTGAAGCCCTCTAAAAATCGCTGGAAAAAGAGTTTCGAGCTAAAAGGAGAATATCTGTGGTCACAAGGCATAACAGCATAACTCGAGTTATGCTCAAATTGCGTTTTTGATGCCACGATGTTCCCCATATTCGATTACATATTGTGACAAATTTTGGTGATGATACCTTGTTTAGTTGTTCAGATACAAGGCAAGACTTTTTAGCATATCTCGCTGTATCACTACATTTCATAACGTACATAACAGCATATCTCACATTTTTTCCTTTGAAAACTATACTTGTGTTTTTATTCCCCATTTATCTTTGGACTATTGAAGATGTAAATTGAATGAAGTCGTAACAGCATATCTGAGTTATGTTATTAGTCCAAGTTGAACTAAGCCCTAGCACAAAAGCATAACTCAACTTATGCTGTTATTCCAAAATCTAATATTGACTACTGAATGTTGTAAATTTCGAAATCATCCTTTGATTTATCAGCATAAGTCGATATATTCTGCAATATATAAAAAAATTAATTTTGTAATAACGACACAACTCGCGTTGTGTGTTTTGTAACTTAATTTATTTAAAAAGGGAATAACAGCATAAAACAGTTTTTAGCCTATAACATTTATAATTAAAATAATTATATAAATGTTTTCGTATTAATTAATTTCACTTCCAAGTCCTGAGAAATTGCAGGCGTAAAATTCAAAATAAGTTTATAAATATTTTTGCTATATCGATTCAAACCTTTAAAATGCTCTCCTGAAAACTTGCAAAAACACACATATGCTGTTATGCCTTGTGACCACAGATATGTCGAGAAATAAAAAAAATTTCCTAAATTTGTAGCGTTTTCTTTGTTATGTCAGCTAATTTCGGACAGCCCACGTAGGAGGCGTTTAAAAAATGTAGAATTTTTTATTTTTTTATCCCAGCAAAAAAATATTTTTTTTTAAAAACAATTTTTTTCAGTTTTTCAACGACTGTTACTAAACCACTGCTTCTACATGAAAGGAATATTTCCAAAATTTACAGTCCTCACAATTTCCTGGCTCTATGGCCAAAATATCAAAAGGTACAATTGGAATAAAAATTTTAATTTAAAACCAGTAAGGAAAGGTTAAAGCCGACTATATAATACCCTACACCATCTCGGCAATGTACATTAAGAATTTCTTTTTAAATAGTTGGAATAATTAGTTTCCTTTCTTTTACGAAAGTACTTAGATCTCCCGCCACGTCAAGGCTAATTCCAAAGAGGAGTTTAATATTATGTGTGGAATTAAAAATTGAACTAATAATAATATTCCACATATTTGCATTTACTGTGGTTATTATTAGCCTTAACACAATAAATAGTCCGATTTTTGGTCGTACACAATATAAGTAATATATGCAGGGTATGTTAGGTAGGTACTACCTTGGAATAATTGGTACTACCTTGGAATAATTGGTTTAAGTAATGTTTTAATTTTAATTTCCGCTGAAGCCTTTCAGGTCTCTAAAATAGCGCTTATATAAAAAAATTAGGAACATCTTTCTGGAAAATTTTGATCGGAAGTAAAGTACAACTTATATAGCGCTTTGGTACCAAATCAGGAGGAATATATATATGGAGGTTATATATAAATCTGAACGGATTTTCCTTGAATACTCATTCATTGAAAAAGAAACTTCTTTCTGTCAAATTTTCTTACTGACCGGATATAAAATACAGTCTCTACAGCACTTACATGTCAAATCGGGGGTAACATATATATGGGGCCTATATCTAAATCTGAACCGATTTCCCTCAAATTTGGCAGTGTTAATTCAGGTAATGAGAAACCTCTTCTGAAAATTTTTTTTACTGATCTGATTTAAAATACAGTTCTACAGCGCTTACATGTCAAATCGGGGGTAACATATACATATATGGGGGCTATATCTAAATCTCAACCGATTTCCCTCAAATTTGGCAGTGTTAATTCACGTAATGAGAAACCTCTTTCTGCCAATTTTTTTACTGATCGGGGGTAACATATATATCGGGGGTAACATATATATGTGGGCTATATCTAAATCTCATCCGATTTCCCTCAAATTTGGCAGTATTAATTCATGTAATAAGAAACCTCTTTCTGCTGAATTTCGTACTGATCGGATTAAAAATACACTTTTTACAGCGCTTACATGTAAAATAGGGTGTAACATATATCTGGGGGCTATATCTAAATCTGAACCGATTTTCTCCGAATTTGGCAGTATTCCTTCATGTAATAAGAAACCTCCTTTTGCCGAATTTCACACTGATCGGTTATAAAATAATTTTTTTATGGCGCTTACATGCACGGGGCAAAATCGCCTTTTTTGATATGTTTGAATCGAAAGAAAATATATTTGGAACACAAATTTTTAAATGTTTTATATTTCTGAGTAAATAAATATTATTTGAAAATCAATAAAATTCACTTGGAACGCATATATTAATATATTACAACAAAATATATTTGCAAACTAATTTTCTCAAATAAAATATGTATTTATATACCAATAAAATTTTTGTTTAGGAATATCTTCAAATATATATAATTTAAGAAAGATTTTCAAAACTTTGGTTAATTTTTCTAATTTCATTTTTAATTTTTCCTTCGTTTCGAATTATTTCTCCCAGTCAAAAATGCTATTAGCAGCATTGCATTCTGTTTTAAGGGACTCATTTTAAATTTCTGGGTATTTCGTGTCAGCATTTTTTTCAATCCTTCGAGTAAATTAATGTTATCAAAAATTATACGATTTCAATTAAAAATTTCTAAAAAATTATCATTAAATTACTGAAAAACTTAACACAATTAAGGTTCAATATTTTCGGAATACTTAAATTTAATTACATTTTTGTTGCGGAATTAAAATCCCAAATAAAGGGTATTAGGGTGGAAACAAGGATTTGTTTAGAACAACATCTTCCCAAATTTATAATTTTTGTGTGTACCAATTATTATATATTTAGAGTGTACCATAAACATATATATGCTTCAAGCCGAATATGTTTGTCACAATATACTACAGAAGCGATTTTATTTCAGCGTGTGTGAAATCGGGGGTAACGTATATATGGGGGCTATATCTAAATCTGAACTGATTTCTTCCAAATTTAACAGTGTTCATTCATATAATAAGAGACCTCTTTCTGCTGAATTTCATACTGATCGGATATAAAATAAAGTTTTTACAGCGCTTACATGTCAAATCGGGGCTAACATATATATGGAGGCTATATCCAAGGAGGCTATATTCGTCAAGATCGGGCCATATTTGCGACCTGTACTTTGATTACAAGAATACATCTACAGACAGACGGATAGACGGACAGACAGACGGACATAGCTAAATCGACTCAGAAAGTGATTACAAGTCGATCGGTATAATAAACAATGGATCTATCTCTTCTCCTTTTGGGTGTTACAAACAAATGCACAAAGTCATAATACCCTGTACCACAGTGTGGTGTAGGGTATAAAAACAAATAAAAACGCCTTTGCGAAACATTTTTTTAGAAATTATTTTCGTGTTTAGGACACCGAATTTCACCAGAAAATTATATACACAGTCCTTCGAAAACATTTTGTAAACTAGCGTAGTCGCTTTTTGTTTATCTTGGTTTGCCCTTGCATTCCAGATATGCGTTAAAGAGAGCAACACTTGAACATTTTTGAAATTTTCTGTGAAACTAGTGGTTTTGTTCGTCAAACTTCAAACTGTGTTTTGAGATGAAGCTCATTATTGCAATAATCTTGTTGACATGTAGTTTCAACAGGATTAAGATTGTGTTTATACCGTACACCACACTGTGGTACAGGGTATTATGACTTTGTGCATTTGTTTGTATCGCATTCTTATCGCAATGCCCATTTTCGCATTGGTAGGTAGGTGTAGGGTATTATATAGTCGGCCCCGCCCGACTTTCTGTCTTTCCTTACTGGTTTTTTAATTATATTTTTATTTAAAACACCCACTAGTGCAATCCACTGAAGATCTCTGAAATTAGATTTTGTTATTTTGTATACCTGACGTCGGCAGTTTTGGGACCTTGCAGCTACGCCATTTTGTGGTTTAGAAGACTCGAGTTTAAATCATAAGCTCGCCAATATCTCTTCGGTAAGATTTACAAATTTCATAAGAATTGGTTAATAATTTAATGAAACGCAGATTACTGTTTCTTTTTCGAAATTCCCCCACTGTCAAGAGCACTTTTATACAATTAAATAATTTGAATTAAAGTTCTGACTATAGAGCTTTTTTAAAATCATATCTCTCTCAAATTTTATTTTTTGAGGTCCTCCTCAGTGGCAAATATTGGACACATCAGCTACAGAACATTGAACTAAACATATTTACTCAATGATTGTCACATTAAATTAAAAAGAGCAATAAAAAACCCAACTGATTTATGGTTGATCGGTTTGTCGGATTTGCAGACATTTGGAGGACTACAAAATAAGATAAATGTACTTTCGTTTATGCAGATTTTTAAGTAAATAAAAAACTCTGCACTCAGAAAAATTAATGGAAAAATGTATAAAAAGACTTAAACGTATATGTCGGACCATAAGCACACACGGAGAAAAAAACAGGAAACAAAATAAGTTTGAGAGCAAAATATAAATAAAATATATTTATGTGAAAATATTTTGTATTTACAAACGAAAAAATTGTTTGAATATCTCTTGTATTAATAATATTTATTTCCGAGTTTTAGTGACGATAATCTTAAAATACGGAAATGTACTTAAATAAGTTACAGGACAATTTTCCCAAAAATAATATGTTTCTAGCAAATATACTACCAAAGCGAATTTTTTCTCCGAGAAGAGAACAAATTTCAGCTGAAAATTTATCTATAAAACTATTGAATAATATCAGAAAATTTTCCAATTAATTGCTAATTTTATTAAACTCATTGTTCAATAACATTTTGAAATCAATGCAAATTTTTATTGACTCAATAACTTATTTAATTAGAATGAATAAGTCAGTTGATAAACATCAACCAATTTCGGCCGCTTTTAGAAGAAATATAGTAAACTTAAAGTTTGACTGAAGATGGGATACCATTCAGGGACGACGCAAAACAAAACTAAATTTGCAGAAAAAGCATATATTTTCACTTATTACACAAAACTACAGTTAAAAACTTTGAAATATTATAAAATGCAAATAAACCTTTAGAACATTTGAAACAAAATAGACAAAAATCTCAATCGTCGCCTACCAAACTGCGCAAAAACATACATTACGCCGACGAAACGTATTTCTTTCAAAGACATGCGGTAATTATCATATTTAATTATATTCAACAAAAATGCAAAAACGCGCACACATATCCAAGCAAACATGAATACATTAGAAAATACATTAGAAAATTATTTTGTATTTATTTTGTTCTTTTCTTGTCTATTTTGTTTTATCAGTAAAAAGCTAAAAAAAAAATAGTGGAATAGAAGTTGTCTGTTTGTTTTTCATACTGCTCGGCATAAATGGGCTAAAACTTGACCTCAACCAATTGAAAATCGGCGACCTTTTCAAAATTTCTGAGCTAGAACGAAGAGAGACAGTTGTTTTGCTTTGAAAGTGTGTGCGTATGTGTGGGTTTGTTTTTTGTTAATAATTTAAATATTTATTTGTTTAAGAAAAATAAACCTTGTGTTTCTTCTCTTCAAAATATGATAGACTCCCGTAAATGAGTCGACTGTCTACAGGGAAGCCTCGTACCACACGTTAGCTGTTATGTATACATGTATGTATACATGCTATGTATGCATACGAATATGATTTTTTTAACTAATTGTTTATTTGAGTAAATTAATATTTAAATCAAATTTGCAGATCAAGGTATCTTTTAATTGACTCCATAATTAATATAATTAGAGATGAACGACTTCATGCAGGTTCTACATGGTCCTGCAGCCATGCAGAATCTGCAGATAAAGTTAACTGTTAATAGCAGACTTTTTATTTTCCTTGCATTCCGTATTTTTAGAGGCTCACTTTACTAGAAATTGATGAAATCGATAATGCACAATAAAGCGTTGGTGATGGGTATTTTCTGCCATGTCTCTAGCTGAAAGCTGTCTTGTCTGTCTATATAGCTGTCTATCCCAGAGTCTCACTGCGCGCCCTTTTTCCTTCACCCACCCCGCCTATATTTTCAAAGTACTTAAACTGATTTGGTTCCTCTACTAATTATGCCTTAATCTGACATGAACCACTTTTGGTTTCTGTCGATGGCACTTCGATGAGTGTTGAGTTAGGAATGCCTCTTCGATATTTTTGCTGCTGATGGGGGCCCCTCGAAAAACGAATGCACATTTGGATGTCCAAGTGACGGTGGCTGTTGCTGCCACTGTTGCCGCTGATGATGATGATTGCCTTCATAAATTTACAAGATACTTCTGACTTGTCAAAGTTGTCTTCCACTTTGTTTTACGGATGCGTGCCTCCCTCCGTGTGGATGGATCAGTTCGCCAAGTAACTAAACCGAAAATCCAAGGCAGTCCGCAGTATCCCATCCCAGCATCCCTCTATGTTTGGGCTCTCTTACATATGTATAGTATAAGTATGTGTTGCCCATATGTTTTATTTGTTGAGATTTTGTTTAATTCATTTAAGTGGCGTTGAGGGGAAGTTTGAAATCCCAAACAGATAGACATTCAGCCAAACGTACGGACGGACGGACATAATCAGAGAATTGTCAGATACCGCCACTTAGCTTTTCTGCTGCTCATCTTCATCTGTCGTTAAGAGCTTCCGTGGGCTCATTTGGTGTTGCTGACTGACTGGCTGGCTGGCTGGCTGTCTGTTCCTGGGATGGTTGTTGCGACGGTCTGCTTCTGTTTTCGTGTGTGTCGGAGTATATTAAATGCAACGCAATTTTCAGCAATCATCACGTACTATTGTCATAATTATCATTTTAGTATTTTGTTGTGTATTTAATTTTATTTGTTTTATTTTAATCTTTTTGTATGCATCTTTTTGTTGTTTGCTCGGCTCTTGATGCGGTTGACGATGCTGTCGTTTTTTGTTGTTGTACATTTGTTTGTTTATTTGTTTTTTTTTGTTTTGTCAACATTTTCATAATAAAATTTATTGATGATCTCTCTCGGCGTTGTGGTCTTCACCGCCCGGGGATTTAGTTAAGCAGTAGCATTATTCAAGGCGTGTAAAACAATCGTAAAACATGCCACCTTCCACAGGAATGCAAATACAAGCGATACTGTATCCAAGCGGGTTCCATATATAGACCATAAATTAAGTGAGATCACTGGACTGGATTATTGGCAAAATAATAATTTATAGCAGAGCACACGTCTGGAAATATGGATCAAATACCCATAAAAAACGGCAAAATTAATATTAACTCAACCGAAGAGTTCATAGGAATTCATAATCGTGGCCAACATTCCCAAAAAATGCCCTTCATCGCACCCAAAAAAAACATGTTGACATCAATACTATGACAAATGACATAAGTGGAACAAAAGCTAACATATACATATATACATACGTATATAATGATAAATGTCATAACTAAATTTTGTTATAATTTTGATGATATATTGCCACCACATGTCTGGAAATGTAGATCTGAAATCTTTATTTAATATCAAATCATCATCAAGCGAACAAAAATTTACCTATAGTTAATGACAAATGTCATATCTATTTTTTCAGATTTTCAGTATTTTATCGCTGATGATGTAATAGAAAAAGGGTTAGGAGTTTCTGCGATATCACAGGGACGTAAGGAAAACGATAAAATTGTCATAGTCCCTCCCGTTGATCCAATTTGTTTGTTTAAAAATAGCTCTAGTTGAATGTTGACTTCAGGCAAGTTTACCAATTCCCCAAAGAAATATGAAGTCACACAAATATGACATTCTATTGATTTATATGGTTTTCTCGGATTCTGCAAAAGCCATCTCTCAAGACCAAACCCGTCATGACAGACCCGATAAGTGAGGCGTTCGATCTCTATAACGACAACAGAACGTTGGTGCATTTGGCGGCACATCACCTTCGAATGTGACGGACTAGAAACCACCTGTCTGAAGAAGAGTTTGCAATCGCTCATGTATACATAATCTATGTAGTTACTCTGGAGCGTTGAAAATAGTTGGTCCTAGTCTTGCAAGATCATCTGCTTTGCAATTCCCTGGTATATTCCTGTGAACCGTGGGGATATATAGGATAACCTAACCTAACCTAACCTAACCTAACCTAACCTAACCTAACCTAACCTAACCTAACCTAACCTAACCTAACCTAACCTAACCTAACCTAACCTAACCTAACCTAACCTAACCTAACCTAACCTAACCTAACCTAACCTAACCTAACCTAACCTAACCTAACCTAACCTAACCTAACCTAACCTAACCTAACCTAACCTAACCTAACCTAACCTAACCTAACCTAACCTAACCTAACCTAACCTAACCTAACCTAACCTAACCTAACCTAACCTAACCTAACCTAACCTAACCTAACCTAACCTAACCTAACCTAACCTAACCTAACCTAACCTAACCTAACCTAACCTAACCTAACCTAACCTAACCTAACCTAACCTAACCTAACCTAACCTAACCTAACCTAACCTAACCTAACCTAACCTAACCTAACCTAACCTAACCTAACCTAACCTAACCTAACCTAACCTAACCTAACCTAACCTAACCTAACCTAACCTAACCTAACCTAACCTAACCTAACCTAACCTAACCTAACCTAACCTAACCTAACCTAACCTAACCTAACCTAACCTAACCTAACCTAACCTAACCTAACCTAACCTAACCTAACCTAACCTAACCTAACCTAACCTAACCTAACCTAACCTAACCTAACCTAACCTAACCTAACCTAACCTAACCTAACCTAACCTAACCTAACCTAACCTAACCTAACCTAACCTAACCTAACCTAACCTAACCTAACCTAACCTAACCTAACCTAACCTAACCTAACCTAACCTAACCTAACCTAACCTAACCTAACCTAACCTAACCTAACCTAACCTAACCTAACCTAACCTAACCTAACCTAACCTAACCTAACCTAACCTAACCTAACCTAACCTAACCTAACCTAACCTAACCTAACCTAACCTAACCTAACCTAACCTAACCTAACCTAACCTAACCTAACCTAACCTAACCTAACCTAACCTAACCTAACCTAACCTAACCTAACCTAACCTAACCTAACCTAACCTAACCTAACCTAACCTAACCTAACCTAACCTAACCTAACCTAACCTAACCTAACCTAACCTAACCTAACCTAACCTAACCTAACCTAACCTAACCTAACCTAACCTAACCTAACCTAACCTAACCTAACCTAACCTAACCTAACCTAACCTAACCTAACCTAACCTAACCTAACCTAACCTAACCTAACCTAACCTAACCTAACCTAACCTAACCTAACCTAACCTAACCTAACCTAACCTAACCTAACCTAACCTAACCTAACCTAACCTAACCTAACCTAACCTAACCTAACCTAACCTAACCTAACCTAACCTAACCTAACCTAACCTAACCTAACCTAACCTAACCTAACCTAACCTAACCTAACCTAACCTAACCTAACCTAACCTAACCTAACCTAACCTAACCTAACCTAACCTAACCTAACCTAACCTAACCTAACCTAACCTAACCTAACCTAACCTAACCTAACCTAACCTAACCTAACCTAACCTAACCTAACCTAACCTAACCTAACCTAACCTAACCTAACCTAACCTAACCTAACCTAACCTAACCTAACCTAACCTAACCTAACCTAACCTAACCTAACCTAACCTAACCTAACCTAACCTAACCTAACCTAACCTAACCTAACCTAACCTAACCTAACCTAACCTAACCTAACCTAACCTAACCTAACCTAACCTAACCTAACCTAACCTAACCTAACCTAACCTAACCTAACCTAACCTAACCTAACCTAACCTAACCTAACCTAACCTAACTGGACGGATTGGACCAATTGTACAAATCGAAATTTAGTACAATTGGTTTGCATTTCTTTCATTCTCCGCTATATAATTTATTGTTTCCCTATATTGACTTGTCGAGCTTTTTTCAAATAGGAAAATCCTACAGCCATAAATTCATCCAATTGACACTTCAGAGCGGAATACCCAACACCGACCACACAGGCCGTGTATAATATTGGAAACACATTTGTTGAAATTTCTTGTTTGGCTTTCGCTTTAACATCAAATGTATCGAATTTCGTTAAAAATTCATCATTTATTTGGCAATCGTAAATCATGTTCAATCTCCTAAATGAGACGTAATGGGTGTCTGAAGATCTTTTCTGGACAAGTGTGGAGAATCTGTAAATATTTTTGATAGTGTTTCAAATTGAAAACTTTATTTTGTATCTGGGATTACAAATTTAGAAGATAGGAGAAATTAAAAATCTTATTCTACATAGGCAGAATAAGAGTTTAGTTGGTGCTAAATTATTAGAAGTAAAATTGGACCGAAACTTAATTAAAAGGATGTAGAACGAAATATAAAATATGTGAAGAAAGAGGTATACATATAAGTAAACATATATGTGGTATCAACAAATGAGAAATATTCGCAAATATGTTTTTTAGAGGAATATATTAATAAAGTAAAGGGAAATCAAAAATATACAATAAATTGCTATATTTTTTCCATTTTTATATTTTGTAATACACCTGAAGAAACGATTTGTGGCATCGTTTGCCTAACAAACAAATCACTTGTTGCTGCTATGTCTCTCACAAACAAACTAAACTATTGAACAGACCTCGTACATGTTATACTAAAGCATTTTTTGAAATCTGCTTCTACACGTGCACACTGACTACTAAACAACTGATTATAAAATATAACTGACAGTAAACAAACGAAAATACAATATTAAATAGGAGACCTAATTGGAAAGCCTAAAATAACATTTAAAAAATTTGGGTAAGGATGTTGCAAAGGAAATAATCTTTAAAAACTTCTTTATGTCGGGCAAGGACGATCTTCAGTAAAAGTCGAAATTTTTAACTTCTTTCATCATTTTTGTAAAAAATTAAAAAAATTGAAGATTGGTTGTGTAATTTGCCCTAAGGCCGCACAAATCATCAGAGTATATGTCAATAAACTTTTAAGTAAGTGAGACTTGTCCTTATATAAAAAAATGTTTATTTTTGTGGAAATCAGCAATTAAGACCTTTCTCCTATATCACCATCGCAGAAATGTGTAGGCGCGTTAAATAGTTATTTACATTTTTAATAGCTGTAAATGTACATCAAATATATATTTTTTAAATTTAAGCATACGAGTATGAGCTACAATGCCGCCTTCTAGTCTTTTGAAATATTTTTGTCATTCCTTCCCCACAGACGTTCACATATTCAAAACAAACTTAACACCTTTTTACAAATCTCCTTCCAGTCCACCCCAAAGGATACCATACAACAACCAAACCGAAGATTTCAAGATCAAACACATTTGCGTATGAAATAAAATTGTGCAATAATTACAGGCAGGTACGAAAGATATTTTGAGAGTTGGTAAATTTACTCCCATTAAACATCTTGCAGGATATGCAAATAAAGAAGCGTGCTAAATTTCTCCCCCAACCACAAAACAAAAATGCAAATTCAAGGTGATCGAATCCTAATTATCATTTCGATGTTTGTGTGTTTGTTCGACAGTGTTTGAAAGTTGTCCAAAAACATACTGCGTGCAAAATTCAGGACAACTGCTTTGATACTTTTACACTAAAAATTATTGACATTTAATTACAAAATAGAATTTGTTGTCGAAAAATCTTCCAAAATATCGTCGATACCGCTGAATGGTAGAACAAAATATATTAAAAGAAATTAAATGCTACTTAATTTTAGATTCTTTAAAACTTTTCTGAATCAATTCGTATAAATGGATCTCGAATTTTGCTAAATTATGTGGTTCAACCTCTCTATTTTTGCATACCGAGGTTTATCGCGAAAACTATCGTCTATTCAAGGAAACCGCCTTTTAGACTGAGTAGTTTCTTTTCCATACACAGAAATAAAAGCAATCGCGAGTTGATATGTCAGCAAAATTATCTAAAAATTTTTTTTCTAATTTAATTTTGTATATGCAAATATTTGCTATTATAGGGAGGGGGAGAAAATTTGCGCGCTTCCTTGTTTGCATATCCTGCAAGATGTTTTGATGGGTGAAATTTACCTATCCCCGGAAATGTCTTCGTACATACGAATAATTATTGCACAATTTTATTTCATACGCAAATATGTTTGATCTTGACCTTTCCGGCCTTCTTGCTGTTAATTAACAATGGGGTGGCCAGTTAAGAGATGTGAAAAAGGTGTTATGTTTGTTTTGGATTAGGGGAGAAGTGACGAAAATTCACTAGTTTACTATATTTATTTTTTTAAAGATTGAAAATCAATATTAAATGTTTTTTGAACTTCTAAACTCGAGCAGAATAAAAAATAGAGTATTATTTAATTAAAAATGTAAGAAATTCCCAGTCGGGTCTGACTGAGGTATACCCTCACATTCAAAAAATACTCCTTCAATATGAAATTTGGTCATTTGTGAAGTAAAAACAAGTAAAAGCGTTAAGTTCGGCCATGCCGAATCTTATATACCCTCAACCATGGACAGCATGTGACCTCACAAAATAACTCAAACCTAAAGAAAATAACACCGAAAAACACAAAAAATATAGTAGATGAGAACAGTAGGAATCACAAGTTAGATCTATATATGCGAGCTATATCTAAATATGAACCGATATCGCCCATTTGCAATCCCAAACAACCTACAACTATAAGAAATACTTATACCAAATTTTATCAACCTAGCTCTATTACTACGGACTGCAGCCTGATTACAACAGACGGACGGACGGAAGGACGGACATGGCTAAATCGTCTTAGAATTTTACGACGATTAAGAATATATATACTTTATGGGGTCTCAGATCAATATTTAGAGGTGTTACAAACGGAGTGACAAAATGAATATACCCCCCATCCTATGGTGGAGGGCATAAAAACGGCTCTACTAATCGTAGCAGTTCCAATGCTCATACATATGAATGTAGATATGGGAGCAACATGTTCGCCGGTCCGATTAACATAGGAACGCAAACTAAATTTGCAGATGGTCTGTATCATCGACGAATGCGAACTTTTTCTCCTTCCGAAGTACGAGAATATATAGAAGTAAAAATATAGACCAATTAGATAAACCGCATACTTAGTTTTTTACTTCGTAATCGTTTGTCCTTTTTACAGGACTTTTAAAATTTCAAGAATGACCTTTTTTAGATATATTTCTTTGCACTTATTGCATTTCAAATCAATGGAGGGAATTCCCGTTATTTAGTAAATTTTTTTTAAATAATTTCCAAAGACGAATGCTATAAAAAAGTCTTTCAAACTTTTATCCTTGAATATCCTTCAAAGTTGAGGGTTAACAAATCTGGAAAAAATACATGTTACAGAACTCTAACTGACATAGCACATATTAAAATTGCAGGCTTCTATGTTTAACGGTTAAGGAATAACAATTATTTGAACAATTATTTCAATACGCTGAGACAAAAAAAAAACATTTTATTTCCTTCCACGAAAGGGACTATATACAATTGAAAATCTAGGTCACTAGTGGGAAAATAATGTACTAACTTCCTTTTATTGATCGATTGTCCTTTTCACAGTACTTTTAAAATTACATATTTAACAATTTTGACACCTTTTTTACACCAATTAAAATGTAAATAACTTCATTGTTCTACACACTGAAAAAAATGGATTCTGTAGTATATTGTCCCAAACATATTCGGCTTGAAACATATATGTATATGTATTGTCGCAAACATATTCGGCTTGAAACATATATGTATATGTTTAGGGTACACTCTAAACATATAATATTTGGTACACACAAAGGTAATATATTTGGGAAGATGTTGTTCTAAACAAATCTTTGTTTACTCCTAATTTGTTTTTATTTGGGACTATTATTTCCGAAGCAACCAAAAAATTTGCATTTAAGCATTCAGAAAATAACTAAATTGTGTTATACTGTTCAGTAATTCAAAGTATTTTTTAGTAATTTTTAATGTTCGTAAAAATAAGAAATAATAATTGAAATCCTATAATCTTGGATCAAAATAAATTTTATGGTGGATTGACAACTAATGATGGCTTGGAATACTCAGAAAATTTAAATGATTGATTTGAAACAGAAATCAATGCTGCATATGGTACCATAAATGGGAGGTACAATTGGGAACCAAGAAAAAATAAAAACGAAATTCGAAAAAGTGAGCAAAAGATTTGAAAACCTTTTTTAAATAAAATATATTTGGAGAAATTCCTAAAGAATAATTTTATTTGTACTTAAACACATACTTTATTTGAGAAATTTAGTTTGCAAATATATTTTGTTGTAATATATTAAAACATGCGTTCCAAATATATCTTATTGATTTTCAAATAAAATTTATTTGCTCATAAATATATAATATTTAAAAATTTGTGTTCCAAATATATTTTCTGTCGATTCAAGCATATCAAAAAAGGCGATTTTGCCCCGTGTACGATCAGCACTTTCTGAGATATTCAAATTTAAAATAATGCCACGACCAATTTATTTTTTTAAGAACCGGACTTACTTAATTAGCTGCAACTTTTTAATTAAGCATCTATTTTCTTCAGAATAGTCTAGTTTTATTCATGACCGATCAGACTTTACGCTAAAGTAATACAAATATAATAACTGAGTACTTGTCGATGTTTTTATTAACAAATTATAAAAATTTTCTAAAAAAAAATGGATTATCTTGCAATATCTTGTAAGATATCTTTAGAACCGCTGGTGGGATGATAGAATGATATTCGAATGAAATGAAGGCTACTTCATTTGAGATTATTTAATGCTTTCCTGAATCAATTAAGATAAATGGTTCTCGAGTTATGCTAAAATATGTGGCTCAACCTCTATTTTTTTATGTTTATCTGTATTTTGATAGATAAACAAGTCCCATCCCACTAATAGACCACAAAGCTCTTAAATGAAGCCGAAGCTTTCGTTTGAGCAAAAAAAATCAAAAATAAAAACATGATTTTTTTGACAGAAGTGTCAAAAAAGTTTTTATTTCACAAAACAAATATTCACGAAAAATAATTTTAAAAAATAAAGAAAACACTTTGGGAAAAATTTTCTAAATACAATAGATAATTAGTTATATGGATGGGAAAAAGGGCCGTTTGACCGAAAAAATCAAAATTCAACACATTTTGAAAATTGCTGTTCTTTTTAAGAAAAGTGACAGAATACATTACGTTTAACGTTCTGTTCTTTTTCTTTTTATTCGACCTCACAGGTCGCAAATATGAAGCAATTTTAATGAAAATGGGTACAGAGGCTTTTCTTAACCTAGGGACGATTTCTATTCAAAATAGGGCATATTGGTCCGTAATTTGATATAGCCCCCATACAATGGTCTATTTACGCTCTAGAGGGCGCATTTTTTAACCGATCATGCTGAAATTTAAATATGTATGTGTACTTTGTATTAGATTCAATCATGTCTTATGAAATTTGAGGCTGAACTTTAAATATTTGTTCTTTGTATCACATTCAATCGTGCCTACTGGAAATATAGGTCCATATTTTGATAAAGCTCCCATACAAAGGTCCCTTTCGATAAGGGCGTATTTTTTAACCTAACATGCTGAAATTAAGATATGTGTACTTTTTATTACATTCATAAAAAATGGCCCGTTGTGTTCTCATAAACTTTGTAAACATCGCACATAGGTTTCAAATACCATTTTGTTGGCCAAAATTAATAACTCTGGGAATGATTGACCGATTGACTTCAAATTTGGTAGGTAGTAATATTTTTAGCTATCTCAGACTGAGTTCGAAGATGGGTCATATTGGTCCACTCCTTCTAGTACCTCCCCCAATGGCTAAAATGTAGTGAAATATTGATTCTTTAATTACATGTACATATACTAATTATCAGAATCTTCTGAAATTTCGCATATAGTATTAGTTTATTAGTCACTATCACCATGAGAAAAGTGGGCGAAGCTGCCACGCCCCTTTTGGCAGCTCCCACACAAATGGACAATTTTACACCAAAAGTTAACAGCTTATAACTTTAATACCCGTGCATACAAATACTTGAAATTTTGTACAGTGTAATGCTTTTATAGTACCTAGAGTCCAGAGAAAAGTGACCGTTACTGGGACGCCCCTTTTGGTACCTCTTACACAAATGGATCATTTTGTACCAAAAGTAAACAGCTTTGAGCTTTAATACCAGTAAATACTTTAAAGTTATTAAATGCAATTTAAATTGATAATAATTTAAATAAAACAAAAAAATAAATTTACTTTTATTTTTTTGAGACTCAAGGTGAGGGTATTCATAAGTCGGTTTACCCGACTGAACTTTCTTACTTGTTTTGTATTAACTTTCTCCTTATCCTTATCTTCTCGTATTTGCCACATTTTAATGTCGATTTTGTACGCTAGATGTAATATAAATTCAAAAAACCGAATATGGCAGTGCAGTGGGCTTATGCCATATTTTAAGTTATTTTCTTTAGGCTTAAATCTTTCTGATTTATAATCTTTTACATTAATAAAATAGTTTGTAGTTGCTCACATATATGACACGATTGCATCGAATTGGTCCCCGTAAGGACATTAAAAACGTTTCCATCAATTATAGTTAAGTACATCCTGAACGATACCTCAACTGTTCTCATTGCATCGATTTGGATTGTTAGACTTTCCAACTCCTTTATTTGTTTATTTAAGTCAGCCCTTTCATTTAAAATAACATCTTTCGTCTCCTTTTGGGCGACAAAATCGTGCAGATTGTGGTGTTTTTAGAGTTAAGAGGAAATCGCAACAGTTTCGCTTTCACAAACACCAGTGGGCTTGCAGCTACTTTTAATTGCCAAAAGTCTCTTTTAAGATGGAAATATATCGGAGTTCCTAAGCTTATTCTCTATCCGAATATTGCAGTATTGCTTTTTTGTGAAATTATTTTGAAGGAAAAATGCCAAAGCTTCTACCACGGAGAGGGATCTTTGACATTTGTCATGTTGGAAACATACTTTTTTTATTTGGCACGGTCTTGTAAGACTTTCCATAGTGTGTTTAAGAACAACGGCCAAATAATTTTTTCCTTGTTTCTGAGCTTACATTAGTGATGCTTGCATTAACAATTCAGTTTAATTTGCTGTAAACAATAAAAGCTCTGCCGCTGCTCTTCTTTTCTAAACGTGGACGTCCACTACTTAATGAAGTTTGGTGTTCTAATGTATCATATTCAATAGCTACTAGCTACTTCCAATGAAAATTTGTTTTCTGCAACCAAATCACGAGATATTTCAGCGATCTTAAATTTTGTTTCACATTGTCAAAAATCATTTTGGATATTGAACCTTTCTATCATTCTATGAGATTTTTCCCACTTCAAATCCCGCCTTTTACAATATGTTCGTATTTTTCCGTCAAATATTTCGAATATCGATTTGAAATGTGGGTTTCTCCAATCTTCCAAAAATATAGTCAAGAAGATCTTTATTCCTTCCGTCTTTTCCACGCCCTTTTAGCCAAAAAGATTTAAATTGAAAAAAACAATTATTTCTAATAAACGGGCAAATTCGGGCAAGATGTTCGTTCAGAAAATAAAACATCACATATCCATGTAATCTTTTGTAAAAATGGTTTGGTGAACAAACTTGAACATTTTTAGTATTATCATATAATATTTTTAAAACAAAACAGAATTCAGAAATTTTTAGGTTATGAGAAACAACCAATTTTTTCTCGTCACCATAATTTTTAGTTATTCTTTCACCGCATATAATTCAAATACTTACCATCATCTTTAATTTCCAATTCACAAATTTTCTTAAACTTTTTTCTTTTACTTGAAAATAATCGTTCTAAATATTTGTTGAAATCACCGCACGTGTTTGTATTTTCAATAGTACTAAAATATTCCAACTTCCACGCTACGCTGTGTAACGGTTAATTGGTGATTACAAAAACAAATTGAATTTTTTGTTATTTTGCAATGTTTACTATGTTTCTGCAACTAAAAAAATAGAAATTAAAGTTTTGAGTTTTGGCCAAAATAATGGTATTTGGGACCTATGTGCATCGGTTCAGCCGTTCAGAAGCAATTAAAAATGTCGTTAAACCCAAAAAAAATTATTTTTCTAATTTTTTTTAAATTTCAAATCCCCACAAAATTTTGGATTTTTTTTAAATAATTGATATATTTCTAAATCGTAGAATCTTATTTTACCATTTGAGGACCTTTTAAGATTCTCCGTAAACGGACATTGCCTTTGTATTCATATTCGAACATATTTGACATATTCGAAACTAAGTTGGATACAAAGGAACATATTTAGAAACTCGATTGCAAGCAGAATATTCTGATTAAAGCCACAACGGAATACAGACCATGGATGTGTTTTTAAATCAGAAACGATTTTCTGAAAATCGGCTGTATTTATGTTTAGTTTAGGAGACTTGTTTGTTTCCAATTTCATATAGCGCTTATAAGACAAATATATGGGCCATATACAAATATGAACCCATTTTTACCAATTTAAATATTGATCTTCCTTGAGTACTTCATCCTTGACTGACAACATTTCATAGTTGTCGAATTATAATTGCGAACTAATCTTTTATGACATGAATATATCTACAGACAGACCGGCATAGCTACATAAATTCAAAAGGTGATTCTAAGTCGAACAGTACCATAAACAAGGAGTCGATATCTTCTCCTTTTGAGTGAGGGGTCACCCCACAGTGTGGGGTCACCCATCTATATTTTCCCCCAGCTTTAATTGGTTGGTGTAGGGTTGCATATAGTCGGCTCTGTCCAACCCTTGCTTTTCTTTACTTTGTCGACAATTGAGAGTGAGGTTTATAGGTTAAACCCTCTGAAATTTTCTAAATTGTACTAGAATACGTTACTTACAAAAAAATTATATTTTTTAATTTTTGCAGTTTGCATTATTCTTGACAAAAAACAACATTCACATAAACCCTTTCCCATCAGGCGGCCCCTATAATGATTTGTGGTAAGACTAAACCTCAGCGGGAAAGATAAATTAGACAGGGCACTTTTTTAATGACCAATGGCCGACCCCTTTCTTTTTGCGGTATTTTAAAAAATCTTAAACATTTTTTTAAATGTTAAAAAACACACCAAGAAGCAGTAATCCAGCAAAACTTGTTTCTCAAAAATGACCTATTTCAATAAATTAATCCGTAACAGTTTTGCTTTAAGATTTTCTTATATTTTGAAAAGGAAAAAATATGTAAATTAATTTCCTTATTTTTTCCCTGAAAAAAAAAGCCAAGCAAAACAAAATTATTAGAAATTTTCTTAAGAAAAATCCTGATTGAATTTTCCTTTATAAAATTCCCCCCTCTGCATTCAAAAAGGTGCCCAACAAAGAATGAAGAAAAAATAATAAAATGAAATTTTAGGGAAAAATAAGCACATAAGTATACGAGGAATACTCGTAATAATAGAGAAGAAAAAGAACACAATTTTGGTGACCACAAAGTGTTATGCTTCATTAAAATCGGATTAATGCTTACGAAACGCCACAGGCAACCACCGAAATCTTAGAAACCTCAGCCAGGCAAAAGTGACCAGCGCAGGACATCAGCGAAAGACGGACGACCGAACGAGCAAAGGAACGGTCAATGAACAATCATTGGCAAGGACATTTATTCCCTTCATTGGAATATTCTCACGCTGACCACTGCTATGTTAAGGATTGTCAAAGGACTCTAGAGTCCGCAGGATTTTTGCATATAAACAACCCTTGGTCAGAAGAAATCCTTTGCATAGCTACTCCGCAGAAGAAATCTATTGATCGCCGTTTTCAGGTAAATTGTTACGCAAATTTAATCAAAAATTTCTGGCGAAGAGAATTGCGCTTTGGAATTATAATAAATTTCGATTTAAGGCATAAAATTACCCAAATGTCCTTTTATGTTTTGTCACAAAAACTGACCAGTTCACCACTATGCCTGTCCGTCCGTCCGTCTAGTTTAGTCAATCGAACAATGAAGGCGCCGTTACCTAAGCCCAGAACTGCGTAGCATCCATCCCTTAAAGAAAAGTGTTCTCTTCCTCGTTCGTCTCTTAAGGATGAAGTCGGAGCAAAAAGGTTAATTTTCTTATTTGGTGGGGTCAATCACTCGAACAATTGACCGCGTGCTAAGAAGATACAATTTTGAGTTATTTTTACCTGATTTTGAAGCCAAAAGATTCTTACTTTGCTCCAGTTACTAGTCTAAGCAATGCGTGTGTGCCGTCTTAATGTCCGTCCATCGGTCTATTGACCCAGATGCTGTGACAATTTCAATTGATGACGACGACGGTGATGATGATCGTTATGTGTTCTTGGACAGCCTCTGACCTTTTGCCTGTCGTACAAACACACAAACATCGCAAGGATAATTAGGTTTCCTTTCGTTTTCAGAATGTTTGCATAACGATCGCCTTGAATTTGAATATTTACTTGGTTGAGGGGAGGTGGGGAAAACGAATTTGCGCGCTTCCTTGTTTGCATATCGGCAAGATGTTTGCTGACCGGTCCAATTGTCCATTGTCAGAGTTGGGTGGAAATTTACCTACTCCCAATACATTTTTGTACCTACTCGTATGAATAATAATTGCGAAATTTTTATTTCTTAAACAAATTTGTTTGATTTTGACCTTTACTGAATTGTTTGTTATTTGAAATTGGCTGGGTGGGCTGGATAGGAGAAGTGGGAAAAGGTGTTAAGTTTGTTTGAATTAGAGAAAATGTTTGCAAGATGAAGAATTTAGATATGTATTTCGAATATTAATATCAGGACTTAAATAAAATGAATACTTCTGCTACAAAAAGGTTTTCTAATAAATGTTGGTTCATGTTGAAATGCAGTAAAATAAAAATCGGAAAATTCGGACATATCTGTGGTCACAAGGCATAATAGCATATGTGTGTTTTTGCAAGTTTTCAGGAGAGCATCTTAAAGGCTTGAATCGATATAGCAAAAATATTTCTTAACTTATTTTGATTTTTACACCTGCAATTTCTCAGGCTTCGCAAATGTAAAGAATTAATACCAAAACATTTATATAATTATGTATTTTAATTATAAATGTTATAGACTAAAAAGTGTTTTATGCTGTTATTCCCCTTTTAAATAAATTAATTTACAAAACAAATAACTCGAGTTATGTCTTTCTTAAAAAATGCATTTTCTTATATATTGTAAGATATATTGACTTATGCTGATAAATCAAAGGATGATTTACAAATTTACAACACTCAGCAGTCAATATTAGATTTTAGAATAACCGCATAAGATGAGTTATGCTTTTATGCTAGGCCTTACTTCAATTTGGAATAATAACATAACTCAGATATGCTGTTACGACTTCATACGATTTACATCTTCAATAGTCCAAAGATGACTGGGGAATAAAAACACAAGTATCGTTTTCAAAGGAAAAAATGTGAGATATGCTGTTATGTACGTTATGAAATGTAGTGACACGGCAAGATATGCTAATAAATTCTGCTTTATATTTAGATAACTAAACTTGGGGAACATCGTGGCATTAAAAACGCAATTTGAGCATATCTCGAATTATGCTGTTATGCCTTGTGACCACAGATATGTTGCTATTCCAGAAAATCACAAATATATGGTGACTATCAGTCTTCCAATCTGAACTGATTATTCACAATGTCTTTAGTGGAGATGGGAAGAAGTGACTTAGAATATTATGGGATATTTTGTCATTTCAGCAATGTCCGTCCGTCAGTCTGTCTGGCTGGTGTGCAAGATAACTCTCGAAAGGAGTAACCGATTGACTTCATAGTTTGTATGAGCTAATATCTATCTCTATAACAGGCTAAGTTCAAATATGGGCCATATTGGTTCAATCCTTCTAGCCCCCACATTTAGTGTTAACAATAGTGATTTTCTAATAACTTCTATACTTCTTATCCGAATCTTCTATAATTCCCCACATGGGTCAGAACATTTAATATCGAACTATGTAGTTTATTTTTGGCTAAAATGTTTATAAACAGTTACAAATAGGTAAAATATGATCTCCACATAATTTTTTTTAAAATTTTTTTTTTGAAAAAATTTTATGGCATTTTAATTTTTGAAAAAAATTAAAAAAAAGAGTTTTTGTGTTTACGAAATTTGTAATTGCTCTCGCACGGCTAAACCGATTTTTGCAAATTTACTTTGTTTTTAGGAGGATACAGTGCGCCATTTTTTGTAAAATTTTTTTTTGGAAAATTGTTAAAAAAAAAAATTTTGCAAAAAATTTTGAGGACCTCTAGCTCCGCCCCTGTCTGACATATGGGGCCCAAATATAAAACATAACTTCTCTAACACCTCTTCATCTACCATGCCAAGTTTGGTCGCAATCGGTTGTTAGGTTAAGAAACGGTCGAATTATTTCCCCTTTTTGAATTCGTACCACTGTGCAGTGTTTTGCAAAAAACAGACGAAAATTGTCAGACTAGTCTTGGTATTTCGTCCATAACTTTTACAAATATTGAGTCTCACAAAAATTTTATTCTGTAATTTGAAGAAAATCGAGGGGAAACAATTTTTTCTACAAAGGTTTTTTCAAAAAAACTTTTTTTTGAAAAGTGCCTATGCCCTGCCTATTGAACCCGAATTGTTGGTACATTATTAAAGACGATAAGATTAGTACTACAGATTTCACACAATTTTCTTTTCGCTGAGCTTCGAATTCAATGCTACCAAACAAAAAACCAGTAAGGAAAAGCAGAAAGTCGGGCGGGCCGACTATATATTACCCTACACCTCCCTAACAATGCGATGAGGGTCATTGCGATAATAATTTGGAATAATTGGTAAATGGGTAAGAACATCTATATGTGGATATATTTAATTCTGAACCGATAATCGCTAAATTAAGCAATATTCGTTCCTAAATTGAGAAACATCTTTCTGGAGAATTTTGTAATGATCGGAAGTAAAGTACAACTTCTATAGCGCTTTGTAACCAAATCAGGAGGAACATATATATGGAGGTTATATATAAATCTGAATCGATTTTCCCTGAATACTCATTCATGTAAAATAGAAAGTCTTTCTGTCGAATTTCGTACTAATCGGATATAAAATACAGTCTCTGCAGCGCTTATATGTCAAATCGGGGCTAACATATATGTGGGGGCTATATCTAAATTTGAACCGATTTTCTCCGAATTTGTCAGTATTCCTTCATGTAATAAGAAACCTCTTTCTGCCGAATTTCGCTGTGATCGGATATAAAATAAAGTTTCTTCAGCGCTTGAATTTCAAATCGGGGATAACATATATATGAGGGATATATCTAAATCTGAACCGATTTTCTCTGAATTTGGCAGTATTCTTTCATGTAATAAGTAACCTCTTTCTGCCGAATTTCGTACTGATCGGATATAAAATACAGTTTCTACAGCGCTTACATGTCAAATCGGGGGTAACATATATATGGGGGCTATGTCTAAATCTAAACCGATTTCCCCCAAATTTTGTATTGTCTCTAAGTGTATCACGAGACTACTCTCTGACAATTTTTGTACAAATCGGTTCAAAACTGTTGCTTATACAGAGCATATATGCCAAATCGTAGGTACATATACAGGGTGGCTGATGTGTAATGCAACAAAGTAAAGCGCTATATTTTTTTATTTTTTTTTTTAAATTTTATTGTTTAAAAGCAAAAAATGTCGGAAATAACATAAAATTTTAAAATCAGTTTAGATTTGTTCGAATTGGCCACATTTGGCACGAATTATGGCCTTCAAACGGCCGACAAAGCCATCACACGCTGCACGAAAGTGGCTCTGCGGTATTTTGGCCCATTCCCGGCGAAGCGCCGTCTTGAGATGATCGATACTTTGGTATTTTTTAGTGCGAACCTTACTCTCTAAAATACCCCAGGCGCAAAAGTCCAACGGATTGAGATCCGGAGATCTTGGTGGCCATTGTGCGGTAGAAATGAAGCGAGGAACCTCCTTTTTAAGCCATTCTTGGTTGACGCGTGCTGAGTGCGATGGTGCTGAGTCCTGTTGGAATGTCCATGGTCTGCGGCCGAAATGTTTGTCTGCCCAGGGCTTCAATACTGTCTTTAGGACATTTTCCCGATAATATTCGGCATTTATTTTGACCCCATGGTCGATGAGTACGAGCGGGGAGCGACCATTGGCCGTTACGGCGGCCCACACCATTACCATCGGCGGCGCTTGAGTTCTGGTGGCCAATCGAAGGTGTAAATTTTCAGCTGACCTCTTTGGCAAGTAAACCCGATAATTTTGTTTGTTCACAAACTGCTCAATTTGGAATGGCTTCTCATCGGAGAAAACCAACTTCGGTAACTGGCCACTTTCGTGCAAGCGAAGCAACTCCTAGGCTCTTTCCAGTCTAACTTTTTTTTGTGCATCGGTGAGCTCTTGCACTTTTTGTAACTTCAATGGCTTTAGTCCAAGCTCATTTTTTAATATGTGTTGTACCCGTTCTCGCGATATCGGATCATAATTGCGACCTGTACTTTGATTACAAGAATACATCTGCAGACAGACGAACAGGCAGACAGACAGACGGACATAGCTAAATCGACTCAGAAAGTGATTACAAGTCGATCGGTGTGTTACAAACAAATGCACAAAGTCATATAACCCTGTACCACAGTGGGGTGTAGGGTATAAAAATGCTAAACGAGACAGCCGAAATTGTAGCCATTTTTTGAAAATTTTCGTAAAAAGTTGTGTAATTTGGAAAAACACTCTGAAATATTGAATGAATCTTTTAGAGATTTTATTCTACTAAACTAAGAATTAACATATGTTGCATAATAAATAAATTAAAGGAGAGTGTTTCTCTTTTAAACGTGAGTTTAATTTAACATTTAAAAAATTAAACAATATTATTTTTTTGTCTCATCGTTTTTAAAAATTCTTCAAGGTTTCCTTAATCCCCACCCCTTCCCCTTCTGCAGTTAATATCTGTTCGAATATATACTCGTATATTTGCTTAAATGACGCCATATTGTTTCCGGTAACGCATACATTTCATATACTTCAAACACCTCCAATTCCTGCTCCAACTCATAAGGCTTTAGTTCAAAAGCGCATTGGAAAGAAACTTTTGCGTTAAAAAGGGGGAGTTTTTGTTCATTTTGTTATTGCCCCCGAATTCGATATTATTCGTAGGTATGCATGAGTATGTATGTGTAGACGAGTATATTTATAAGCTTGTCTGACCTTTTGACATGCGCTTACTTAAACAAAAATATATTGTTTCATATATAAGTAAATGGGGGGATACATGTACAATCATATGTACGAGTAAGATACATATGTACATATGTATATAAAATACGAATTTTATATATATACCAAAAATATATTTGTAATTTATGCGGATATACTTTAAAAGAAATATACGTATTATGGCTTTTACGGGTAAAAATATATGCAACTCTGTTAATTAGATCAAAAATGTTTAAATTTACTTTCAAGTAGGTATTTTATTGTATTAATTAGAGAAATGTAGGCGATATGCGCCCATGAACTCAATTAATAAATTCATTTAATAATAATAATAATTAGAGAAATATCAGTTTTGTTCTTAAAATGTATTTTTTATGTTATTAATTTTATGCTTATCAATTTCTACACACTTTCATTCCCGTATGTGCACAGTTTAAGCACGTTTGGTAAATGTTTTCCTATAAGTGTATACTTATAATTTATTGCTGTTCTTATGACAAATTAACTCCGGTATATCGATCGATGTATCTCATTTCAAAAAAAAATTCTTCATGGTAATGAAAAACAAGTATTCTTAATTCTAAATTTCATTCTTTCCCACCATTACGACCGACGTAATTCGACTACTTGTCTTTCTAATTAACTTTATTTGTAAACTCTTTGGCCAAATCAAGCAACAAACAAAAATTACAAAACATCGCCGTTTTCTCCACTGCAATACGTGTTCCATAGACAAAACGAGAAAAAAATTAATTCACTTACAAGTACTTTGCATGTCATGTCCATTAACACTTGTCCTGTTTTAGTTTTTTGCACTCGGATCAGTTCACAATACATATGTATGCTTTCATTTATATATACGAGTACATATACATGTATAATGTATGATATATAATCACATTCAAATAAATTTTATATACATACATTGTATGTATTTGCAGTGAGGGACATATGGTTAGTACATATGTATACCAGAGGCGGATGTGACAGAGGAGAGTTTGTACCGAAAGAGTCGAGAGTCATGATAGATATGCTGTTGCATGAATGCTCAGAAAGGAAATATATGTAGACCGGTTAGATCCCATGAATTTTACAATTTCGGAATTTGAATACTGTGATCATTTTTTCATTAGAACGATTAAATATTTTGTTAAAACAACGAAATTGCGTAGTTGTGTATCAACATTAAGAAACTTTTTATTTAATGAAAAAAAAATTAGTTACAATTTACATTTTCCCGTGATGTTTATTTAATTTCAATTTGAGAATTTTTAAACCCAAGGGAGGTCATCACAAAAATCTTTAATTGCTTTCATGCGAAAATGAACGCTTGTGGATATTCCTTGAAAAACAAATCATTGTTACAATGTAAAATTTCATTCATTTTACACATATTTTAATTTCAGCATATGTTCCCTTAGGACTCCTTTTAAATTATGTCATGTCAAAAATTGTCCCTTGATTTTTGTTACTTGAAATATTATTCCTTTTAAACCAGTCCTGCATTCTTACCCAACAAACATATGTACATACGTCTAAGTATCCACTACTCGTTGTCACTTTTACTTTATCCCCAGCGAACCAGTTAAATTGTATCTGCCTTGTTGGGTTGAAGTTGGTGGTCACCACTTTACACTCTCCCATCCTGGGCTAGAATGGCCGCTTAGGTTTTACCAATTGGCCGTCGTCCGTTGGACATGGATGGGTATTGGTACGAGTATTAACTTACATAAATATGCTAATAGGAGTTACTTGTTCAGTTTGTTAAGTAGAAGAATTCTCTTTCGATTTGTTGTGGTCATGTGGCGTGACGTGCCAATGTTATTGAGAGCACAAAAAAACACATTGACAAAATCAAGGATACAGTGGGGCAAATAAACAAACTGTGGTCAAAAGAGCATTTTGTCTTAAGATCCGGGAAACTCCTGAATAATAAGTAGACAGCTGAATTTTATGCATTCTCAATATGTCATCCGAAGAAGTCCATATTTTAGGATTAGGTATATTTTTGGATTCTGAATTCAATTTAATCTGCATATTCCATATATGCATTTTATATGCAAATATTATGCATATGCAAATAAAAAATCGCATATGCAAATAAAAAATTGCATTTGCAAAAAATATGCTTCAATAAATTGTAGACAATTAACTAACTTTTGACACAACATTTTGTGTAACGACAACAACTACCCTCGCACCAAATTTCAGATTAAAGCTTCAGCCGTTTGTTCGTTACGCTCATTCATAACTAAGGTAACCATTGACAGAGTTTAGGCGACACACATTGACATTTCAAAATTAAAGAAAAATGCCGAAAATCCTTGTTTAAATAATAAAAGAAAGTCAAAAAACAGTAAAGAAAGGCTAAAGTCGGGCGGGGCCGACTATATAATACCCTACATCACTCTCGTAATATTGAATAACTCTGAAATATAACTTTTGTAATTCATGTATAAATTGTTTATTCTACATTTCAAAACGATTGGATGTAAAATACAGCTTCTATAGAACTAAAGGGCCAAATCGGACGAAACATATATATGGGAGCTATAGCTAAATCTTAACCGATTTTCTTCAAATTCGGTAGTGTTGGTTCATGGATCAAGAAACTCTACCATTCTAAATTTCAAAATGATTGGATGTAAAATACAGCTTCTACAGGACTAACGAGCAAAATCGGACGAAACATACATATGGGAGCTATAGCTAAATCTTAACCGACTATCTTCAAATTCGGCAATGTTGGTTCATGGATCAAGAAACTCTACCATTCTAATTTTCAAAACGATTGGATGTAAAATACAGCTTCTATAGGACTAAAGGGCCAAATCGGACGAAAGATATATATGGGAGCTATATCTAAATCTGAACCGATTTCAACCAAATTCAACAGGGATCTTTACAGCTGCGAAATACTCTAAACTGCAAAATTTCAGAACGATCGGAGAGAAATTGCGACCTGTAGTCGACGAACAACTTTACATGGACAGACGGACGGACGGACAGACATAGTTAAATCGACTCAGCTAGTGATTCTGAGTCGATCGGTATACTTTAAGGTGGGTCTAGCTGTGTTATTTTCAGGTGTTACAAACATCTGCCGTGAAACAAACGTATAATACCCTGTACCACAGTGTGGTGTAGGGTATAATAAAACACGAGCAAATTATCGAATTTGCGGTGAATTTAATCAAATTGTTTTAAATAAAACTCGAGCTCGAGGTCTTAAACATTAATATGTTCGCATTTTTTTGCATATGCAGTTTGCATAAAATATGCAAAAAAATAATAGGTGTATATTTAATTATTTTTTGGCAAAACAAATTTGTGTATTATCGATTTTGCCGTACAACCATCGAAAAAACCAGCAAGGAAAGGCAGAAAGTCGGACGGGGCCGACTATATAATACCCTACACCTCCCTGACAATGCTATACGGGTCATTGCGATAATAATTTGGAATAATTGGTAAATGGGTAGGAACATTTATATCTATATCTAATTTGAACCGATAACCGCTAAATTAAGCACTATTCGTTTCTAAATTGAGAAACATTTTTCTGGAAAATGTTGTAATGATCGGAAGTAAAGTACAACTTCTATAGCGCTTTGATACCACATCAGAAGGAACATAGTTATAGAGGTTATATATAAATCTGAACCGATTTTCCCTGAATACTCATTCATGTAAAAAGACCTCTTTCGAATTTCGTACTGATCGGATATAAAATACAGTCTCTGCAGCGCTTACATGTCAAATCGGGCGTAACATATATTTGGGGGCTATATCTAAATCTGAACCGATTTTAACCAAATTCAATAGCGATCGTCCTTGGACCAAAAAAGGGTATGTGTAAAGTTTCGTCGAGATCGGACCATAATTGCGACCCGTACTTTAATTACAAGAATACATGCACAGACAGACAGACAGACGGACATAGCTAAATCAACTCCGAAAGTAATTCTAAGTCGATCGGTGTAATAAACGATGGGCCTATTTCTTCTCCTTTTGGGTGTTACAAACAAATGCACAAAGTTATAATACCCTGTACCACAGTGTGGTGTAGGGTATACAAATGCAATTGCATATATTCCGCTGTCAAATAATACTCGTAAGTTACTGGATTTTTTTCCGAATTAATGGAAAAATATGTTTCCTAAATTTATATGTACTGAAGAAGTGACATGTTATAGGGTTATAGGGTTAAGTGGTCATAACTTTTGTACTATTTGGTATATCGAACCATATAGGAAACTTTATTGCCCATCCAGACATGCTAATACGGATGAAATCGCTGCATATTGTGCTCCAATATTTACAAAATACTAGCACACGGTGAGGGAAAAAATTAAAAATTCAATTTTTAATTGCAGATATCTCGGTAACTATACGAGATAACTCTTAGGTGTAAACAGTTTATTTCTAGACGCCAGTTAGTAGAACATACACAACAAGAAATTTTATAAATCGGAAGAGAAACGCGAGTTACACGCGCTTGAATATTTTCTTCACCCGATGTGGCCAACTTTGAGGCTCTCTAGCTCCGACCCTGTCTGACATAGGGGGCCCAATAATAAAAGTTAACTTCTCTAACACCACTTCATCTACCATGCCAAGTTTGGTCATAATCGCTTGTTTGGTTAAGAAACAGTAGAATTATTTCCCCTTTTTTAATTCGTACCACTGTGCAGTGTTTTGCAAAAACAGATGAAAATTGTCAGACTAGTCTTGGTATTTCGTCCATAACATTTGCAAATATTGAGTCTCACAAATATTTTTTACTTTACTGGATTTGTGAGAGTGCGACGAAAAATTTGAAGAAAACCGAGGGGGAGCAATTTTTTCTACAAAGGATTTAAAAAAAAATCGTAAAAAAATTTTTACAAAAATTTACGCCTTTTGTTCTCTTTAAAACAAAGTAAACTTTGCAAAAATCGGTTCAGAACATTCAGAGCAATTGCAAATTTCGTAAAACACAAAAACTCATTTTTTTAATTTTTTCAAAAAAATATAGCGAGATCTTATTTTACCTATACGCTGAAAAAAATCGCTTCTGCAGTATATTGTCCCAAACATATTCGGCTTGAAACATATATATGTTTAGGGTACATTCTAAACATATAATATTTGGTACACACGAAAATTATATATTTGGGAAGATGTTGTTCTAAACAAATCTTTTTTTACATCGCAACATGTATTTACTTTGGACGATTTTTTTCCGAAGCAAATATTCATTTGCATTTAATTAAGTATGTATTCAGAAAATACCTAAATTGTGTTAAATATATCAGTGATTCAAAGTTAATTTTTTAGAAATTTTTCATGTCGTAAAAATAATAAACAATAATAATTGAAATCGTATAATCTTGAATCGAAATATATTACTTGGAGGATTAACAACTAATGATGGCCTGGAATACTCAGAAATGTTAAATGATTGATTTAACACAGAAATTAATGCTGCATTTGGTATCATAACTGGGAGGTTCAATGCCAAATTAAAAAAAATTAAAACTGAAATTCGAAAAATGCAACAAAAGTTTCGAAAATCTTTTTTAAATAAAATATATTTGGAGAAATTCCTAAACAATAATGTTATTTGTATTCAAACACATATTTTATTTGAGAAACTTAGTTTGCAAATATTATATGTTGCAACATATTAATATATGAGTTACAAATATATTTTATTGATTTTCAAATAAAATTTATTTGCTCAGAAATGTATAATATTTAAAAATGTGTGTTCCAAATATATTTTCCTTCGATTCAAACATATCAAAAAAGGCGATTTTGCCCCGTGTATGTATATGTAACTGCTTATAAACATTTTACATAGGTCGATATTAAATATTCTGACCCATGTGTGAACTGGTGCATTGTCTTGATTGTGAGCAAACGCGGCACCCATCTTGCGTAGTGTTTTCTCATCTAAGTTTGGAAACAGAAAATAATCCGAGGGAGCTAAATATTCGGGTATGTTCTGGAACTCACTTGGAGCATCTCACGTGAAATGTCTCAAGATAGAGGTGTTCCACAAGTCACTATCACGTGTGAAAACCGTATGGCTTGGCAGGCAAACCAAATGCTACGCATTATATAAATATAATTTCGACAACCAATATTCTCTGCAGTTGCAAGACACCTCGCTGTTCGTCCCGTAAAGTAAAGGTGAGAAGTGAGATGAATGTGAAGTGAGTACCAGAACAGGGGCGATAGTGTATGTGTGAACTGGTGCATTGTCTCGATTGTGAGCAAACGCGGACCCATCTTGCATAGTGTTTTCTCATCTTTAATTTTTGGTCAATATGCGATGTATAGCACTTTTTGAAATGCCTATGACTTCAACTAGCTCACGAACCTTCAACCGACGGCTATCCCATACCTTTCTTGCAGGGACACATCAATTGGTAAACCATCACGGTGTTCGTCTTGGCAGCTCGTATGACCTCGTTTAAACCCGAAGGAGCAGACTTCCCCAAAGTACAGGGTTGCCCAAATTAACCGAAGGGATTCGAGTTTATTATAACTTTTTATTTCAGACATAATTATTATTTTTTTTATATATATAAGAAGTCATGTTAATGGAATATTTTTTCCTGCTTATATACAGGGTGACCCATTTCTTATAATTTTTTTAATTTTTTTTATTTATTTTCAGAATTTTGTAAAAGACATGGAGAGTTTAAAATGGAACAGTAAACAATTGAACAAAGTACCAAAAAAAAGTTCCATTAATATACTGTATTTAAAAAAAATTAATAATGGTATCTCAAATAAAAAGTTATAATGAACTCAAGCCCCTTCGCTCATTTTGGGCCTCCCTGTACTTTGGGAGAAAGAACCACATATTTTGATAGAACTCGAGAACCGAGGAAAGTTTAAAATAATTCAAAACTAAGTAGCCTTCAATTTCTTACAACACATTTTCCATCCGTTCAGCGGTTTCAACGATGTATTATAAAATATTGCAAAAAAATATATTTGTTCTAAAATTTTAAAAAAAAATTTAACAAAAGTCCCATAAAATAATCTAAAAATGCACAATCTAAAAAGTGAATTAAATGAGCCCATCTAAGAAAATCGATTCATAATATGAGAATATGTAGCTAATTTAGTAAGGTTTTACCTTCTAAACTTTCTTATCGATGTAAAATTTAAAGTAATAAATTTTAAAAGCTAAGAATGGATATTTTGGCGTTTTTTTAAATCTAGCATCAGAATCCATGTATTAAAACAGAAACCCCAAAAAAAAATTTGTTTTTGTCGATCGGTGTAATATTTTTTTACTTATAATTATTAATTATTTGGCGGAAAAAAACTTTGAAACACTCCTTGAATCAAAGAAGTTATTCTTTGAGTTAATGAGAAATATATTTTCATTGTATGTCGTTGTTATAATAATTCATGAGTCCATTACTTTTACGTTAGGATATTACTGACAAATGGCTATAATAACTTTGTCCCACTGATTATCTTTCTTCAAAAATAATTTGTCACCTAGTCCACCTCCGAAAAAATTTTCAAAATTAATCAACACTTTTTCTTAAATCACTAAATTCTAAATGATTTTCCAACAGTTAACACCTCATGAAGACATGACACTCTTTCATCTTAATGGCACACTGTCCATTTAACACATTAGAGCAAAAGTCCTTTAGAATTCCTGCCCCCACACTCCTTTGCCAGCAAAAATAATACTATGAATGTACTCGTGTCTAGTGGGAACTTTGTACAAAATTGCAACTAGGAATATGGAGGGGAAGGGTGGGAGAAGAAAACAAGGACACGAATAAAATTCATTATGTACTCGAAGGTACTCATACCATCACATTGTCATGGAACTTGGACGCCCACCCACCCAGTTAGTCCTTGTAAAAAAGAAGCAAACAACAACAACGCAAAGAAGAAAAAGAGAACGTATATAGCAAAGAAGAAAAAAAACTTGAAAAAAATGAAAATGACGAAAAAAGGAAGGAACAAAATTGTGGGTAAACGACGACGTCGTCGACAACTAATACTACGGCAACTGAAACTAGAAAAGCCGAAAAGCCAAAGCGGCAACAGCAACAACGTCGAGAACCACACCAACAATTGCAACATCAGAACAGTTAGAGCAGTCTGCGGAGCAAAGTGTATGTACATAGCAAACGAGGTTCAGTAACATTTGGGGTTGTCAGTATTTAACCCAAAAGGGTGTAGGTGCTGCACGGATGCGCGAACTTCCAATGAATCGAGTTAGAAAGAGCCAAAGCCAACTACGGCCAACAACGATAACAACGATAACAACAACACTGCTGTTGTTGCTGCTACTGCTGCTGCTGCCAACAACCAACAGGCAGACAGTAGCTATGGCAGTGGCAGTGGCTGCAGCAACAACGACAACATACCACAACAGAGTGTAAAATATGATGGCCAAAATGAACACATGACTAACAAGAGGTAACGAGAACCTACATGAATTAGGTTCAAATGTAACCACTACCACAGCAAAAAAACGAAAAAAAATACAAAAACACTCTCGAAGAGAATAAGAACACCCACCCACTACCTACAGTAGACGAAATTTAAATAGGTTCAGAATATACGGAACTAAAATAATATAGTTATATTTTAGTTCAGTATAGGATAGTTGAAGATGTAGAAGGTTCCCTAGAGGTGCTTCTCGGCTGACAAATTGTTGGATGTCGGTTAACCCTAAGCTACACGAAGAAAAATGTAGGAACAAAATAAGTTTGAGAGCAAAATGTAAATAAAATGTATTGATGTGCAAATATTTTATATTTACATACCGAAAAACATGTTTGAATAGTTCTTTTATGAGTATTATTGTTTTCGATGTTTCGGTGCAGATTATCTTAAAACACGGGGAAATACATAAATAAGTAAAATTGACTTTTTTTCGACTTATGGAAAAAAGTAAATTTTCCAAAGAATATTATGTTTCCAGCAAATATACTGCAGAATCGATTTTTTTCTTAAGGTAGGTGGAAAGCTTCTCTAAATCAGAAAGTTCTGAATGAACCAATTGTAAATTTTTATCAACACACAGGGTTGCCAGAGCCGTGACTATTGCGGCTGGATTTGCATTACCGAAGACATCCACAATGTATTTGAAAGCTTCACGGGGAAAAAAAAGGACAAATATATTTTTGAGAGCAAAATGTGAATAAACAAGTAAGAAAGTTTAGTCGGGTAATGAATCCCCTCACCTTGAGTCCCAAAAAATATTAGTAAATTTATTTATTTTTTTGGTTTAATTAAATTGTTATCAATATAAATTGCATTAAGTATATACATAAAGTATGTACTGGTATTAAAGTTAAAAGCTGTTAACTTTTGGCGTAAAATGGTACCAAAAGGAGCCACATTCCTCTAGACTCTGCTACTATAAAAGCATTGCACGGTACGAAATTTCAAGTATTTGTACGCACTAGTATTAAAGTTGAAAGCTGGTAACTTTTGGTACAAAAATGTCCATTTGTGTGGAAGTTACCAAACGGGGCGTGCCAACAACGCCCATTTTTCTCTGGACTCAGGTATTTGTAAAAGCATTACACTGTACAAAATTTCAAGTATTTGTATGCACTGGTATTAAAGTTATAAGCTGGTAACTTTTGGTACAAAATGGTCCACTTGTGTGGGAGGTACCAAAAGGAGCGTGGCAATAATGCCCATTTTTCACTGTATTGAAGGTACTATTAAACCAAGCACTGTACAAAATTTCAAGTCTTTATATGCACTGGTAATAAAGTTACAGGGGTTTCCAACAAGAGTTGTTATTTTGAATCACCCGGTATTTCGGTAGCTGTCACTTTTGAAGCTTTTATTCTTTGACATTTGACAAGTAGAAACTACGCCATTACTAAAAATGGAACGATACACGATTCAACAACGCACTGAAATTATTGATATTCGAAAAACATCGAAAATTCATCTTGACTGATGAGGCCCATTTCCACCTCGGTGGCTACGTCAACAAGTAAAATTATCGCATCTGGGGCTCGGAAAACCCAAGAGTTATTGCTGAGAAGCCTCTTCATCCTCAACGTGTGACTGTTTGGTGCTGTTTATGGTCCGGCGGAGTCATTGGACCTTACTTTTTCGAAAATGAGGTTGGATCCACAGTTACGGTGAATGGATTGCGCTATCGAGAGATGATTAACGAGTTGGATGTTGGAGTTGGAGTTGGATGGTATTGATCAGGACAACGTTTACTTTCAACAAGACGGTGCTACGTGCCACACAAGCAACGAAACCATTGCTCTGTTGCGGGAAAAGTTTCCGGACCGTGTTATCTCTCGAAGAGGTGATCACAATTGTCCACCGAGATCTTGTGATTTAATACCTTGCGACTCCTTCCTTTGGGGCCACGTGAAAGATAAGGTATACGCCAACAGCCCAGCGTAGATTCAAGACCTCAAAGATAGAATTCGTGAGGTTATGGAGGACATAGGGCAGCCACTTTGCGATTTGGTTATGTAAGCGTGGTCGTGGTGGCCATTTGGCTGATGTTGTTTTTCATTATTAACGGCATACCTTCCTCTTTACTATGAAATAAACATCCGATCATTTATCTCAAAAAAATGGCATTTTTCTTTGAGTGCCAAAATCACACCTCTTGTTGGAAAACCTTTTAGCTATTAACTGTTGGTTCAAAATTGTCCATTTGTGTGGGAGGTACCAAAATAGGCGTGGCAACTTCGCCCAATTTTCTCGAGGTAATAGTGACTAATAAACTAATACTACACGCTGAAAAAATCGCTTCTGTAGTATATTGTCCTAAACATATTCAGCTTGAAACATATATATGTTTAGAGTACAATCAAACATATAATATTTGGAACACTCAAAAATTATATATTTGGGAAGATGTTGTTCTAAACAAATCTTTGTTTACAACCCAATATATTTTTATTTGGGACTATTATTTTTGAAAAAAATATTTATTCGCAAATAAAAATTCAGAAAATACCAAATTGTTAAATTTTTCAGTAATTCAAAGTAAATTTTTTAGATATTGTTAATATTGGTAAAATAATAAATAATAATTGAAATAGTATAATCTTGGATTAAAATAAATAACTTGGAGGATTGCCAACTAATGATGGCTTGGAATACTCAAAAATTTGAAATGATTGATTTAGCGTAGAAGTTAGTGCTGCACATGGTATCATAAGGTACAAATCGAAACCAAGGAAAAATGTAAACTGAAATTCCAAAAAGATCAGCAAGTTTTGATCTTTTTTAAACAAAATATATATGGAGAAATTCCCAAATAATAATTTTATTTGTATTTAAACACATATTTTATTTGAGAAATTTAGTTTGCAAATATATTTTGTTGTAATATATTAATATATGTGTTTCAAATATATTTTGTCGATTTTCAAATAAAATTTATTTGCTAGAAAATATATAATATTTAAAAATATATGTTCCAAATATATTTTCTTTCGTTTCAAACACATTAAAAAATGTGATTTTGCCCCGTGTATGTGTAGAATTTCAGAGGATTCAAATAAGTAGTATAGAAGTTATTAAATAATCAATATTTCACTAAATATTAAACCTTTGTGGGGGATAACGTCCATTTTTCTCTGGACTCTAGGTACTATAAAAGCTTTACACTGTACAAAATTGCATGTATTAATATGCACTGGTACACGGGGCAAAATCGGCTTTTTTGATATGTTTGAATAGAAAAAAAATATATTTGGAACACACATTTTTAAATATTATATATTTCTTTGCAAATAAATTTTATTTGAAAATCAATAAAATATATTTGGAACGCATATATTAATATATTACAACAAATTATATTTGCAAACTAAATTTCTCAAATAAAATATGTGTTTTAATACAAATAAAATTATTATTTAGGAATTTTTCCAAATATATTTTATTTAAAAAAATTTTCAAAACATTTGCTGAGTTTTTCAAATTTCAGTTTCAATTTGTCTTGGGTTTCGAATTGTACCTCCCAGTTATGATACCATATGCAGCATTACCTTCTGTTTTAAATCAATCATTTAAAATTTCTGAGTATTCCAAGCCATCATTAGTTGGCAATCCTCTAAGTACTTTATATTGATCCAAGATTATACACGGGGCAAAATCGCCTTTTTTGTTATGTTTGAATCGAAAGAAAATATATTTGGAAAAAAAATTTTAAATATTTTATATTTCTTAGCAAATAAATTTTATTTGAAAATCAATAAAATATATTTGGAACGCATATATTAATATATTACAACAAATTATATTTGCAAACTAAATTTCTCAAATAAAATATGTGTTTAAATACAAATAAAATTATTATTTAGGAATTTTTCCAAATATATTTTATTTAAAAAAGATTTCCAAAACTTTTGCTGAGTTTTTCAAATTTCAGTTTAAATTTTTCCTTGGTTTCGAATTGTACCTCCCAGTTATGATACCATATGCAGCATTACCTTCTGTTTTAAATCAATCATTTAAAATTTCTGAGTATTCCTAGCCATCATTAGTTGTCAATTCTCTAAGTACTTTATATTGACCCAAGATTATATGATTTCAATTATTATTTTTTTTACGAACATTAAAAATTTCTAAAAATTTAACTTTGAATTACTGACAAATTTGACACAATTTATGTATTTTATGAATATTTAAATGCAAATAAATTTTGTTTCACAAATAGCAGTTACATTGGGATGTAAAAAAATATTTGTTTAAAACAACATCTTCCCAAATACACAATTTTTGTATGTACCAAATATTACATGCTTAGAGTCTACCCTAAACATATATATGTTTCAAGCCGAATATGTTTGGGACAATATACTACAGAAGCGATTTCTTTTCAGCGTGTAGGATTTTAATTATTATTTTTTTACGAACATTAAAAATTTAACTTTGAATTACTGAAAAATTTTACACAATTTATGTATTTTATGAATACTTAAATGCAAATAAATATTTGTTTTACAATTAGCAGTCACATTGGGATGTAAACAAATATTTGTTTAGAACAACATCTTCCCAAATACACAATTTTTGTGTGTACCAAATATTACATGCTTAGAGTCTACCATAAACATATATATGTTTCAAGCCGAATATGTTTGGGACAATATACTACAGAAGCGATTTTTTTTCAGCGTGTATTACATTTATAAGCTGGTAACTTTTGGTGCAAATTGGTCCATTCGTGTGGGAGGTACCAAAAATGGAGTGGCCACTTCGCCTTTGACGTGTTAGCGAATAACAAACTAATACTATATGCGAAATTTCAGAACATTCGAGTAAGTAGTATAGAAGGTATAAAAAAAGCAATATTTCAATAAACGTTAACCCTTTGTGGGGAAGGTACTAGAAGGAGTGGACCAATATGGCCCATCTTCGAACTTAGTCGGAGATAGAGCAAAATATTATAGCATACCAAATTTGAAGACAATCGGTTACTCCTTTCGAGAGTTATCGTGCGCACCAGACAGCAGACAGACAGACGGACGGACGGACGGACATTGCTCAAATTACTTAAAATGACCCAAAACGGATTTCCGCCGAACATACTTAGGGTCTTAGGTCACTCCTTCGATGTGTTACACTTTTGACTCGTAGCAAATGATATATACCCTCCTCGCTAAGGTGAGGAGATAATAAATAAATTTACTAATATTTTTTGAGACACAAGATGAGGGGATTAATTAGTCGGTTTACCCGACTGAACTTTCTAACTTGTTATTTACATATTTTAAAATGTTTACATATTTAACCAGCATAAAAAATTAGATACACAAAAAAATTCCTAAATTTTGCGAAATTCTTCTCCTACAACATAGGAACGTTTTATACACGCTAAAAAATAGCTTCTGTAGTATATTGTCCCAAACATATTCTGCTTGAAACATATATACCAACATATTTTTAGGGTACACTCGAAACATATAATATTTAGAACACATAACTATTATATATGTGGAAGATTATGTTGTAAAGAAATATTTGTTTCCGTCCGAATATTTTTTATTTTGGACTATGGGTCATTTTTTATTTTAAGATATAATTCGAAATCCAGGATAATTCAAACTGAAAATCGAAAAAGACAGCAAAGTTTTAAAAATCTTTCTTAAATAAAATAATTTTGGGGAAATTTAAAAAAATATATTTTTTTGTATTTAAACACATATTTTTTGAGAAAATTAGTTCCTAAATATATATTGTTGTAATATAATAACATATTCGCTCCAAATAAAGTTTCTTATTTTTCAAATAAAATTTATTTGTTTATAAATAAATAGGTATACGAGTATATTATTAAAAATTTTCTGTTCCAAATACATAGGTATATTTTATTGAAATTCAAACATATCAGAAAAGATGATTTGCCCCGGGTTGGTACTATTATTTGTGTGTCAAATCTTTATCCTAGGTCAGTATTACAAATTTTGACCCCGCTAAGAAAATTTGCCCCAAAATGTCTGCGGGTCATTTTCCATTTAATAAATTAAATAACTCAAATAAATGAAAACAAAAGCGCGAACCTATTTTCATTTTATGCACTGTGTATATGAGGATCCCATACAACCCCTCCACCCCCAACCAAATATATCTCACTTCAACGTTGGCGTTGTCCTCCTTTAAATGGGTGGCATTGTCTGTGTCATATATGTGTTATAAGACAAAACGAGACATCTAGCGGCGCTAAATAGTCATACATGGTATGTATGTAGTCCATCTATATATGGATGTATGTAAAAGCGTTTGTTTGACTTGAATTCCGATACAGTTAATGATAAGCATATGCATCTAATATAGAGAGGTTAGAAAAGGCCTTATCATCATCAGCAGCCCCCAAAACAAGAACAACAACAACGGCGGCAGCAACAACGGCACTCAACAAGAGACAGAAAGAGAATGAACGAGATATAGAATGAAGCAAAGCGATATAGGAAAAGAGTAAAGGCGGAGCTTAGTCGAAATGAGTTTGTTTCAATGAACGAGAGAGAGAGAGTACGGAATTTTTACTGATTATGAGAGTGAGTGAGTAACGCATGTTGAGAGCTTAGGGTTTGCTGTGTGTGTGTGCGTGTGTTGAGTAGTTTGAGTACTTTTCATGAACTTAACGAAACTCTTCACTCTCTCACTCATTAGGCAAAGAATGAGTGTATTCGGGTTTGTTTGGAAAAGACTGTGAACATAATTTTCTTATTGGTTTTTCCTGTCAATAAGAAAAAACTGAAATCTATGCGAATAGTAACAGAGTATAAATTCCTTTTGAATGTCTGGTTGACTAACAGAATTTCTGGTGTTTGAAAGTGTCAGGGGTTGATGGTGTGCTGCTGTGGGGTGGTGGGATGGCCTGAGGTGGTCGCTAGGGTCTCTGCTGTATGTCACCCTTAATAACCTGCTCAAATGTTGAGTGTAGTTTTTTAAGCGATAAACTATGTGGTTGTTGTTGCTCTTTGTTTCCTTAAATGCTCCCATTTAAAAAAGAGCAGCAACAACGAGCGACGGCGGCAGCAGCACCACAATAACAACCTTCACAACCTACGTCCGTAAAGTCAAAGGGGGCGTCTCGGTAAATGTGTTAAAGCCATTTAGAGGTGGTATATATAGACGTATGTATGTACATATGCATAAGGAGGCTCTCTCAAGCTATGCCATACACCACACAATACTGGGTCTTAAGTATAAAGGGGAGGGGGATACTAACTAACCCAAGCACAGGTGTGTGTGTATGTCTGTTTACTCTCCGTATCTCGGCAGCTGCAGACGTCACAACAATGAGAAAAACACGAAGAAGATGTTGGGGAAAAAATGTTAATAAAATACATTAGGCCAACCCCAATGTATCTTAGGCGAACTCTCACTCGTTCATCATCCAATTGTACGTTTGCTCCAAATGGCGTAAACTTTGTCTTCTAAAAGGGCGCCTCAAATAGCAAAAGACGACGACGACGACGACCGAACAAACGAACAACAACTACGGCATAAGCTTCCTACAGAATTTTTTTTCAGAACTTCCTTCCCTCTCTCGTACATATACATATTTAGCACACACTGAAATTTATAGCAAAAAATTTACAAAAGAGGTTGTGGTCCAAATTCAAGTTGACGCTGGTTCCCAGGTTCCCCGAGAATGAAAAAAGAACAGAAAAGCTTTTGTTGTTGGCTGTTACAACAACAATGTGTCGTGCCAAAGTACCATGGCACTATTTGGCCTTATATACTTTACTCTACTACTCTTTGTGGTTATAGTCAGTCGTTCTTTCGGCTTCGGCTATATATACTACATACATAGCTATACATATAACCGAACATATAACTGAACATTGTTGCCTGTTTGTCTGTTTCTTTTTTTTTTTTGGTTTGGAGCCATTCATTGTCCCCTCATTTACAGGTCCTTTCTGGGCATTAACCAAAAAGGACTTTTGCCACTGCCATTACAATACATACATCTGTATGTACGGAGGAGATACATACTCGTACAGTGTATATAAATAGATGCCATGTCTATGGCAGTACTACCAGTTTTGTGAACTATAACGACGAGGAGGACGACATGTATTAGACTACGGCTGACCAAATGACCGGTCGAATGACCGATCATATATTTTATTGGAGTATTGTTGGGTTATTAAAAATTCTTTTAAATGGACTATAACAGTTTATGGGCAACAGAGAAAAAAATTTAAATTCTGTGTATGTTTTACGGCTAAAGCGGAGGGGCCGTGCGTGAAAGTCCAGTAAAATTTAAAGTATTTTTAATTCGAATCTAAAATTTAAGAATATCAATTGATATAAACTCATTTGAATATGTTTCTAAATAGAAGTAGGAGAGTTCTGCTTGGTAAAATACCTATATTTATTTATAAAATTTTTTTATTACAACAATGAAAATATTCGCTAACATTACGAACTCTAAATCAAGGGCAGCGTTCATAAATACAGTGAAACTGAACATTCGATTGATTTCGACGAAGAAATTCGTAAATATAATTAACCTTTTTCTCTCAATATTTGCAGATGTTTCAGAAACAAATTGTTGCAAATAAAAAATATTAAGAGGGAAACCTAGTTTTGTTTAGAACAATATCCCCCCAAACATAAAATATTTGCGTGTTTCAAATATTATATATTTGGACTGTACCCTAAACATATGTATGTTTCAAGCAGAATATGTTTGGGACAATATGCTACAGAAGTGATTTTTTTCGCTTCTACACTTTTTAACTGATTCAATGTTGCCATCGGTTATTGACTTTCTGAATCGGCTAGGCGTGATTGATCTTTCTGTCCTTCTGTGAAGAGCTTGTACAACTTATCATTATTTTTTGCTCAAAGTAGACTCATCAAACGTCACAGTCAAAATCGTAAGTACATATTTCTTTCACATATTTTTCGATATCTGTGTATCGCCAAACACACCAAAATAATCGTATTACATTTGGCAAATGCAAACTTAAAATACAAATGCTGGTTAAAAATGTACTATTTCAAAAATTTCTAAAATCTAAAATTTAGCTAACAACATTTAGGCACGGTGCAAAATCGCCATTTTTGATATGTTTGAATCGAAAGAAAATTTTTTTGGAACACAATTTTTTAAATATTTTATTTTTCTGAACAAATAAATTTTATTTGAAAATCGATAAAATATATTTGGAACGCATATATTCATATATTACAACAAAATATATTAACAAACTAAATTTCTCAAATAAAATAAGTATGTGTTTAAATACAAATAAAATTATTGTTTAGTAATTTCTCAAAATATATTTAATTTAAAAAGATTTTCAGAACATTTGCTGACTTTTTCGAATATTAGTTTTAATTTGTCCTTGGTTTGGAATTGTACTTCCCAGTTATAATACCATATGAAGAATTAACTTCTGTTTTAAATCAATCATTTCATTATTCGTCTAAGTTAATACGATTTGAAATATTATTATTTTTACGAACATTAAAAATGTCTAAAAAATTAACTTTGAAATACTGAAAAATTTAACACAATTTAGGAATTTTTTGGATATTTAAATATAATTAAATATTCGTTTCGGAAATAATGGTCCCCAATAATATTTTATTGGAATGCAAAAAAGATATGTTTAGAACAACATCTTCCCAAATATATTATTTTTGTGTTTACCAAATATTATACGATTAGAGTGTACCATTAATATACCTATGTTTCAAGCCGAATATGTTTGAGACCATATACTACAGAAGCGATTTTTTTCAGCGTGTGTAATAATGTGTAATTGTAGATGAATTATTTTCAAACATTTTGTTTATCTGACGGTTCAGGTGGGGTGCATTGAGTTTTAAAGATCTTGGAAGATCAAAATCTATAAGAAGGAGCAATGGGCCTTGACTAAAAACTCGGTTAAAAGCCCTGATCTATACCGTTTTTCAATATAGAGTAGAATGACTTCGAGCATTGTGGAATATGCGGATAATGTGAATAGTCATTTTATTTTTATTTGGGAGAAACATTTTTGAATATTACGCCACTCACAAAAATTTAGATTATAAGGTTTCTTTTGCAATTACTTTTGTTTACATACATATATCTGTTTATATAACTGTGAAATTTAGTATAACGGTACATTTTTTTTCCGACACAGGATGCCATTTGTCATAAGTAAACGGTTTCCCTCAAAAAAATAAAGGTAAATCATGGTGGCGCTTACGACTTTTTTGGGGGTTTGGGCTCGATTATATGTTTTGGAATAAATTATTCATTCAATTTCTAAATAATACAACTCTTAAGATATTAAATTTTAAATATAAAGAAATTTGACAACTATATAAAATTTCTAAAAATTTAACTTTGAATTACTGAAAATCATAAATTTTCGACACATGTAGCTTGACTTTGAAAACTACGGCAACGTCAACTGTTCAAATAAAAGGATTAATGGAAGATCCATTTTGAATGTGGTAAGAGAGTCATTGTATTAAAAAAGATTTTGGTAAGCTTATGACTTAAATCTAAACTAGGCTAGGAAAAATACCTGCAACAAGCTATTTAATAAGGCCAAATCGACTGACTACATCCTAGTCATTAGTGACCGAAGTCGATTTGCCTATAAAGAGCAACTCGATATCTATAAGAAGGAGCTAAGGGAAAGGCAAAAACGAATGCCACAAGGCTGCATTGGATATTATCCGCTACACCCTATACAGTTGGTATAAGGCCAAGAACTGGACAAAAAACAGTGAGCAGTCGCTACTACTGCTCGACACACATTTCCCGGGGAATTCACCGACAGTACTGATGACACAGTATCCGGCAAAGTCGAAAACGTCCTCATAGACTTTATACAGGTGGCTCTGAACAAATTGGCCCAATGGGCCAGAAGCAGGGGTTTGAGCGTTAACCTAAACAAGACAGAATTCATTCTCTTTTGTAGGAGGAATAAAATTCCACATGTAGACCCTCCTCGACTAAACGGAACTGAGTCTTTTCTAAAACACAATCCTAGACAGGAAATTGAGCTTCAGACATAATGTATTGGAACGTGCAAGAAGGCCAACGTCGCCTAATATTGTAGGAAAGCTGTAGGGTCATGCCCAATACTACATTGTGGTGTGATGGACGGCGACTCAATTGAAGGTTCATAGAACAGATTGCCTAAACATAAGCGGTGCTTTGAGGACTACTGCTGATTGATATTGTGGCTAGAGAAATTGCAAACAGAGCGGCATTAAGTCTATCAGTGTAGAGGTACAAGAACTACGGTCCAATGAGGGTATCACACTGCAGGACTATGGTAACCGACAGTGTGGACTATATTGCAACGGTTTACACCTTCGAAAGGAACTTTGCCACTAGGATACCTGCCAGAGAGAAATGGCTATGAAAGGGACGACATTACACATTCTCGAAGAATTTGGATATATTGGTGCGCCACTGTACATATGTAAGCTTTGGCTTTAGCAAGAGATGGAAGATGAATGAGAGATGGAAAGAAATCGACACCTGCAGGGTAGCTAGACAAATCTGGCAAAAAGCACCTAAGAAGGCGCTTTAGAAAGGAAAAGGCGATAAGACTGTCTACGTTAGTATCAGTTCTGACGGGACATTGCCTGATTGGCGAACACGCCAGGATTTTGGGAATTGAGTACAATGACTTCTGCAGAAGCTGTCGAGATGAGGAGGAAGTGGAGAGCACCTGCTTTGTACTGTTCTGCACTAAGTAAACGAGGGCTGGATATACTGTGGGTCGGCCTTTCGAGGAAGTCTGACAGATCTTGCCGGCACTGATATTCGTAAAATTGATAATATTGTTTATCAAACAAGTTAGTTTCGATGAGGGGCATCTGTAAGCGTGGTATTACGTACATTGGTCTATGTGAGCTGACAAATCTTAACCTAAACCTAACTTATATGGCTGATTGTCATATCACGAGCTAATTTCGACATCACCTTTTTCATTGACGTTTTTTTGCAGAATTTAGAATTTTAGAGAGGTAGACAGTGTTGAAAAAAAAAAAACACAAAAATCGTTAAATCGCCGAAATAAATTTTCGAAATCATCAAAAAATCGTCAACACAAAAATCTAGCAGTTACACACAGCTATTATTTTTTTTCGGGCGAGGGGTATGTTTCAGATACAGATATGTATTAATACCCTAAGAAAAAAATCGCTTTTGTAGTATATTTTCTGGAAACGTATTATATTTGGGAAAAAATACTTTTTTTCCTATAAGTAGGAAAACAAATTCTGTAGCAGATTTAAATATTTCCCCGTTTTTAATGATAATTTGCACCAAAACTTTGTGTTCAATCTCGTTGAACAAATTAATTTATTGTAATAGATTAAACATTGTTTATTTACTAAATCTATTTTCCCAACCTTGACAAATTATATTGTAAACTAGGCATAATTTTTATCTCTCAGTCCTTTTTGTGATCCGCATTTAACTCTATATCCGAGGTTTCTTAAATAAACAAAACCTTGTACCTGCCTCTTTTATTCACGGCAGCCGAGGGAACCACATCTCAACTCTAAGAAAAAGGTTTAATAAACACTTATAAAAACTTAACTTGGTCTCTTATTTTTTCTCCTGTATAGCATAAGGCAATCTCTTCAACATTACGTGTTCGCTCGTGTAGTAGTTTTCACGAAACTACGTGCTTTCTCTCTCTCCAAACTTCTTCACTCTGAAAAAATAACATTGATAAGAGAGATATTCAAACTTTTTTTCCGGTATTTAAATATAAAATATTTGCACCAAATTATATTTTATTTAAATGTTGATCCCAAACATATTATGTTTCCTGTTTTTTTCTCCGTGTAGGTACTCTCAAATGATTTTTGAGGTTCCTGAACAATGGTCCGATCTCACATTCTTAAACCACAAAAGAATAAAATTTGATGAAAGTATGTATGTATATCTTACGCATTTTAGTTTCTTAGAATTGAAAATAGTCCATACTCCTCATATAAGGATCATCATCGATTTTATTTCTTTACGTCATAGAAGCCACACATTTCAACCGATTGGGACGAACAATGCTCAGCGTAGATCCATGGTTTTATGTAGCCCCCATACAAAGATTCCACTAGATTTGACTTCTTGACGTTTTAGAATCCACATAAAATTCTGCAATTTATATTTTATTTTATCCAGAACCATTTCAAGGAGCAAGTGACCTCATTAGTCCATATTTTGATATATTCCTTTACAAAGGACCCAGCCGATTTGACTTCCTGGCCCCAATGAAAAAACAAATTCCTAATAATTGGGCAGGGAAAATGATAATTTCGAATATTGAACTCCAAGGTACATGTTTTGACATAGCCCTTTCATTACTTGAAAATGTTCACTTCTATTTCCTCTATCGATTTTGCAACATAACAACTTTACAGAGATTTTTCCTGCTTTAATAATTTTTGAGAATATTTTAGAATTTTTCTAAAATTTCTAATTTTCTCAGTTGTTATTATTTTTGGTATTCGACCTTTGTACTTTATTAAGTTTTTGTAAAAAAGTTTAAGTAATTGAGCTCGAGGTCTAGTTCTAATTTTCATTTTAAAGATATAAATGACAGCGCAAATTATATCCCGTAGAAATTATAATTTTTTTTAAAATTTCCATATTTTTTATATTATACAAAATCGTCATTTCGAGGTAAAAATCGTCAAATCGTCATGTTCTATTTTGTGGCCTTAAAAATCGTCAAAACGACGATAAATCTGGCAACACTGGAGGTAAATCTAATAATTTTAAGAGTAGGTTACTATGTTGTCGAAGATACACATCAAATTATAAGAAATTTCGAAAAGGGTAATGACGCGAAGAGTGTGATATCTGTGGGCATTCGATATGACTGTATATTTGGATAGAGCGTTTCAAAATACTTTCGTCAGCTTAGCCTTGGCTTTAGGCATTTCGATAACTCAAAAGTTATCGCTAACTTTTAAACGCCTTTTTCGCTTTTTTCGTTCAAAAGTAAAAAAAGATTTTTTTTCAATTTCGATAACTGCCTAGATATCGAAAAAATATTGATTTTTTCAAGTTTTTTGATTTTTCGAAAACTAAGGTAGTTTTTGGAAATAAATATAGATTTTTCCCATATTATTAGCATACTTATATATATTTTACCAAAAAAAATAATTATTTGTTCGATTTCATACACTTCTCAGCCTATAAAGTGGGCTCTTTAAATTGACTCTAGTTCTCGCGATAAACCTCGATATGTACACGGGGCAAAATCACCTTTTTTGATATGTTTGAATCCAAAGAAAATATATTTGGAACACAAATTTTTAAATATTATATATTTCTGAGCAAATAAATTTTATTTGAAAATCAATAAAATGTATTTGGAAAGCATATATTAATATATTACAACAAAATTTATTTGCAAACTAAATTTTTCAAATAAAATATGTGTTTAAATACAAATAAAATTATTGTTTAGGAATTTTTCCAAATATATTTTATTTAAAAAAAATGTCAAAACATTTACTGACTTTTTCGAAATTCAGTTTTAATTTTTCCTTGTTTTCGAATTAGACCTCCCAGTTATGATACCATATTAACTTCCGTTTTAAATCGATCATTTAAATTTTCTGAGTATTCCAAGCCATCATTTGTTGTCAATCCTCTAAGTAATTTATTTTAATCCATTTAACATTTCTAAAAAATTAACTTTGAATTACTGAAAAATTTAGCACAATTTATGTATTTTCCAAATACTTAAATGCAAATAAATATTTGTTTCGGAAATAATAGTCCCAAATAATAACATATTGGGATGTAAACAAAGATTTATTTAGAACGACATCTTCCCAAGTAGATAATTTTTGTATATACCAAATACTATATGTTTAGAGTGTACCCTGAATATATATATGTTTCAAGCCGAATATGTTTGGGACAATATACTACAGAAGCGATTTTTTTTCAGCGTGTAAAAACAGAGAGGTTGAACCACATATTTCAACGTAACTCTATAATCTTCTTCTATCCGAATTGATTCAAGAAAGCTTTTAATAATCCAAAGCTTCAACTTCTTAAATCATTTTTTCAAGATATTGCGAAAAAATCGTATTTATTGAGAAAATTTTAATATTTATTTAATAAAAGCGTCATAAAAACATCGAAAAATTCACAATTAATATGTTATTATTATTATATCGTAAAGTCTAATCAGTTATGAACAAAATAAAATCGATTTAGTAGAAGAAGTTAAAGGCTACTTTATTTTCGTTATATGTAGGTCCATGCTTTGATATATCTCCAATATATATACATAAGGTTCCATCCAGATTTGGCCTATTTACGCCATATAAACTCGAAAATTTCAATTGTTCGGACTGAACTTTGGTTCATTTACTATATTTATTGTACTTTGGATTGCGATACATGGTGGAGGGTACGTAAGATTCGATCTCGAAACACAAAATATTATTTGTTTATATTTACTTATTATAATTATTTAAATAGTTATTTTTTCAAGCTCTTAGATCATCCTCGTTTGTCTCATTGTGTTCAATGCCGTTATAATTTTGTTTATGTATTTGTGTTATTTACTGACAACCTTTTTTATTTTCATTTTAATTTAATTATAAGTATGAAATATACATTCTAAGTTAATTTAATTAGTTTCATGAATTAGTCATATGAATGGTTGTGTGTATTTTCAGTAAAATTCAGAAAAGTATGGATTATAGTAGACAATACAATTCCAGTCGAACATAGAATTTCATTTGAAGTATATAAATTGTATAGAAATATAAAATTATTATGGTTGGCCGTTCAGGAATTAGGGTTTGGACCCACCACCGCTTCTTCATGCGACTCTGCGATTTTTCTCCAAACTATTTCTTATTAAAAGTAGTGTTAAATTTGATAAACGTCAGAAAAAACGCAGCGTAAGGAAAAAAGCGGCTTTGTGTGCACGCCTTAAGGACCACTTAGTTCAAAAATAATTAATGTACTTAATAAATATGCATTATACAATGTGTGTGTTGGCAATCGTAAATATGTGTACAAAACATTCCGATGGGTACCTATGCAAAAAGATACAATTAAAGTCATTAGTAGAGATACGTACATTAAGACACAAAATTAGATCATTAGCAATTGTATCTAACATTTATTTGCATCGACCTCTGAGCTCCTCTACGCAATTATCGTTATGAAATTAGCGGTTGTAGATGCATTGCGAGCAATTAGCAAGTCGTTTAAATCACTGAACTTATTAGTGGGTATCATGAAAGTGTTTTCTTTTATTATTATTGTTTTGAATAAAGTTAGCAAAATAAAATCGGAGAAAACACTACGATGCAAACAATTTATCTGGTAGATAATTATATATTTTCAAGTGTATATCTCACAAAATTTGTGTAAATATTAATTCTAGTAACTTTTACAATTTAAAAAAATATTCGTCTGGAATAATATTAATTCTAAAGCCTAAAAATTTTTATGAATATAGTTGCATGCCAAGTTTCATCAAAATCGGCCACGCCCACCGCCCATATAATTCAACTGGATTATTTTGTATAAACAAATTCCTATTCAAGCAAAAGTCTTTATAGCGCTCTTCCTGTTCCGAAAATTTCCGAGAATTATTTTTATTTAATCGAAAGAAGACCAAAAATAAGTTAATTTTTAGAGGCTTATATATATATGTTTTTTTTTTAAATTTGTGGAGAAATGCAATGTTTTTAAAATATATTATAGTCAAATGGAATTTTCAACAAGATTATACATATATAGACCACTGAATTGCATGAAAATATAAGTCACAAAACTGCATCATTCGACTTTTGAAACTGAGTGGTCGAAAAATAGTATTATTATCGTTTCTGTAGTAAATGAGATCCAAACATATTATTTTTAGGAAAATAAATTTTTGGGAAATTAATCTGCAACGAAAGTCTGAAAAATAATATTGATAAAAGAGATCTTTAAACATTTGTACATATAATATTTGGGAACGAATATTATACGTCCACTAAAAAAATTATCGTAATATTAAAGAAAATTATACTTAATTGTCTCCAGAAAAAATAAAACATACTCAAACTAAAGAAAATTTACTTAGTACTAATTAAATAGGTCAACAAAATTTTTTTTTGCAGTGGCACAGTGTTTCTCTCCCCTTTTGGATGTATGAGATAATACAGTTCTTAGCCTAAAATGTAGTTTCTTTGAATTAGCTCTAGTTTTCGCGACAAAGCGCAATTTTGCAAAAATAAAGAGATTAAGACACATATTATAGCATAACTCGGGAACAATTAATCCAAATTATTTCGGGAAAGTTTTAAAGAATTCAAAATTAGTAGCCTTGATCTTCTACCATTTTTACATCCCTTCTCGGGTTTCGAAGAAATCTTACAGGTAGTACTAAAAATTATTTTGCTTTAACAGGATGGTGGACTTTAGCTTTAATATCGGTCGGCATAGAATCACTTTTTGAGTTGATTTAGCCATGTCCGTCTGGCTTTTAAAAATTGTCTATTTATACGCACAGAGACATATGTAGGACTAGACATAATGCCTATTGAAAATTGGCTTTAACGGTCCCCTTCCACGTCTCTTCTTCCCGTTGTCGAGAGCCAAGTGATCTAGCTGAACATTTATACTCCTGAATTTACTAAGTCGTCCCAAGTGAAAACAGGGATAACGGTCCGTGTTTTGAAATAGCCCAAAGTAAAGATCCCTTCCCATTAGACTTCTTGACGTTCTAGGGACTTTATTTTATTTATTTTTGATGATTATTCTGAAAATTAAGATTTTTTAATTTATAGAGCTTACATCAATCCTAGTAAAATGGGACACATCTTTACTTTTAAATGTGCCCACTACCGCTTATTGTAATAGGAAGTATGATATTCGAGGCCGCTCGATATTACCATATGTGGATAGAGCACCTCAGAATAAGGATAAAAATTAATGTGAATTTTTCGATAACTCGTTTAGTTATCGAATTATCGGACGTTAATGTTTGGAAAAATCGAAGAATTTTGTTTGCAAAATGAGATCAATACAGAAAATTATGTAAAATTTTTCGATAACTACCTTAGTTATAGAAGTACAGGGTTGTCCATATTCGACGGACCCATCTGGCAACGCCATAACTTTTGACAGAGATGTCAGATCGCTTAATGACATACCGCGTTTGAAGCGTCAGTCCAAGCAGATTTTTACGATTCAACAATACACGCCACGCGAGCGCTCTGAAATAGCTGAAATTTACATTCAACAGAAGAAGTCAATTGTGAAAACTCAACGTGCTTTTAAAATATTAAAAAATGTGAGAAGTGCGCCTTTTAAGAACTGAAAATGAAAATGAACTGAACAGCCACTGAAAATCCTCAGGAGATTCAAGAATTGCCTCTTCATGACGAAAAAGTCACAGTTTGGTGCGGCGTTAGTGCGAAAACGGTCATTGGGCCGTTTTTCTTCCAAAACGAAAATGACCATGCTGTTACCATCAACCAGGAGCGTTATCGCGACATGATGACCAATTTTGTGATGCCAATTATTCGTCGAAAGCGTATGAGGCAGTTCTGGTTTCAACAAGACGGCGCTCCACCGCACACAAGTCGCATAACAATCGATTTTCTGAAGAATTTGTTTCCGGGCCGTTTGATGTCGAAAAGTGGTGATTTGGACTGGCCACGGCGTTCGCCCGATTTGACGCCGCCTGACTTCTTCTTGTGGGGATATTTGAAGTCAAAGGTTTACGTTAACAAGCCAAGGACCGTAGAAGAGCTCAAGGACAACATTCGTGAAGAAATAGCCGCTATGCTGCAAAAAGGGCACAATACGCCATCAACGCCAGAGGCGGCCATTTGAGAGATATCATATTCAAAAATTGATGTAAACAAATCTACTTGGAACAAATTAAATGATTAAGATTGCCAACCGCCAAATTTTTATTTTTTTCTTTGATTTTTTTTAAAAAAACATGGGTCCGTCGAATATGGGCAACCCTGTATCAGCCGGGATTAAAGATTTTCTCCTCTGGAGTTTGTCCAAAGACGGCTTTGCTGACCAAAGTGCATTTAAAACCAAACTTATCGATGAATAAAAAAGTTATCGATTTTTTCTTATAAATTTCTATTTTAAGCCCACTTGAGCGAAAAACAGTAGATTTTTTAACTTCAATGTCCTATAACTCGATAACATAGCGAGTTATCGAAAAATTTACGTTATTTGTTTTTCTTATTTTGGGGTGCTCTATCCAAATATGTTGTCAGATCAGGGGGCCTCGGATACGATACTCTCCCCATTGTAACATTTGCCACATCTATGCAACAGAGCTGTCAAACTATCAATAGTCGTCCCACTCGATAGTTTCGATAGTTTTTGTCAGCACTATCGATAGTATCGATACAACCGGACAATTTTTTAAAGATATATATGATTGTATGTATTATTCTACAAAATCCAAGTTTTAGAAGAAAAACAAGCCACAAAGATATTTTATAAATTAAAATAAAAAGTAGTAATATATCAAAATAAAATAAATAATAAAAAAAGAAAAAAAAACATCGCATATTTTGTTCATAAGAAATTTCTTATAGTACTCAGCACAAAATATTTTTATTAAAATTGTAGTACTTATCTTACAACAAATTAACTTGCTGAATCTTTAATTCTTTATTGTGGTTTGTAGACTGTCCGAGAAGACAGGACTTAGGATTTGAATTTACTAGCTAAAATTTAAGGTAAATGGTTCATAGCGATTAATTAATGCGCGAATTCTTGGCTATCGATTAGTCTTGATTTTTAAGTTTTCTGGGAAACCAAAAGAGTAGTAGTTGTCTCGGGGGATAATTTGATGCGAAAAGCATCAAAATATACCATTTATTCAGTCAGTTCAGTTTTGTCAAAAATATCAACTTCAAATATCGACAATTTGTATGACTTTTGAATAAGACAAGTTGGTTTCTATATATTGTTCTTTGGATTGAAGCATATATTCCTTCGGGGCCGAATATCTCAAAAACTAGATCTATCAGTGGATTCAGTGTGGCCGAACCAGGTTTTCCCATATGGTCCTCTTTCTGCAATATTTTTTCCCCTCACCTTAGAGAATGGTATACATCATTTGCTACAAGCCAAAAGTGTAACACATCGAAGAAGTGACCTAAGACCCTAAGTATGTTCGGCGGATATCCGTTTTGAGTCATTTTAAATCGAATGAGTAATGTCCGCCGTCTGTCTTTCTGTCTGTCTGCTGGCTGGGACTTCAAATTTGGTATGTGGTAATATTTTCTTCTATCTCTGGCTAAGTTCGAAGATGGGCCATATTGGTCCACTCATTCTAGTACCTCCCCCACAAAGGGTTAACATTTGGTGAAATATTGATTATTTAATAACTTCTATACTAATTATTTGAACCCTTTGAAATTATACACATGGTATTATTTTGTTAGTCGCTAACACGTCAAGAAAAGTGGGCGAAGTGGCCATTCCGTTTTTGGTACCTCCCACACAAATGGACCATTCTGCACCAAAAGATAACTGCTTATGGCTTTAATATCAGTTCATACAAATACTTGAAATTGTGTACAGTGTAATGCTTTTATAGTACCTAGAGTCAAGAGAAAAGTAGGCGTTATAGGCATGCCCCTTTTGGTACCTCCCACACAAATGGACCTTTTTGCACCAAAAGTTAACAGCTTATAATTTTAATACCAGTGCATACAATGACTTGTAATTTTGTACAGTTCAATGATTTTATAGTACCTATAGTCTAGAGCAAAGCGGCTGTTATTGGCACGCCCCTTTTGCTACCTTCCACAAAAATGGACCATTTTACACCAAAAGTTAACAGCTTATCACTTTAATACCAGTACATTGTACAGTGTAATGCTTTTATAGTACAAAGAGTCCCGTGAAAAGTGGGCGTTATTGGCACGCCCATTTTGGTAACTCCCACACAAGTGGACCATTTTGCACCAAAAGTTAACTGCGTATAACTTTAATACCAGTCACACAAATACTTGAAATTTTGTTCAGTGTAATGCTGTGAAAAATGGGCGTTATAGGTACGTCCCTTTGGCACAAAAAAAATAAATTTACTAATATTTTTTTGGGACTCAAGGTGAGGGGATTCATAAGTCGGTTTACCCGACTGAACTTTCTTACTTGTTAAAGTGTCCATTTCTATATTTTTACCGATAGTATCGATAGTGAAAAAACTATCGATATTGCCGCAAAAAATAAACTATCGACATTGTTATCGATAGTTTTACAGGCTTACTGATCACGTTTCGATATAAACTTCATTATGGGCCCACACACATTTCACTTCAGGGCGGTGCAACGTTTTTTAACTGATATGCCTAGAATTTAGAAATCTCCATTGCACCTGCAACAATTCATATTTAAGATATGAGCATTGCCAAATTTGGCACAAAGGTGTTCATTGGTCCAAAAATTAAAATTGTCAAATCTGAAAGAAATTGGTTCAGATTTAGATATAGCCCCCATACATAACTTGCTATCAACGTTCAGAGAAGCTTTCTTAACGTCCGACCATTATAAGATTTGGAAGAGAAGAGTTTCTTGACACAGAAACGAAAAATTAATTATATTACATATGTTAACGTCCTGAAGTTTTGCAGTGAAAATATGCAAAAACTGCAAATTTATTATAAATTGTAAGAGTACAACGCAGTGTTTTTTTTTTTTTGTTAAATATGTTTTTTGAAGAGATCTATCGGTTTAAAGCATTAATTTATATAGGTACTACCTATGTCGTCTTAAAATCCCATTTTGAAGCCACAGCTATAAACTTTTGTCAACTTATCTTTAAAGTTTTTTTAGAGGCTAGAAAAAAGCGCACACTTATACCGTTAATCATACCGTTAGGAGGGAACTTTACTAAACCAGTAACGAACTTTGGCACGTTTTTTTTAACGAATTGAGTTACGCATTCTAATTAGCCAACCACAAGACGACGCATAGATAGTTCGTTGTCTTTATATTTGAATTATCTGCTGTAAAAAACAGACAGACCAAACTAAGGTGGGATTTTAAACTGAAATTCCAACCAACTAACCAACCAGCGTAATAGAACACATAAAATCAACAAAAAAGATAACAGCTTTAAAAAAATTAACATGGCTAACTAAACAAATGTGGAGAGGGAGAAATGTTAGAAATAACTGAAAACCCTATAAGAAACTTTAAAGATAGCAAACGAACTAACAGTAGTTGTTGTTTCAGAACGAACGTTTGAAGAACTAATAAGAAAATCAGTCAACTTCATGTCTAATGGGATGGATGGACGGACAAAACAGATGAATGAGTACTCTTGTTGCCTAGGAGGTTTTCTTCGTTAAATTCGAAGCAAGACCAAGCAAACGGCAAGCAATGTTGTTGGTAGCTGAGCGAGCAAAGAGCACCCAAAAAGAGCAAAGTATCTGTTCAGGTTGAGCACCGACCAGTGTTGCCACTGCAAAAAATTTTTTCCGACCAAAATTTTCTCTAAAACCGACCAAAATTCCTTGTAGCCGACCAAATTTATAAAATTAAAGTAGTTGCTATCTTGTAAAGTTTGGTGACATTTTCAGATTAATTGACATAAAAATATGCTCGTTATAATAGAAAATAAAAAATATGTAAACAAGATATAAAAATACTGAAAAGTATTTTAAAACAAGTTATAATGTGGCCCGCCTGAAATGTATATACCCAACATCATGGTTCGCATTCACTGTTATAATAGGAAAAATATCAGGAATGTCTCGTTTAAATGATAGGAATATGGCCAAATCTTAATATATCCTCATTCAGTAAAATCATTGTTTTTGATATTTTTGTATTTTAACTTATACTTTTGCCCCACCGTTTATAAACCCCAAGAACATTGCTCTGATATATCCCACTAATATTGATAAAAGTAAAATACGAACATCGAATGAGCCATACTTTACACATCAACACTATTCAACTGCTTTTGTTCCTTATTAATCTAATATTTACTATTAGCTTACGAAAAAATAAATAAAACTCCGCAATTATGGTGAGATTTATCAACCAAATTTTCAGTTTAAATCCGATATGGGAATACAGAACAGGAGTGAAAGCAACAATTCTTTTCCCAGGGCCGATATTTTAGACAACTACAAACAACATTTGTCGAACCTGAAATAAATATTTTCAAACTAATTTTTATTACAATATATTCGTCTACAATTTCAATCGATACTGCTTCCCGTGATCAAAAAATTTGGGATTCACCATCGACATTTGAGAGTATTCCAAACGGTGAATGGCTTTGACTTTCAGTAATTTACTTTGATATTAGACTTCAAATTATTCTGTATTATAATACAAATTAAATATTCTAGGATAAAACCGACCAAAATGCAATTGGTCCGACCATCCGACCAAATATAAAAATTTCAAATTCATCCGACCAAATTTGGTCGGAAATAACCAAAGCGGCAACGCTGGCACCGACGACCGCGCCACGCACACACACACTCACTGACCAATACATCTACACACACCCCACCAGATGAGATACATTCTTGTGTAGTATCTGCTAAATGCTTTAGTTTGTTTTTCAACAAGAGTTTTGACTCAAAAGTGCAAACAAAACACATTTTAAGGTCTTGCCCCGCCACCACTCATTCAATGAAGACTCTCGCCTCTCTGCCAAAGCAGCAGCACATCTCTGAACCACTACCAATAACTAATCTCCTCAGACCCGACCAGCCAAACACACGCACACACTCACCGAAAGCCAATGAGTAAAAGCCATAAGCCAGAGGGCGAGCAACAGAGACAAACTGCTAGAGAGAGAGAGAGCGCGAGTAGTATTAAGAAAACGGGGTGGTTTTAACACTTAAAGCAGAGCGCGCCTTGCCAAGCCAACAACCAGCAACCCAACAACACTGCCATCTGACTGTGTGTACGTACGTGTGTACATGTATAGTGTATCTGTGGGATTTGAGTGGTGGAATGAGAGAGATTTGTGTGATGTGTCGTTAGGTCGAAATGGTCGAGTCGGGTCGGGTCGTGTACCTTTTGCCACGAATGTTTTGTCAGTCAGGCTCTAAGAGGCCTTACGAAAACAGCTGAGATTTACGCTGCTCGCATGACGCGCATTTTTCTTGTGACAAACGAACATACAAATAAAATTAAAATCTAACAAAAAAAAAACTTAGAAAAAATTTCAAACAAAATCTAAGCGAAAAAGTTTTATTTTTAAATTTGTACACACGCAAAAAAAAAAGAAAGAAAAAAATCAAGCGAAAAGCAAAAATTAAAGCTTCATACATATATAAAAAAAAATATATATAAAGAAAAATTATCTTACAAAAAAAATAAAATTATACAAAAAAGAAAATTTGCAATTTTCTGAAAGTGTAAAAAGAGAAAATAAATCAAAATTCTGTAATGGTGTTTATTTTTGGAAATTGTTGAAAAAATCAAAACAAAAGAAATGCTCAGGCATACAACAACAAGAATTAAAAGAAAAATAAATTTTCCTTGAAGAATTTCTGAAAAAAGAAATTATTGTGCAAAAGTGAAAACTCAAAACAAAGCATTGGATTTTCCCGCCCCCCCAAAAAAAACAACTGAATAAATTGTGAAAATTATCTAAATCATACCCCCGCCCGCCACTAAAGACCGTCGACCTTGTAAGGAGGCCACGGCTTTGTTCCAAAAATTTCAAAAGTGCATTCTACTTACAATACCTGTTCGCCCACGGCCGCCAAAATGATCACACACAACTCCCTGAGTGTCTACGGAGGCGGCGTTATGTGTGCTTCACCCTCAACAGCCCCCGGATTCTTCAATCACCGGCCCCAGTCGGGCGCTGAACTATCGGCTTTCGAATTAGGTCTACCGCGTTCAATGGCCCTGGGAGTACCACCACCCACCGCCTGGCACGATCCAAATTTGGGCGGCCATTTGCATGCCTCCGCCGGACCCGGTTCTTTGGGCCAGCAAAACAATGCCGGTTCCGTGGGTACCGGCGGCGGTACAACGCCGTCCAGTGTGGCCAGCCACCAGTCGGTGGGCATTAAACAAGATCTATCCGCCCTCTCGTCGGCAGGCAGTGCCTCCCAGCAAACAAATCACCAACAATCCGCCGCCCTTACCCACCACACCATCAAAGAGGATCTTTCCGCCATGAATGTTAGCAATAATGCCGCCGCACATCATGCGGCGTCGGCAAATCAACACTCCAGCCACGATATGAGTTCACTGATAAAAGGATCTCAATCACAGTGTTTGGTGGGTAGTGGTAGTGGCGGCAGTAGTGGTGGTGGTCACGCTGGTCAAAATTCGGCGGGCAATGGTGGCAGTACCACTCCCAGTTCACAGGCCAATAGTTCGCATTCGCAAAGCAGCAACAGTGGCTCACAGATTGATCCCAAGCAAAATATCGAGTGTGTGGTGTGCGGTGACAAAAGTTCTGGCAAACATTACGGTCAATTCACATGTGAAGGTAAGTGGAAAGCTAATATTTTTGTTGATGAAAATAATTTAGATGTAGTAATTAGGGACCAAAGGTCAGTTAAGATTTTCACCATTATTTTGGTTGATTGAGTTCTTTTCGGTTAAGTCAGAGATCATTTTTTAATTTAACGAACCAGATAATAATAAATGTAGTAATTAGGCGGGACCAAAGGTGGGAGATGAGCGATTTGAATAATCCTATCAACATTATTTTGGTTGTTTGCGTTTGTTCCTGTTAAGTCAGAGAACATTTTTTAATTTAAAGACACAGATCATAATAGTTGTGAGGTGTCCAATGTGGGCCAACTTAAAGTTTTAATTAATTTATCCCGCTCCATTGTTCTCACATTAGATTGCCTTAGTAAAATCCTCTATTTTCAGAGGTCAAACTGTAGAGAAAATATGTTAATAAAATATAGGCGCAAAAGACTCTCTCATTTATCTATATTTTAAAGCCAAATAATTTTAAATGATCAATAATAACTTCAAAAGAGGTAATTAAAAAAAATTGCCACGTGCCCAGGGTGGGTCAGATTACATTTTCTATAAATTTCCTGCCTTATTGTTTTTGGTTTAAATCAAATTTTCCTAAGTTCTATTTTTGGATTATAGAGTCCAGATTTCGATTTTAAGGTCAATAGAATTTAGAGAAGTTTGAGATACTAAATCACTTCAAAAGCAGTTTAACACATTTTTAAAAATATGCTTATTTAATACATAGTTCTATTTTTTGGGCCATAATAATATTTAAAAAATGTAGAGAAATTAAATTTCTCAATAAAAGTAATTTATACAGAATTCAGGTGCCAAGCTGGTCCAACTAAAATTGTTCCTTAAATTCCTCCCTTTTTTGGTTTAGAGTGCCCTTTTTGCGACCAGAGCTCTATTTTTAAAAGTGAAATAATTTATAAACGGTTAATTTATTTGAAAATATTAATTACTAAAAATAGTCACGTGCCAAAGGTGGTCCAAATTTCGTCTTTATAGTTTTCCTAGTGTATTATTTTTTCTTAAGGGTGTCTTTTTAGCGCAAAACTCTATTTTTTAGAGGTCACATAATTAGAAAGAGTAGGGTTAGTAATTAGAAAAAATTGCAAAAGAAAAACAACCACGTGCCCAAGGTTGATCAACCCTATATTTTTGAATGTTCCCGTTTTATGTCAAATGCCTTAATAGGTTTTTTAAAGCAGGTCTCTATTTTAGTAGAGCTCTAACGATTACCTGAAAATATGAAATTCGAATGGGTTCCCCGTTTTTGCCTTAGGCTATTGAGTTTATGATTTTAGGGATAATTTTTACTGGCATATTAATATTTTTCCTCTAGTTTTTCGATAGATTATGTAAGTTAAGGAGTCAGAGGACATTTTTTAATTTCTTCCCTTTAAACTTCCCAATGTGAGTATGCATTTTGGGAGTCAGAGGCCAAGTTTCTTAGCCATAAATTAATTAAAGAATATTTTTTTGGTGGAATTTTGGCATATTTAATGTTAAAGTAATTTTTCAACAAATGTTTTTAATTTTGGGTATGAGTTCAGGGAGTCAGCGACTATTTTTAACGGCAAATTAATTAAAAAGTATATATTTTAAGTGCCAAAGGTTGGTCTGTTTCTTATTTCCTATCTAAAAACTTTATTCTGTAATTTTTGGTCTTTTGAAATTTTGAGTTTAAGGAGTCAGAGACTATACTTATATTTATTGACAATGTTATTTAAAAACTATATTTTTGCTAAGGTGCAAAGTTGGATTTCCTTCTATTTTTACCTCTCTCACTTTTATCACTAATTTTTCTTGGTGTAATTTTGCCATTTTTTACAGTTAAAGTTGTTTTCCCCAAACATTTTTGGCGGCAAATTAATGTAAAAAATATTTTTTGTTTAAGTACCAAAGGTTGGTCAGTATCTTATTTTCTCTTTTAAATCCTTATTCCGTAATTTTTGAAGTTATGATTGTTGGAATTTTGAAATTAAAGATCCAGATAACAAAATAACTTGTAGCATAATATTTTTTGCTTGGGTGCCAAATGTGAGACACCTTTAATTTTCTCTCCCGCATTTTTCCCTTATTCTTCGCGTTTTTCTAGTTGCCATTTTGAGCTCATGGAGTTCGAGATCAGTTTTATTGGTAAAGTAATTTAATATAAAATATTTTTGCTTAGGTGCCAAAGGTGGGTCTCCTACTATTTTGGTATTTTTAGAATTTTTTTGGGGATTTTGAGTTTTAGGAGTTGGATATATTTTTTGGTGACAAAATAATTAAAAAAATAATTTTTTGTTTAGGTGCCAAAGGTGGGCCGTCTTCTATTTCTTGTCCAGCCGTTTTCTCTTATTGTTTGTGTTTTTTCTTGTTGGTATTTTAAGTTAAGGGTCTTTGAGACCATCTTTAGTGGTAAAATGATTTAAAATGTAATATTTTTGCTTATGCACCAAAGGTTGGCCACCTTCCATTTTTCTCTCATAGCTATTTTTGGTGTTTTTTTTAAATTTCTTGTTGTAATATTAATTTTGCGGTGTCAGTTACCCATTTTTGGAGATAACTTTATTTAAACTGTACTTTTGCTTAGGTGCCAAAGGTGGTTTTCCAACTATTTTCTCTTCCAAAGCCAGTTTCTGCAGCTTTTGGCATTTCTAATGTTAGGATTTTCAGTTTACACAAGTCCTAGGTAATTTTTAGTAATAAAATGTTTTTACAAAAAATATTTATCTATTTTCTCGAAAGATCTTTGAGACTTTCTAAAGTGCCAAAGGTTAGATTTTTGACTCTGTTTTCTTCTCAGAACCATTTTCTGCGACATTTGGCATTTTTCTTGTAAGAATTTTCAGCGTTTCGTATAAATTGGTAAGGAAATACTTTTAATTCCTTTGATCCCAATTTATTTTTCTTTGTTCCCATAAATTTAAGGACAATGACAGGTTATGTTTGTTTTCGTATATATATATCTCTTTCTCTTAAAGGTTCAATTACTCCTTCCCCAAAAAAAGGGAGTAAACTGCGCAAAATGTTTGTTGTGTAATACAAAAAAAATCTCTTTGAAAAATCCCATAACCCCAAGCAAGCGCCTGCATTTCATTTGGCAGTTTTTGTAGGCGTTTTTGAATTGAAATCAAAAGGAGTTGAAAACATGTGTGATGGAAACCTGCAAACATTTACTAAATGATTTATATCTTTGAGAGAAAACACGGCGCTAATATTTTTCTTCATTGAAATGGTGCTCGCCAAAGTGTGTGAAAATTATTTGAATTTTTTAATTAGCTTTGTTTTTTTCGAATTTTTTGGGTGGGTTAATGATTATGGCCATATTTTCAATTTTTATAAGGAAAACAAGTGTGTCTTTCGGTCTTCTCTCTTTGGAATTTCAACAACTTTGTGTATTTTAATAGCTGCCTCTTTAAAAATGCCATTAATTTCTTTGGTCAGTTAGTCATTTAGCAGTTAATAGCAAAAACTGAGCTAATGCTTGGTAGCAGCAACAGCTTCCAATAAAAGAATGCTATTTTTAAGGAAGAAGAAAAAAAAACGATTTTTATGGCTCTTTGAAATATGAAGTGTTTTTTCGAAAATCCCCCCTCTCGCTCACGAAAACGAACTTCTTTGCACGCTTTTATAAGCATAAAAAATAGTTTTTTTTTTAAATGTATAAATGTTTCTATGGTTTTTATTTTCTTCAGTTTAATTTTGTATGGTCATCATCATCTTTTTCTTCCTCTTCATTCTCAACATCATGATGTTCATGTTTTAGCACACCTTATTTTGTATTTTTGGAAAAGAAAAGACAAAAATAAAAAAATCTCAACTTCATGTTCACTCAAGATCTTCATCAGTTATTGTAGGCTGTCATATAAAGCGTGTTATGGACAAGTACAGAAAATAAACATTGTCTGCTTAGATCGATGGATGAATGGTCAATTGAAATTGTAGCCAACTTGGATAGCTTGTCTGCCTAGTCATGGGACCTTAGACAGTTGTACAAAGAGATTTGGACATCTAAGTTTGATTGGCAGTATCTATGTGTAAAGATTATGGAATGCTGTCAGCATTGATAAATTTTTTTGGAAGAAATAAAAACATTTCACTTGCTTTGGATAAGGAAATATTACGTTGGGCGCCAGTTGGAGATTCCAAACTTAAAGTTTCACATTCACTACTTTCTGAAAATCTAATAAAATTTAAGTATGTTCATAAGAAACTATTTTAAGGAATATTTCCCCTTTTGCAACTAATTTAAAAACTCGTGTTGAGGTTGGGCGCCACTTTCAGATCAATAATTTAAATATCACGAGATGAAATAGCGTTGGTCGCTACTCCTCCTACTGGACAAGTTGTATAAGTTTTTAATAGATTTTTTTAATTACTTTCCTAATTTGTATAGTTTTTCAACAATTATTTTATGCGTTGGGCGCCACTTTTCTGTCAACATTGTTTATCGTTTACAGAAAATGACTATTTTTCCTGATAAATTTTTGGTTTTCCAACATTTTTTTCTTTTTTCCCTTTATTTTGGTAGTATTTTCCAAACAATTAATCTTCCACGCATGATGTTGACCAGTTTAAATATATTAAGCAATGCTGATTTACTTACAATCCGACACACCACCAGAAAGAAGCCACCATAGATCGTGGTCGCCGTCATTGTCATCATCCTCGTGCAATAGTGTGGCCCATCAAATATAATAGAGATTATAATTCGTTTGGGGAAACTGGCCCGCAAAGCGGACCCCGTACAATAATGCCACAATGGACTGCCGGAGCGCGACGGCAGCACCAAGCATAACCAAAAGCTTAGGCATGCGAAAAAAAGTGAATAAGAAGGAGAAAAAAGTGGAATAAGGTTGCCCACAGAATGATAGTAATGCACAGGACAGACTGACAGACGGACGGACATTTACTAGATGAAGCAAGGAACAAACAACAACATCTTAAAGTTCTATAAAACTCCAGACAAATAGACACAGGGAAAGACAGACAGACGGACTTAAGGAAGGACGGACAAAGTTAAGGAAAAACAGACGGACGGATGGACGGACACAAGGAAAGACGGACATACTTAAGGAAATACGGACAGACTTAAGGAAAGACAGACGGACGGACATTCTTAGTTTTATTCCGGGCAAACAAATATTCGTTCACAGGCCCAGACAGTTAGTTAGACATTACGATTACACCACCACCAGCACCACCACCACAACTGAGTCAGCCACTCACTGACGTCCCGCAATGTTCTTTTCTTATAAATGATCATCAAGCATAAACTTCAAGCTTAGCTTACAACAACAAAAAATGCCTCTTCTTTTGCTTTGGTTTGGTTTGAATCTTGTCTGAATGCACGTGAACGCGCCTAGCACAAAACTAGATGCAAGCAGTTCCTCCTCACCCATTCCCACTCTGACCAAGAGGAAACATTTTATGAATTGTAGTCTTAGCCCAAACGAAAATGCGTTAGAATTTGTTTTTTCTTTTATTTTTTGACTGAAATGAATTGTAAGATTTTTGAGTGTTTGTTTGGGTAATACTCGTACTACTATCTTGAAAAGCTTTATGCATTCTTAAAAGTCCCCGTCTTATCTTACTGCGCCGGCGTGGCATTTTTCTTCGCTATGCGCACACATATTGTACTTGACATTATGCAGGGAGCGCGCGCTCGCGTCCTCTCTCTCCCCTCATCTGTAGAGGTTCTATGCGGAGTTTCATCTTCTTTAAAATTGATTGCTATCGTGTTTTCCTCATCAACAGCAACAAGACATTGCTGCGACGGCGGCAATTGTGGTGGTGGTGTTGGTGGCGGCAACATCATCAGCAACATACCTGAAATGCTTTTTGGCCAAGCAGCAATTGGCCTCTATACACCACATACTGCAACATATGCTTGGATGCATGCATGTGGCTTAATGTTTTTTAATGTTTAATCTTCAAGATTGTTGGATTTTTTGGTTGTTTTGAAGTTTTTTCCGTTTTTTTCGAGGGGAAACATTGTAAGAGTAAAGTGCTTTGATTTGCGGAGGAGGACGGGAAAAACTTCATGTAAAGCCTGGGAAAGCACATGAAATTAATTAGGCATTTTTTCTCTCCCTCCCTCTCTCCAGGGGAAAGTTAATCGATTAACGATCTATAATTAATCAAAGGAGTTAAGCAGTGAAATACAGTAGAATCTCGAAAAAGTTAACCAACATGTTCCTAGGGTAATTAACTTTTTCGAAATATTAACTTTTCTAAGAGGTTTTCAAAAAAGAAAAAAATACTATAATAAACATAGATTTTATAAAAATAACACGTTAAATTTATTTCAATGACTTAGGTTTTATCAATTTTACAAAAAGGAAACTTAGATTTATTTTGTACCGGCTGGTTTAAAATTTTCAGTCACTCTTGACCATTTTCTGGAGCAGAAACTTCATATGTACTAATTTGTGCGGAGTGGTTTAAAGAAGCAGTCGAGGCTTGTTTGTTTTTTTTCTTTTGTGTAATACCTCTTGACTAAATCAATTTTGTTTGAGGATGAAGACGACCACAGGTTTTCGCAGCTCAGGGTATCTCTTAAATACCAGTGAATGCGTCCGGCGTCTGTCAAACTCAAATGTCATCCTATTGTTTTCTGTGCATACAACAACACTTTGACAGACGCCGGACGCAATTCACCGGTATTTATGAGATGCCCTCAAAGCAGAAAAGAAATTCTGTGAATACCCGAATATGTATAACAAAATTAGAGCTCAGCGTTGCCACTGAGAATTATTAAAAACTGACCAAATTGTCACTTAAATGTAGTAGATAAAACGGGTTTTTTGAAAAATGCATACGCTCAGAAAAGTTAACTGAAAAATTAACTTTTTAGAGCTGAACGTGTACGCTGAAAATCGGTTAACTTAACCGAGTGATTAACTTTTTCGCGACTTAACTTTTTCGAGATTCTACTGTATACTAAACTTCCAAGTGTATCCCATTTGCAACAACAATGTAAAAATTCAAATTAAATCTGAAAACTATTATAAAACTATTTCTTAATTATGAAATAATTAGTTTTTCCTTAACTATATATCCCTCGAAAAATAATATTTATAAGCCAAGACTTTTTTCTCCCAAATTTCTGCTCATAATCCCCTCCCTTTTGCCACGAACAAAAAAACTCAAGTCACTATTTTCTTGTAGATAATTAATTAAACCGTTACCTTTGAATATCAGCTACTAGCTTAGCTCAAAAACTATTTGGTGGCTAATAATGTTTTTCCCTTTTCAATACAAAAAAAAAAAAACAAAAATAGAAAAAATCGAAGACAACAACCACAAGTTTCTTAGGTTTATTTGTCTCAAGCTATGATCACGATCATGTTTTTATGTTGTTTTTCTCTAGTCAGTTTTTTCTTGAGTGACTTTCTGCAACATAAAAAAAATTCGTGCTGTCTTGTAGTTTTTCACGTAAAGATATTTTTTTTTGCTGGCGCAGTTCAAACTTAAATGAAAATCAATTTAAGCACAAAGGGTTTCAGCTATGATTTGTCGTGGATTTGCAGATTTTTTCCCTATCTTTGACAAATACTACTATTTGTTTAACAAGCTTTTGTTTTGAATGATTACAAGAGTTAGCAATTTTTTTGGAGGAGGAGATTAAAGGAAATTCCCTCTAATTAAAAGGTGTTTTTTTTAATTTAAATTAACTTTTTTCCCTTTTCCCAAGAACAGAAAATTCCCTTCAAAAAACTTTGCTTATCAAGCTTCTTTTAAATTTTTCTTATTATCTTTATGATTTATTAGTTTTAGTCAATTTACATGACACTCATTAGCAAATAAACTCAAGCTCTAAAGTTAACTCGTATGATGAATAAGAAATAATTTAAAATTTTAATTTAAACATGTTTTCTTCGTTGGCTGCACAGCAAACAAACAAGCCCTAGAGTCATTGTCACACCGAAGAAAAGTGTATGTGAAAAATCTCTGCACTAAAGAGTTGGGGAAAATCATGATGAGGCTTGAGGAAAAATTGTCATCCCATAGCTGTTAAAGTCATCTATTTTATGTATGCATTTTGCCAAGTGGAGCAAGCACCACTCGCTTGGACGGACGGACGGCCCTTAGGCTGTGGCTTGGCGGTGTGTGACCGATTTCTGGCTAAAATGAATAACATCTAGTTACCGGAAACTAGGTATTCATAAATTTGTCTTTTAAAAAATTATACAGCATTAAAAACTAAAACATATACATAAAATAAAAAACACATCAAGTAATATACATTTTAATGAATTGTCTTATGGTAAGGAAATCGTGTCTTCTCTGCACAGAAAAAAGAAGAAAGCTGCGCTTTAGTCCATGTCTGAAATAAAAGAGGACTTGTTCAACATTTGCCCATTGCAGCGGGCCCCAAAAATATTCCCACGTTTAATAATTAAGACTTCTTGTTGATGATTTTTATTTGTTTCTTCATAACAAAATGTTCCATGTTGTTGTCATTCACATGTGCGTTCAAAAAACCAACAAACAACAACAACAAATTTATAAAGTTTTTAATTTAATCATTAAGAAGACATGAAGAAAATGCCCCCCTCCCCTCCCAGACCGCTTCAAACATTTGAGATGTTGTAAACATAAGCAACAAGCTCTGCACACTGAGCGGACGGACAGACGGATGGACGGACAACGAACCTACTTTGTTACCATTTAATTAGTTAAATGCAAACTCAAATTTTGGGGGAATAAGTAAACAAATAATAAAAAAATGCAGCTAATTGAAAGGAAGTTAAAAAAAACAAGAATTTCCTTCATGGTTGCACACCTTGGGGATAGGCTACAGTTTAACTAAGGTAGCCAGCATTAAACCAATGTTATGGTTTACAGTTTAGCTTAGTTAGTCAGCATTAAACCAATGTTATGGAATGAGAAATAAAATAAATTGACTTTCGTATTATTCCACAAAGAAAGAACAAATATTTGTAAAAGAATATTTCATAAAATAAAACTATTCTCAAAGGAAAATGTTAAAAAAAACAAAATCCTTATTTAAAAATATGTTTGCGCCTTTTGGGTAGGCAATATTTTTACCAAGATGTTTTTCTTAAAAACATTAAACTAAACATATTCAGTTTGGGTTTCCATATAACGCATTTAGTTTATTTGTCACATTAAAATAATTTTGTCGTAATAAAGCAAAAAGAATAGTTTTTTGTTTACGCCTTTGGGATATGCTACATTTTAGCATTTTAGCATTTGTTATAAATTAAATACAAAAAATTTTGCTTTATTCCACAAACAGACTAATATTAACAAATTTCTTAAAATAAAAATAGTTTCTTTGGAAAAACATATTTAAATAAAAAACATTTTGCCCCCTTTGGATAGGCTTTATTTTAGCGATGCCTGTTCATCATTACGGCCATTATACTAAAAACATGTGGTTTTTAATTTGCTTATAAAAAATATATTTAATTTCCACAATAAAATAAATTTGCCGAAATATACAGTTTTTGTTTACGCCTTTGGGGTAGGCTATATTTTAAATATATTGGCTACTATTAAACCAATTTATCTTTTTTATAAATTAAATACAATAAATTTATTTTTATTCCACATAAAAACTAGTAACGAAACAATTCTTAAATTAGTAATAGTTTCATTGGCAAAAACTATTTAATTAACAAAACATTTTGCCCCTTTTGGATAGGCTATATTTAAGCGAAACCTTTTTTGTTAAAACCCTTTAGACTGAAGGAACACATTTGGTTTTAATATATGTTTATTATAATAAATTTATTTTATTTTTCACAATTAAATAAATATGGGAAATAGAGCAGAAAAATTCGGTTTTTGTTTAAAAAATAGTTTTATTATAAGAAATTATTTGAATAAAAATATTTTGGCCCTTTTGAATAGGCTATATTTAGCGAAACTTGATTTTATTGAAGGCCTTTTTCTGAAAAGATTAATTTTTATTAGAATTTTGTGGCAAATATACTAAAATTAAAAGATATATCGTTTGCGCCTTTTGGTGGTGGATCTTTGCTTTAGCCAAGTCACAAACCCTTAAACCACATTTCTTTTCTAAATCAACTAAAGTAAATTTCTGCTTACCTTCAAAGAAAATAATATTGTTATAATAATTTAAGACAAACAAATAGTTTGCTTTTGTTCAAATTTATAAAAAATATATATTTTTCGCCTTTTGGGTAGGCCACATTTTAAGCTCATAACATTGAAAGCCATTTAAAAACGGCACCTTTTTTATATTAAATATAATAAATATAAAATAATCTTGAAAGAAGAAAAGACAATAATTTATCTGGCGATTTTTATCAAATTCTCAAATGCGCCCTTTGGATAGGCTATATTTTTGCAAAATTAAACACATTTAAATTATGAAATAAAATATCGCATTCGCAATAGAGTTGTCATAACTCTTCCATATCAGTTAAAGTTGTTATTGAGATCTTTTTGTGATTTATATAAAAATAAAGGTTGCGTCTTTGGGATATGCTACATTTTAGCCACGTTAAAAACCTTTTGAGTATAAAATAAAATTTCTCATTGGAATTAGATTCGATAAAAAAATATAATGCCGCAGTAGAAACTTTTTGTGAATTTAAGCGATATAAATGTTGCGCCTTTTAGATAGGCTGCATTTTAGCTAAGTTAAAAAAACTTTGTACGCAGATTTTTGTCATTTGATTGATTTTATTAAAACTTTAATATATGTTTTGATACAAAATTGAATTTCCCCTTCGAATTGGAATTGTCTTAACTCATTTTAAAGGCAATTCTTATTTTTTCGGATAAAATGACATAAGTTTTCACTTCATAAATCATTCTTCATTCTTCTAGCTTCTAACCTAGTTTTCTTTATGTAAATCTTCAACTTAGGTCTCCCTCATGTTCTTGTCATTTCATTCTAGAACTCATAATAACCCTTTTAATTTCTTTTGAAGCCACACTAGACAAGTAACTAGCATTGCATGACACTGTCACATGTAATATAATGAAGAGGAACTGATGGACGGGCAGGGCATTTATTACTTTCCCCTCCTCTACCCCCCGCACTTCAGTAAACTGTCAAAATATGTAGCTTATTATCATCTAGAAAAGAAGAAGAAGAAGAAAACAAAAAAGAAAAGAAAACCTTTTGACTTGGCAAAGGTGCAAGTACTTGATTTTTCTATATAGAAAAAAAACTATATGTACTTCTCAAAGTTCATGTTCGTTCAAGTTTCTGCTTTAGATAAATCTGTTGCACTATTTTATGTTCCTTTTTTATTTGCAGTAAATAAAGCTTTAAATTCATAACGTTGGCGGGGGCTTGCGTTACTTTTGTAATTAGGCTAAAGAAAATTAACCATAATTAAAGACACCAGCTTTTTGATTTAAGTTGGTCGTTTAATGCCCCCGGTTGGTGTGCGGGGGCAAAAGGAAGTTTTACTGGCATTTTTGACACTCTTTTTGCAAATGTAGGTTAAACTTGAGGTTTTCTTTTCTTTGTCGTCTTGTGTTCTTTGGTAATCAATGTTTAATTGTCTCTTTAATTGCATTTTATTAACTAATTTTTAGTTTTGTTTTGCCTTAGTTTTATTTTGCGAAAAAAGGCGAAAAAAACTCAATGATCAAAGTGTAGATTTGTGCACTGTAGCTTTGCCATTTGCTGTGTCTAAAGTAATTTCACGCTTTTAATTGCTTGCCGATGCGCAACAAGTGCGCGTGCGCAAAACGTGTGTTTTTTTGTGTGCTGTTCTCGTCAGTTAGCATTTAATGTGCTGGTTTTTATTACTATTTCTTCTTCTTCTTCAGTGCAACTAGCAATTCTGGCTGGCTGGCTGACTTGGTTTGGAGTTCATGTTTGGTTGCACTTTATTTAATAGCAGTTCTATACACCAGCACCAGCCGCCAGAGGAGCAGATATGTGCTATATTTCAAAGGGGGGGGGGTAAGTTTCTAATAAACGCAACCTTAAAAACGGCTCTATATGCCAGACTGCTGCGCATACCGTTTACATTTTGAGGAAGTTCAATTAATTGCTGTTAATGTTCAGTTAACTTAATAGACGTCTTACTGACTGCCAGCGAGCCAGTCAGCCAGAGCTGGTGGCGGTGGCGTTAAGGTCTGTTTTTTGGTCTAACTACTGCTAGCACTAATTGTTCATAAGTTTGTTAGTTAACTGTAAAGAAAATATATATTGAAATGGTTTATTATTTTTTTCTTGTAGATCATCATGGCGTAGCAAAACACGCGAATTAAGGTTTTGCTTTGATGATGAGCTTGATAATTTAACAGATAGAAGTTTGCAAAAAGAATCAAAAAGAAAGAAAGGGTGGTTTTGACAATGAATTTCAAGACAAATGGCTAATTTATTTTCCTTTAAGAGTGTTAAGGAGTTTAAGCGATTTGTGGGGTGTAAATAATAACAAATTGCTTTAACGCATTCAACTCAAATCTGTTTTGTTTAGATTCAAAGCTTTTATTATAAAGGTAGTCCCTACATCCAGCAATTTTCAGCGAAAAGGACTTTTCAATTATTCAGATTTTATTAAAATTTAAATTCACTAAAAATTCCTAAAAGTATACCACAAAATTCCCCTCTAAATCACCTACAACTATGCTACATAAATTGTTCAATAATAAATTCTAAACGATAAACTTTTTGAAAGCTTTAGATCAGTTTTCAGTATTATTTCGGATTTTTTAAAGATATTGTTATTTAGAAAATAATATATATTATTAAATTAATTAATTTATATACGATTTTTTAGAAAACTCAGTTTTGGCAAAAAAGCTTTAATCTCTTCTAAATCGCCTAAAAGTGTACCACAAAAGGTGCTGCAAAAAATATTGTAAACGAAAAGCTTTTTTCTTCAATTCCAATTTCAAATTCAGGAAATTTCTCTCTCTCTTTTTCTACTTCAGAAAAAGAGATTTTAATTCAGTTTTATCTCAGTTTGTTTGCATAAAAATCTCAAAAGTGAAAAATAACATTTCTTCAGCACTTCGTGGAAAACCAAGCTTTCCAATGATATATGTATATCATTAAAAGTTTTTGCAACTCCGTTTTAGAAAAAGAGCTTTTAACTGCTATTGCAGTTTTATCTCGGTTTGAACAGATTACAAGCTTCAAAAGTAAACCACAACATATCTTCTGCACTTCTTGAGAAACCTAGCTTTCCAGTGATATACTCTCTGTTTAAAATTTAAGATTCTAAAGCGCCCAAAAGTGTACCACAAAATTAAAGCCCCTGAATACCTTTTTTACTTTTCTGATTATTTTGTGTTAAATATGTTGTCTACTCTAGGGGGAATATAATTTATTGTTCTTAACTCCATCAAATTTTGAATCATTAAAGCTTTTCTAAAGCATCTATGAAATAATAATCCTTTCCTTTGAATTTAAAGTCTGTTTAAAAATTCATAATTAAGGATGTTTTGAGATTTTTAAAAATTTATGATAACAAATCATCTTTAATTAGTAAACTTCACATTAGAAAAAGAGCTTTTAACCGCTATTGTAGTTTTATCCCTGTTTGAGCTGATAAAAAAACCTCAAAAGTAACCCCAACTTTGTGGTAAACCAAACTTCCAAATGATATATATTTTATTTAATTTATTTTTAAAAACAATTGGTGCATACTTCAAGGGGAGTATTTACTTTATTCATAATTTCAGCTAGAACTTTGAATTTTTGGTTCATTAAAGCTTTTTGAAAGCTTCTATGAACTAATATCCTTTTCCTTTGGATTTAATTGAAATTTCGCAAGTTATATTGATTATATAAATAACAAGTGATGCCTACTTTATGGGGTCTATTTGAAAATTCCAAATTCCTAAAAGTGTATCACAAATATATACATATCAAAAGCTGCAAATTAAAGCAGTTTCAAATATTAATTGAAACGTTTCACATTTTTTTTATCTATTTTTTTATAAGAATTGGTGCCTACTTTTAAGGGAGTATTTAGTTTATTCATAATTTCTGTGAACTCTGTGCTTTTATGGCTCATTAAAGCTTTCTGAAAGCTTCCATGAAATAATATCTTTTTCCTTTGGATTTAAACTACAAAATTTACTATATTTCAAAAAAAAAAATAGTCTGTTTAAGGCTGATTATTAAAATTGCTTCATTAAATTAATTAAATGATCTCACTTTTATGATTCTACAAACTATTATCCTTTTCCTTTGGTTTAAACTCCAAAAAAATTGTATATTTAAAAAAATCTGGCCTATTTTGGGGATTCGATTTGGTCAGTTTTTAATTTTTTGGATTCATTTTCTTTGCAAAATTTTCCCACCATTTTTTTCTCTCTCTCAAAACAAAAGCTCATAAAATTCTTTTTAAGCTGTAAAGAAATCATCAAATCTCAATATATTTTTGGGGGGTGGGTGGTAGAGGTTTCTGTGCTGGATTCCTTGGGCTCTTCTTCCTCTGTAGCCTTTGAATTTCGTTTTTTTTTTTGCTCAATTTCTTTTCGAACACTATTTTTATCATATCAGCATGCACAGCATGTCGGTAAATCGCATAGTTTTAGATATGATTTTGCAGAAAAATCAACAACATCATCATCATCACCACCAAACGATATAGAGATAGCTGCAAGTCGTCCACCAAACCAAAAAAAAAGCCAAGCGAAGAAGAAAACATAAAGATTCTAGTCATCATCCAGCGTATGATCATCATGATCATGATCTGCTAGAGCTAGAGGATTAGTCCAGCCTAGCATACGTACGTACGGATGGCATATAACACACATTATATGACGATCATCCGCCAAACCATACCAAAGAATACCACGTTATACTACATAGTCACGATTTCTGGTTTACAATGATTTCAGTTTTTTTCTTTGCGTCTCTCAACTTTCTGGTGTTCTTCATACTAGCTGGGCTAAGAGTTGGTTGGATGTTGCTTCCTAGCTTGATACTGCAATATATGGCTTAGGCCGTGGCCGTTTTGACCAGGCTTTATAGCTGTTTTGTAAACAGTATGCCAAGCATGAATAAAAACTACAACTAACACATGTTAAAGGCTTTGGAAAAAAACAAAAAAAAAACAAAAAATCTCCAGTATACCATATGCTTTAAAACTAAAACCTAGGCTAGATAATCTACTAAGACTGAGGTTCTTAACATTTTACCTTAAACTTTGTTTCTGCTGCCTAGCAAATGGTTCTGTTGATGGCTATTTTGAAATAAGCTTAGGTTAGATAGTAGTGGACACTGTGGTATGGCCAAAAAAGATTATATTTTGGTCTACGAAGCAATCAGCATCTGCTGATCTTTTGGGAGAAGAAGAAAATTCATTCTTCGTTTCATACTCAGCTCAATTGTTCTTTCTTCTCAGCCCCTGATGATGTTGCAATGGAAGATGCTCATCATGAAGATTCAGATTTTTCTTGGCTGTCTTTGCTCCTCCAAAGAGGAAAAAACAGAAAAAGATATCGTGTTATATCAATAACCGAAAAAGGGTGGATCTCAGCAAATAAAAATGTTTTATATACTCCCTTTTTTCCAAACACAAAAAAATGCAAAGAAAAATATCAAAACACATATCCCAAGAAAATCCCAGCTTCGATTTTTTTTCAGCGTTTTGATTGTTGCACGTTTCGAAATCCTGTTTCTTCCTTGGCAATATTTTTCTGCAGGAATTTACAACTATGTATGCCATCTCGGCACTGTTGGCCATAACACCCGCACCAAAACTTCGGCAGAAAAAAACAACAACAGAGATTGAGGTTGGCTTGGCATACCTTTTAGTCATCATACATATAAAGACAGACAGACAGACGGACGAATGGATGGACGGACATTTGGCTCTAAAGCTGTGTGGCAAATCCCAAAAAGTCCGTCCGTCCATCCTTCCCTGCATTTGCCTGCTTGTGCGCATGCTTACCAGCATTGCATTGTTTTGCGCACACACATTGTAGCATTGGGCAGACGGGGAAAATTTAGTTTAACGTTATTGTTTAACAATTGTTGTTTTATATTTTATATGAATTTCATTGTTGAAACCCTCTCTAAGCTTTTTTTCCTTAGTTTGGTTTGGTTTGTTTTGAAAGCCAATGCTCAATAACAGAAGACCAAAATGTAGAAGAAGGAGCTGCAAAAAAAAATCGGTACATATGGTCAACAGCAAAACTGGTTAAGGTGATGGTGGTGCTGCGGCTGAGGCTGCTTCTGCTGCTGTCGTTTAGGATGTCTGACTCACTTTGTCTGGTCTGGTTTGGTTTGGAGGCTTTGGGGGGTTTTGTGTTTTGCTTTGATTCCGGCAAATTTCTTTAGAGTTTTTTCTAGCAATTTTATTTGTTTTCTCTGGGGTTTCTGGTGGGAAAATTTTTATTACTTGCCTTTTTTTGGAAGAAGGAATTCATTGAAACGAAAAGAAAAAAGTGAATTCAAAAAAAATAAGAAATCTTGGAAGGATTATTCTAATGCGGATACTTTCATTAATAAGTAATAGCTTAATTCGTCGCAGCTAAGAGGAGATATAAACCTTTAGTTGATACCGCTTAGCAAAGACGTAAACCCCTTAAAATCCAGTCTTAATTACCTATTTTATGATTACTTTGAAACCTCTCTCGGAGTTTATGATTAAAGCTCTGTGAGCTTTAAGTTTGATATGTCTCCACTAAGCCGAGATATAAACCTTACACAATGCCGTAATTTTTGGGCTAATATGTCTCTACTTAGCCAAGTATAAACCGTACAAAATTTAGGGCAAATAGCCCAAAGTAACCTTTTTAGGTTTACTTTGAAACCTCTATCAATATTTGTGAAAAAACCCCTACGAGCTCTAGACATGATATGGCTCTACTGAGCTCAGATATAAACCTTATAAATGCTATTGATTTGAGTCTACTATGTCTCTACTAAGTTCAGATCAAAACCATATAAAATTAAGGGATAATTGGTCTCTATTAAGCAAAGATTAAAACTTTTTTAGTCGAGTTCAGAACATTGTTTAATGATATAACTCAATTTCTTGCTGATTTTTTTTTTAAAAATCGTATTTCACTTTCTTGTTTAATATAAAATGAAGTGGGCTAGACAAGTTATGAACCATTTGAACTTTGACTTTTATTTGATTTTAGAACTATTTGTTTAAATCTTATTTCACTTTCTTCTTTAATACGAAATGAGCTGATTTAGCCAAGTTCTGAACTCTTTCTTTGGTTACTTTAGTAAAAAAATAGACGTGACTGAGTTGTAGACCATTTCCTAGGAGCTTTGTCACCGCTTCGCTTTTCTTTAAAGTTTTAAGAACTATTTTGCTTTTTCTCATTTTACTGCTTTAAGAGTTTTCGGTATTTTTCATCCTCTAAAATCCATAACATTAGCTGCTTTAAACCTGAAAAATCCCTCGTTCAACTCAAAACATCAACAAAACATTGAAGTTTCATGATACACATGTTTAGATACGTGGCGACATAAAATTAAACACACTTAAACATTTTTCTTCTTGCGACGATTTTTTGTGGCCTTTTTTTTGCTCGACTGCATGTTTTGCTTGAGCAAAATTCGTGTTGTTAAAGGTTTGCAACTCCCCCGCAACCTTAATGTCCACCCCTCTCGAAAATGAGGAAAAAAACGACTTTGGACCCTTTTTGGTATTTGTCTTAAGCGCCTAGTTTTCAATATTACTCTGGGTAAAGCGAGTATAACTAAACTAGTATTACTTCAAACCACCTCGCAGCCAAAAAAAGAGATCTCTGTGTACATTAATTGAAACCCATTAAAGGTAATTTTATGGGAGGCGTTAAGCCATGAAACGTGTAACATGGCCATTGACATGATGGCCAGAAAGCAGCAACGAGACATGAAGACGAAGCTACGGCAGCAACAAGCCAAAGAACAGGAGAAGATCATAGACATAGCAGACCACAAGGAAAACCAGGAAGACGTAGTTGGGATTTTTTTCTCGTTGTTGTTGTTGAAACGAACTTGAACAGCAGTCAAGATAGTAAAACACTCAAAACCCCAGACATGGATGGCAGTGTCGCACAACGCTTTGACTGCCTTTTGCCAGATTTGCTTGCATTTACTAGTTCCTACTACTCTGCCTGGTTTCGCTTCCTCCCAATCCGAAAAGGGCTAGACTTGGATTTTCAGCTGCCTACTCTCGCCTGGCCTGTATCTTAGCCAGTTTATAGTTCACATGAATGGCCTCATGCATTAATATAAGAACAGATCTGCCAAAAAGCCACAACACATACGTGTAAAAGAAATACGGGTCAAAATCCATGTTAAGATGTACGAGTAGTGTCCCCCTCTCCTGTAGAAGCTTATGTGCGCATGCGCATGTTCTGAAAACCCCGGACTGCTGCTGTTTAAGCTGCTGCTAACAAGCTTGCTTACACAGTTTGGAATTTGTTTCAAATGATGTTTAGTTGCACTCCATGCAGCAGCTAAAAAACCCAAAATGCTGAAGTTTAAAGTGACATGATGGGATATAGGATTAGTTAGATACTTCAGAGAGTAGATTTTTTCTTTTTATTTCATTTTACTTTTTGTTTATCTTATGTTGTATGTATAATAATATGTTTTCTCTTCCTTCCAGGTTGCAAATCATTTTTCAAACGTTCGGTGCGCCGCAATTTAACCTATTCCTGTCGGGGGAGCAGAAATTGCCCCATCGATCAGCATCATCGGAATCAATGCCAATATTGCCGCCTCAGAAAGTGCCTGAAAATGGGTATGAGACGTGAAGGTAAGTTTCAATTCAATTTCATTTGTTTTCTTATTTTTATATGTCCGTCCGTCCGTCTGTCTGTACAAAATTGTTTCTTTATTTCTTTAGTATGTTTTAGGGTCAATTAAAAGTCAAATTGTAAAGGCTGACCGTTTGTCTAATTGTAATGGCCCACTGGCTATGTGTGGTTGAGGAGCTGATCACAAATTTTTCTAAAAGTTTTTTTTTTTGCTGTTGTGCTTTGTCGTTTTCTATTCTATAAAAATAAAACGGAAGTAGCACGAGTTGGATAGCCAAAATGTCACATAATTGGCATATATTGGATCGTTTTGGTTGTACTTTGAGCGGCAATAAACAATCGAGTGACAAGTGTGTCCGTCTGTCCTCGTCATTGCGGTGCTATCTTGTCTGGGCTCTAGGCAAGGGCCTTTAGTTTTTTTCTGGTTGGCGGGATTTTTTGTCGTTGTTGTTTTGACTCGTTTTTTTCTTTTCTTTTAAGAAAGAAAACGAAAATTCCTTAACGTTTTGTTCTTTTTTCTGTTTTTGCTAATCCGCTTATGTTAAATAAGTATTTTGCTAAATATGGCAAAAGTGCTAAGCTAAGGGTTGCTTTGGATTGTACTTGTATTTACTGTGAGAGATATAAATAGAGAAAATACCTGAGTTTCTGGCAAAAAAAAAAGTGCAAAGTTGCCAAATTTCTTAAAGAAAATGGATTTTGAAGCACTTTCATGAAAGCAGAAAAATTAAATTAGCTTTCAAAGCTCTCGCAATGTTGAAAATAATGAAAGCACAACTGACATAGCTTTAAAAGCTCTTATTCTATATGTTGAACATTATGTTCAATATAAATAATCCTCAATATAATAAATCCTCAAATAACTTTTAGGAAATAAATCAACTAAAATAAGCTTTTACAGCTCTCGATTTCTCTCTCTCTCTTTCTGTTAAAAATATTTAGAGCACTAAGGTGATTGTCCCGGCTAAACCGTATCTTCCTTCTAATTAAGGGTGTTTATCTTGGCTAACGCTGGAACATTTTGCAATTTTCCTTTTCTGTGAAAATTTGATAATTTGTATTTTTTTAATTATTTTTTAATGATTACTCAGAATTTTCAATTTGCCATCATTTCCATTTCCTTGCCATATTCCAAGTTTTAATTTCAATTGATGTTTAATTTCTGAAAAAACAACAATTTACCCCCTAAATGACAAAAAAAAACCGCATTATTTCAAAAGAATAAAAAAAACCACAAAAATTTCAAATGATTTCCACATTCTATAACTTTTAATCATTAATAATTATTAAATGACATGTACTGAGTATGTTTATGTCAATGTATGGGTAGGTTCATATCATAGCAACGCACATGTACGCAACATACATAAATTAAATGGGAGAACTGCAAACAAAAACTATACAGAAATACTAAAAAAACTGGCATCAATTAAACATGAAATGGTGTTAGTTAAAAAGCCACCTCTGGCGACCTCTAGAACTAAATGCAAAACATTAGCAAACTTGTTCACTTTACGAATAATAAATAAAACTAGCAGCAATAATACATACATAGCTAACAACTAAGTCAGCTCTAGCCAGCTAGTCGGCCAGCCAGCCAGTCAGGGCGAGAAGAAGTGAAGACAACGCAAATAAAAAAACACACACAATTGAATTATATGGTAATTAAGTAGTCAACACTTGATTGAAAACTCTTAAAGAAAATATATATCTATGCGAATTTAAAAGGGTGCAAAAGAGACAAAGAGAGATTTATGGCGAAGTGATCAGTCAACAGGAAGCTTTGTAGCTTAGACCACAACCATAAAGAACAAAGGTGATGACAAGTGGCAAAAAAGGAGACTAGAAGAGTATTTAATTTTTTAAAGAAAAAAATTGTATTTTTTATTTAAAAGGTTTGAGTCTTTGCTAAGAGACTTCCCCTAAGACAACTTTGTTTACTTCTTTAGCAAGTTATTTCTTCTTGCATCTATTACCCTCCCCCCCTCAATTACAGCCTATTAATTGTTTTAAATCATACCGTAATTAAATATGATTTTCGCAACAAATTTTGTATGCCGGCACTCATTTTCTAAACAAACTTGTTGACTTTGACAGCCAGCAGCAGCCAACAATCAACACAACAATCATTACAATGCAAAAAATGAAAAACTTCATAATAATTAACAAAGCATTGATTTAAAGATAATTTACGATTGCAGAGATTTCCTCACACAGATATAGACAGACAGACAGACAGACATACAAATAGCAGGACGGACAGCCAAGACAGATAGACTAACACGAGGCTGGCTTACAAAAGCCCGCCGTCAAACTATTAATGTCAATTTTTTCGCTAATTCAAATACCAGTCGCTCAGATAAAGTTGAAAAAAAAATTTTAAACACATATTTGCACTACAATTGACAGGTTTTAAACACGAGTGTGAGACGACTACAACGACGACTACGACTAAAATAAATAATTATTTATCCCCGTTTGTTTGTTGATATCAATGTAATTGTTTAACAAAAATAAAGTGGCTAGAATTGTTGCTGCTGCTGCTTTATGCTGAGACACTTGTTTCATTAGAAAAATTGTGAACAAATTCCAGTTTTTTTTTTGTTTTACATTTTTTGGTGGTGTTTCTTAGGGAACTATAACCCTCAGTTTTTAATTACCTAACGTAAAGATCATCACCTTTTTTCTGGGTGAACTTGTTTCGCATTGTCCACTACAGAAGATAGACTTGTTTATTCTTTCCGGAGGTCAGCAAAAACGTGAGAAAATTATTTCCTTAAAAATTCCTCAATTTTTGTTTTTTTTAAGAAAAATATATTGTCTTTTATTTTGCTCTCAAAGAAAAGGTTCAAGTTTTAGGTTTCTTATTTTTTTTTTAACAACAATAGAATGGTCAAGTTTTAGTGATGTCTACGCTTTGAACTCTGTTTGAGAAAAAGAGGAACAAAAATCACCCCACCACCTTATGCATGAGGTCATTACAATTATACAGTTTTGATGACATTTTCTTAGCAGAGAAAAAAAACTAGTAAAACTTGTTGGACAAAAAGAACACAAGAAGAAACCCTTAAAAAAGGAATATATTTTCATAAGGATTTTGTGTGATTTTGATTTTCTTAAGCAAATATCCAAGAATTTGTAGGAAATTTGGCAACGCAGGATAATATTTTTATTTATTTTCAATTAATTTAAATATTTTATATTAGTTTGAAAATTAACATTCCTTTTTGAGTTTTTATATAATAGTCGTATTTTATTTGAAAAGGTAAAAAATTCAACATCAGAGCCGACAAGTAAATATTTTGCGCCCAAAAGTCGGCAACACAGATCAGTTTTGCCTAAAAGCAAATGTACAAAAATAAGCGAAAATTCTAGCTGGTAATACCAAAACACCACTAATATTAGATTCGTTACTTCCTTGGAAAATTAACTATTAACTATTTCGCTGTAGTAGCTAACCTTAAAGTGTACCACAAAAATTATGATAGCTTACGAGTATTTTATATAAGGTTATGATTTTGCGCAACAATGGAAAATGAGAATTAATTTTGGTTATTTAATGTATGTTGGCATATCTTTGGATCGTGTAATTTTTACTGATTTGCATATTATTTGTATTTGTTTGTGGCAAGTGCCCTTAAAGTGTACCACAAAAATTGGGTTAGCTTAATTCATCCAAAAAAATAGTATTCATTGCTTTAGTGGAAAATTTGGGATACCGGAGGGATTTTAATATGATAATATGATTGTGCACTTTAAGGGAACTATAGCTCTTTATTGATTTATATCCTATTAGAATATGAGCACGGTAAATACCCTAAAAGTGTACCACAAAAACATAAACATTTAAAATGTGTTTTTTTTTGTTTTATTGGAATATCGGGATATCTAACGAATTTTTTTATAAAAATAATATGATTCTGCACTTAAAGAAGACATTGGCTTTACGTTGATATATATACTATTTGAAAATGAGTTCGGTAAATACCCTAAAAGTGTACCACAAAAACATTGAAATGTTTGTAAATTAAAAAAATCCTATTTATCTGCAGAGTTATACCGAATCCCATTTTTTTCTAAAATTTTCCTTAATTTGTTCTGTTGAATCCTACATTTTTGTATCTGTTTTTTGTTAAAACAATTTTGCATTTCTTCTGTTTTATCTGCAATTTCGCTTTTATCTGTTGTTTTATGATAAAGCCTTCCTTAAAATAATTTTGCATTTTTTCTTTTAAAATAGTTTTCTTCTTCTTCCCTAACCGTTTCCCTCCACAAAACAATTATTTTGACCACTACATCACACTCGTAACAATAACCTAACGTTTTTTGTGAAACCTCTTTCCATTCTGCCTCATATCTCAACGGCCTGACATTGTCCTGCATGTCCTGTCACTTCCTTTTGAAAGAGTGTATACCTCGAACTTGCCAAATAATGCCACATATCATAATAAAAGTTGAAATTAAATCAGACAACCTCAATCTCTTTATTGTTATGAAAATTTTCCATGGGGAACAACAACCCCTAAAATTGCTGCAAAATCAAAAGAACTATAAAGACTGAAGGAACAGACAGACGGACGGACGGACACTCAGATAGCTGGACGGACATCAAGTATTCTGCGTAAAGATTTCCTAAGGATTTATTTAGCCCGCTAAGGAAGTAAGAAGATACTTTGTTGTGTGTTTTAAAAAAATGCGTCAGCAACCCTTTACTTTTTTGTTGTTGTTGTATTGAAAACCTCTTCTCTATGTTCTGTTCATTCACTTGAGGGGAATTTTGAGTTGTATGCAAATTTTGTCGTTGATTCCATTGAAAAATTGTTTTCTTAATATTTTCAACAGAAAAAAGATTTCAACGCCACGAGCTTCGCTTTTAAACATTGGCGTATTTGTTTAAAAATATATATGTACATACACTATAAGACAAAAGTTTACAAACGTTCAACAATTGCGAATAACTTTGTTAAATTCATTTTATGCATATTTAGCAAAATTTTTAAATCTTAATAAATAAAAAAACAAGAATTTAAAGTATATACTTTTGTATGAAATCAGAGACGATTTGGTTGTGGCAACCGAATTTTGTGGCTGACAGAACCATAATTTTAAATGGTAGAACAGTAATAAGTTTGTGCAGCTAGAAAATATGTGTCCAACTGGAAGTTTGCGGTTGCCACTACTCTTTTATCTGCAGTTGTGATCAATAATTGATCGGTACAACTGTAAGAAGATAACCACAACCATTTTACAATTCTATCGATTAATTATGGTTCTGAACAAATTATGGTTCTGTAAACAACAAGTATTCGGTTGGCTAAAACCGTTCTCTCTGTGTAGTAAATATTTACAGTTCTCCTAGGCAATTATTGGCCACGACTGCAGTGATGATGATAGTGACAACTAAAAATATTCATTTGACAATTTTTTTGTCTAAGGAACATGAGAAAAAAAATTTCGCTCGTAGACTTTTGTGGCCTAGTGTATGTACTTTAAAGACTTTTTTGTCTTGTTTTATTTGCATTTTTTTCTGCTTTGTTTTCATTGTATTTATTGCCTCTGCCTGTGTATTGTGTGGGTTTTTTGTTTTTGTTTTATTGACGACACCGAAAAATTTACTTTTAATTAAAAATTTACATTAATTTAAAGCTTTTTTCGCTGTTCGATAACAACAGCAACACCAACAACGAATTTCAGAATGCAAATCCTTAGTAATAATATAAACAAAGCTTATGTAAAATTAATATGCAAAGATTTCTTTTTCGAATCAGATTTTGCAGCGTTTTTTATTATTATTAATTTTGTTGTTGTTTTTGGATAAGGTTAATAATATTTTGGTACTTTTCTGTGGCTGCCAACAAAAGCTGATTACAGTATAAAAATCTACTATATTTTAATTGGAGAGATTTATTAAATTTTGACGGAAAATAAAATGCGGTTGAATTTAGGTGAGACAATTAAATGAAAGTTCAAAAAATTGCAATAAATAATTCTTTTTTTTTAATTTTTTATTATATATAAATAAAATAAAAATGGAATTAAAAAAATATTTATTTTCGGAAAATGTTCTCTTTTCCCTCGACTTTATTTTTTTTTTTTTGAAAAAATAAATAAATTTATTTTTCAAGATTTTAGTTTTCTTTGGAAAATAAAAATATTTATTTTTTCTTCATTATTGAAATTAATATTGAATTTTTTTTAAATTTTGCGATTTTTATATGTTCTTGGGGTTGTTAATTCTTGAGCTTAAAGTCCTTTAAAGTCTAGTGTGTTAAAATCACGTGCCTAAGAGCTTTTTATTGATTTCTTCAAGTTGAATAAGCGCCATTAAATCAAGTGTTTTATGCTTTCCGGTTTTTACAAAATTGTAAATTGAACTTAATTTTTTTTTAAACTTAAGCACGTGTTTAATTTGATATTTACTCAAGTATTTGATGGTCTGGGCAAATAGTGGCAGTTAAGGGTTAAAAAATGAAGCAGATAAGAAAGTCGAGTTGTATATGAAGAAGATTTTTTTTACAGATTTCAATCTATTGTTTGTTTCAACCACAATACGTTAAAAATCAAAACATTACCAAATATGACCACAAACATCAAGAGCTAAAAAAAGAGCCACAGCATCTTCTCAAAGGATAAAAAACACTTTGAATATGGTTTGCACTAATACCCAAAAGATACAACACCTTTGGCAAACCATAAAGACAAAAATCTGCTTTCCCAGGACACAGACTGAGTGACCAGTACATTCCGCTTTAAGAAACTGGTCACTTCACTAATAACCTTAAAACCGGTTCTAACTAATTCCTAAGGAAAACACACCCCGAACAAAAAACACCGGGAACCTGTCTAAGGACATCACAATTTTATAGAGCTTGACCATTACATCTTAGATAAGGGAGGACGCAGTAGGCAGGCAAAGGACGGACGAAGAAGAAACCCAAGGAGCCGAACACCAGAAACTAGACAAACAAGCTTTCAACCCTAAAGACAGGGAAATTTATTTTAATTGCTGCTAAATAATGAGGGTCAATCACATTCTTGAGTTTTTCGTATAGAACTAAAGGACAGACAGACGGACGGACGGATGGCTGGACACTCTTGACTGACCATTAGTTTGTTTTTTCATATTTCATTTTTCACTCATCCTTTTTGTCTGCTCATTCTACAATTCATTCAAAAGGCAGATAGTTCAGCAATAAGCCCAACCAAATGAAACGACAAAAAAGACGTTACAATCAAAAATCCAGGTGTGTTCCTTAAACCGAAGCAAAGAAATACAGACATAGATTTTTTCCACAACATTTTTTCTTAAGTGTAGTTGGCTTACAATCTACAAACACTTTGCGAGCAACAAAAATATATGCAAACATTTTAGTTCGCTTCTTTTTGAGAAATACAGACCAACAATTGCATGTAGTTATGTTGGAGCCCGAGAAAAAAAAACTCTTTTAGAATTGTTAATACATTTATGAGCTAAGCCTAAAGGCAAAATCATGAAGAGATTTCTTTAAATGATAACCATTTATATGAATATATTTAAGGCAACAGGAAAAAAACAGAGGAATACAAATTGTAGGAGTGCTATAAAGAAAACCAAGAAAAAATACAGCAACAAATTATTTTGGAATACAAATTTAAATTCTTAAGATAGAAAAAATAATAAAAAAAGTAGTAGTAAATATAAATAAAATAAAATAACAAGAAACATTAAACATTTTAGAAGTAGTTTGAAATTATACAAAAAAATGCTATCACAAATAGCTAGATGATTTGCAGCATTGCAACATTTTTTTAATTCCGCTACCTGCAATTTTTGTGGTACACCTTTAGGATATTTCCCGTTAAGCGATTTCAATAGAGTGTATATCATAGTAAAGTCCTTTCTCTCAAGAAATGCTACATAACACTATTTTATTAAATACTCAACACTAATCACCTATATCCTATGAAGAGTATAATCATTTTCCTATGCCAATTATGCAAAAACTAGTTTTGTGGTACACTTTTGGGATATTTACTCTAATCAGATTGCAACAAATTGTATATCTATAGAAACCTCAAATTCCAGCGATGTGCAGAATCACAATATTTTATTAAATACTTAAAGTGTATCCTAAGTTTCCAATTATTTGCAGCATTGTAACTGTGTGCTAATTATGCTACCTGCAAATATTGTGGTACATTTTAAGGATACTTCCTATTAGATAATTATCACGAAATCTATATCTGTGGAAAGCCCTCTCTCAAAGATGTGCCGAATCATGTTTTAAATTTATTTAACAAAATTCAAATATACGATTTCTTAAAATTTCTTTAAATGTCGTAACTTTGTATTAATTACGCTACCTGTAAATTTTGTGGTACACTTTAATGGTATTTCCAATTATCGAATTCTCGTAAAATCTATATCGGGTGAAGGTCCTTTTTCCCAAAAAGTGCCGAATCATATTCTTAATTTATAAAAAAAAAAATAAATATATAATTTCTTTAAAATATATTTAAATATTGAAACTTTGTATTGATTACGCTACATGCCAATTGTGTGGAGCACTTTAAGGGTACTTTAAGGGTAATTTTGTTAAAGCTTTACAATTTGACCTTCCATTCCTCCCTTATTTTTAATAATTAACTTTATTTATTAAACAATTTTAAATATTTTGTGAAATCATAACAATTTTATTAACTTTGCTCTTTTCCTTCTCTCTCTCTTTCCAGCTGTTCAACGCGGTCGCGTCCCTCCCACACAACCTGGTCTGGCTGGCATGCATGGCCAATATCAATTGGCCAACGGTGATCCCATGGGTGTTGCTGGCTTCAATGGTCACTCCTACCTAAGTTCCTATATCTCATTACTCCTGCGTGCCGAACCCTATCCCACCTCCCGCTATGGCCAATGTATGCAACCCAATAATATTATGGGTATCGATAATATCTGTGAATTGGCCGCTCGTCTCCTCTTCTCCGCCGTTGAATGGGCCAAGAATATCCCCTTCTTCCCCGAACTGCAGGTCACCGATCAGGTGGCTCTGTTGCGTTTGGTGTGGTCCGAACTGTTCGTCCTCAATGCCAGTCAATGTTCAATGCCTTTGCATGTGGCGCCGCTTTTGGCGGCGGCCGGTTTGCATGCCTCTCCCATGGCTGCCGATCGTGTGGTGGCGTTTATGGATCACATACGCATCTTCCAGGAGCAGGTGGAGAAATTGAAAGCTTTGCATGTCGATTCGGCTGAGTACTCGTGCTTGAAGGCGATTGTGCTGTTTACCACCGGTAAGTTGTTGGATATCCTTTACAAGGATGTACCGGCACTGCTATCAAAAGTCTCGCAAAAGGTATGCGCCCATAATGCGTCTGCCCACAACAACAATGCTAGTCACAATTCCTCTGATAGTTCCGCTGACAGTGTCCACTTGTCCGATGAGATAATGCTGGTGGTTAAGGAGCATTTGGATGAGCTGAATCGTTTGGAGATCGAACAAGAGCACCAGGCCGCAGCAGCTTTGCACTTGGCCACTTTCATGAAAACTGTGGCCGGTGTTGAGGCTGTCACCCAACATTCTCTCAGTCAATTCAAAGAGAATGTTATGCCCTCCTCCTCTGGCAGTGATAATGAAAAGTATAGAGCCCCTTCTTCGGCGGCTGCAAGTATTGTCCCCTCGGCCACTAGTGCTTTCAGCTCTTGTGCTCCTTCCTCCTCCAAGCAACAACAAAATGCGCAACAGGAAGATCTCTTAACGGCTTTGTATAATTCAGCCAATAATTCTGGCCAAAATCACACTGGCAACAGTAGTGGTTTGGGGAATTCGGTAAATTCGCAAAATCTAAATCTCAGCAATTCACCTGTGACTTCCAGCAGTAATGTGATTGCCAACTCCAGTTCCTCCAATACGATAATGTCGCATCCACCAGCTTATCTGTCACCCTCTCAGCAACAACAACAACATTCGCAGCACCAACAGCAGCAGCAAAAACAGCAAGCTGCTGTTGCTGCCGCGGCCACAGCGGCTATGTTCTATCAGACACCGCCTCGTTCAGCCTTTGGTTCCGCTTTCGATATGTTCCACCATAGCACACCCTTTGGCGTGTCTCATGCAGCGGCTGCGGCGGCAGCTGCAGCTCATTCCTCCTCCGGAGCGTCCTTTGGTAGTCCTAGTTATAGATATTCGCCATATAGCTATGGCAGTAGATGGCAATTGTAGATCAATTAAATTAAATTAGTCTAAAGGAGTTAGTTACTTAGTTACCTTCTTCTACGTCTCATATAAGCCAAAACCAAAAGAAAAGAAACGCAAAAAATCTTAAGTAAACAAAAACCAAAGTTCTTAGTCTCAGTTAAGAAAAACTAATTTAAAGTACTTAATTAATTTCTCTCCCCCTCTCTCTCTTTCACTCTCTAAGTACCTGTAGATAATGTAAATTTCTTAGTAGTAATTTCATTTAGCTCTTAGTGTTTTAAACAAAAAGAAAACTTTAGTTTTACCTAGAACATTTAAGTATTTCTCGATTAAGTAAAAGCCAAAAAGCAAACAAACAAACGAAAGACGGAAGTGACGACATTTAGGTTTACGTATTTATTTCTAATTAAGTAAATTAATTAGTGCCTATTTATTTAATTTATTCCCCCCACCTCTTAATATAAGCTTAATTTATTTAAATGAAAAAATCAAAAGAATAACACAATATATAATACATATAAATTTCAAAAAAAAATTAAAATGGTTTTATCTCTCTTTTTTGCCTAAAAAACAAAAAGTATAAATTAAATGGTTGTGGTTTTAAACAATTTTGAAAAGAAAAATTCAAGGGGAATATGGTGAATGTCCTATAAAAAATTATGGGGAAAAAATTGGTAATATATTTTCTAACAGAATAAAACACAAATAATACAATGATACAAACGCACATTAATATTTGAAGAAATTGAAAACAATTAATATATCATTTTATCTTGGTGGTGTTAGAAAACACAAATTTTCGACTTGCATACATTTTAAAATATAAATTCAAATAACAAAAAATTAAATAAAAAACTGCAAACATTTTATGAAGAATTAAAAACTTGATGTGCAAGCATACATGTTTTGACAATAATTAAATTAAAAAATATATTTCTGGGAAAAAACTTATTTGTGTTTTAAACACAAAACATATAAATTGAAACATTTTTCCTTCATGTCAAAATAAAAATTTGCAAATTAAAAATTTGTTCCTTATGTCATTTAAAACGGTTAAAAACATTATTAAAAAAAATTAAAAACTTCCATTCAACGAATCATTGTAAATGTTTACAGACTCAATTAAAATTGTTGTTGAATGAATTAAAATATTATTTGAATCAATCAATATATTAATTAATGCAATTAAAAATGTTGATGGATAATATAAAACATTACTTGAATCAAACAATATATAAATTGATACAAAACTACGTCATTTGCAAAACTAATTCGAAAAAATCAATACAATTTCAAATGAGATCACTTTAAATTAAAAAATATTCATTTGAAATTCAAAATACTGCCGTTACAATTAAAATTCTTATGAAATGAATTATAATACACATTGAATAAAACAACATATTATTTGATTCAATTACATTTTTTGTTGAGTGAATTAAAACAGTAATTGAATCAATCAATACATTAATTGGATTTTTACAAAACCAGGCCATTTTCAAAAGTAATTCGAAAAAAAATAATTCTAAATCTAAAAAATCCATTTTGAATTCAAAATATGGCAATTGAAATTCAAAATGGTTTAATTAAAAATCTATTTAACTTTGCAGCTCCAATTGAAACTCAAGAAGCATCAGTTTAATTTCAAATGACAAACCTTGAATTGCAATTGATGTCTTTTGAAATTCAATTGGTGTGAGTTGAGTATCAAATGGTTGATATGTTTTGTACTTCAAATGGAAAATTTTGAATTACAAATAAAATTTTGGATGTATTTCGAGTGTTAAATGAAATTGTGAATTTCAATTGCTTTTTTAATATCTAATCGAATTTTTAAATTAAATTTTTTTTCTAATTATGTACAGTTGAAAATGATATGATATACTATATCAATTTTACTAATTGAATCAATTAATTTTTTAATTTCAAATGGTAAACTTAGAATCCAAATTTATATTTTTTTAATTTCAAATGGATTCTTCAAATTGAATGGTGTATAGTATGAATAATGGCAAACTTTAAATGCAATAACAAATAAAAAAATTTTCAATAATTACTTGCAACACTAAATAAACTATTTTTCGAAAAAAAAATATTTTTATTTCAAAAAGTAACATAAACTAGAAAAAAGAATTTTATAAAATATTCAGTACAGAATAACTTATAAAAAATTTTTGTTAGTGTTTGAAAAGTTTTCCTATTTTTTTAACGAATTATAATATTAATTGAATCAATAAATATATTAATTGATTTAAATAATTTTTGCAAATCTATTATGGAAAATAACTTGAAACATATTTGATTTGCAGGCATAAATTAAAATTTTTAAAATAATAAAACAATTGTTTTCCAAAAAAAATGGTAAAAAAGTGTTCTTTTTTTAAAAATGTATATATTTTGTAAAAAACAGACGCAACGCTCTGTAAAAACATTTTTTTTGCAAAAAATAAATTTTGTAAAAATAGTATACTTTTGTAAAATTTGGACTTTTTGTAATAACAGCATTTTTGTGAAAAAAGGGACTTTTTGTATTAAAAAAAATAGCTCCATCTTATCAATTGTTTGCAATATAAAATAATATATGAATTAGAATGTTTAATCAGTTCAAATTTTTGGAAAAAAAAAATAAAAAATATTTTTTGTAAAAAATTTTATTTGTGAAAAAATTTTAATTTTTTAGAAAGTATTTTTTAATATTAATTGATTTGATTGTTTTTTACAAAGCTAGTATGAAGAATAAGAAAACTTGAAACGCAAAAATAAATATATATTCATATTAAAAAGCAATAATTTTTTCCTAAAAAAAATAAAAAAAAAATTTTATAAAGAAATTTTTTCACAAAAACAATTTTTAAATTTTCATAACAAAAATTTTTTTTTTGCAGAAAATATTAAGTGATTATTTAAACATTCCAAATTAAATATCATGTTACATTGCAAAAATTTAATAAAATGGAGCTGCAAATTTATTTTTTTACATAAATATAATCTTGCTATTTACAAAATTATACCATTTTTAATAAGCGATTTTGATGCGATTCGAATACAACAGCTTATCTTTTGAAGATAAATTATTTTATTGAATCGTATTGCGAATGCGATAAGAATCCAAAAATTTTATTATATTGCAAAAATTTAATGAAATGTAGCTGCAAACTTTTTTTCACAGAAAAGTCATGTTTAAAAAAAAAATTACCGTTTTTACAAAAAAAAAACAATTTTACGAAACAAATTTTTTGTTAAATTTTTATAACTTTACAATAAATGATTTGATTTTTACCAAGAGCGGCTTGCGCTTTGAAAAACGAACAAAAACATTTATTTTTTTTAAATTTAAAAAATATTTTTTTTATTTAATATTTATAAAAAAAGTATAAAAAGAAACACAAACTAGACCTCGAGCTCAATTACTTAAACTTTTTTACAAAAACTTAATAAAGTACAAAGGTCGAATACCAAAAATAATAACAACTATAAAAAATATATATTTTTAAATATTTTTTACAAACCAGTATGAAGAATAAAACATATTCGAAATTCAAGCAAAAATAAGTACTCAACAAAAAAACAATATTTAAAAAAAATAATAAAATATGTATATATGTATAATAAAAAAGAATTAAAATTTTTTTTTAAAAACATTTTTTGTAAAAAATTGTTTTAAAAGTGTATATTTTATGAAAAATATTCTTTATTTTTTTATAAAAAAGCATATTTTTATAAAAAATACATTTTTTACAAACTAGTATGAAGAATAAAACAAACAATTCCAGCATAAATAAATTCAAACATAAATTCACAACAAAAAAAAAAAAATTTTGCTAAAAATAATAAAAACATACTGAAAAAGTGTGAAAATTGTTTTTAAGTATAAATTTATAAAAAAGTATATTTTTGTAAAAAAATGAATTTTTGGTAAAAAAAATTGTTTGCAGCTCCATTTACGATATTTTTGTAATAAAATATTATTTTAAAAAAATTGCCTTTTATAAAAAAAGTTTTGGTAAAAACAGAAAATTTGCAGCTCCATTTATGATATATTTTATTTTTGCAGAAAAATTAAAATATATTTTTTTTGGTCAACAAATATTTTTTTTATAAAAAACTATATTTTGTAAGAACAAAAAGTTAGCTTCATTTTATGATATTTTGCAATAAATTATGATATTTAAAAGGAAATGTCTAAAACACTTAAAATTTTAAAAATAATTTTTTTGTTAAAAAATTTAAACAATATTTTTTCCAAAAAAATAAAAAATATTTTTTTGGTAAAAAAAAATTAGAAAACATTTTTTAAAATTATATATAACTGCACACAATCAATAATAAAATGCAACCAATTCCATTAGAAAAATTATTGAAAATGTTTAACATTGAATATTTAAGATTTTATGCAATTAATAAAATCAATAATTGGATCATCAAATATATTATTTAATTAATTTTTACAAAACTGAAATGAAGATTTGAAAACTGAAAATGCTAGCATAAATAATAGTTTTTTAAATTTATTAAATTCAAAAATATTTTTCTATCTAAAATTTTTCATAATTACTTAATTCAAAAATAAATCAAATTTTTCAAAAAATATTTAATTTCTAAAAAAAAATAAATTACACTTACAACTTTTGAATTAATCTTCATAAATCTTGAATTTAAACAACAAGTGTTCTAAATAATTGCAGCCCTTGTAAAGTATAAAGATCAATTAATTTACGGTCAATTCTGTTATTCAACAAATATATATTTTCAATACCAAAAATTGCAGTAAATTTTCTCCGGAAAATTAGTTATGTTAAGATTTTATTCTGTTAAAAATATGTTTCCCAGAATACGATACAGGACTCAATCGCCAAGGTAGTTTGGTTGGACGTAATTATAGTTAGTTGATCTGATAATCTTGGGTTTGAAACTAATTTCACCACAATTGACAAATTGACATTTATTCTTGACTAACATAATTTTATATTTTTTTTTCAAAACATATATTTTATTTAGTTTTTGTTTACCTTATTTTTAAACACTTTTGTTGGTTTTTATGCGTCTTTTATATATGCCAGATATTTTATTAAAGAATTTTATTAAATCTATGAAATTCCAAAAATTGTCAAAGAAAAACAGAATTTTTTTCTTAGTTATAGGTTTGAATTTGGTAAAATTATATTGAGATTTATTTGTGTTACAGGTTGAACGATTTATTTTACAACTTCAAAATTTTTTAAAATATCATATGTGAAAATCCCTTAAATTTTTTATAAATCTTCATAAAATTTTATCTACCGCAATTCTGCCTATTATTTCTTTTGATCCGACTCTTTGTAGGATTTATTGTATAACCACAACTTTTTTTAAAATATCAGATAATGTGGACACCCCTTAAAATATTGATAAATCTTAATGTTATATTATCAATCGCAATTTGGCCTATGACTTCTTTTGATGCGATTCGAATACAACAATTTATCATGCGAAGATAAATCCTTCTATTCGAATCGTATTGGAAATTCGAATCAAAACCACCATATGCACTAAATAAAATATTGTCCTAATTTTAAAGATTTGCGCCAAAAACGTTCTTATCTTCAAAATAAAGATATTTCATAATTAAAACTAAGACCATTTCTCTAATATTAAGTAACTATTCTTTATTTTACGTAAGAAGTGTCCTTTTTTGAAGATTAGTGTCGTTTTGGAGTCATATATTAAAAATTTTATTTTTTTTTAGTTTTGGAGAATACAACTTAGATTTTCGGCAATAATTTCAAATATTTGGCATATATAAAACATATTTTTTATTTTGATAGTTTTTTTATATTTTATTTATTATTTTTTTATTAATATTTATTATTTTTGTGATTATGTTTGCTTTCTTTAACAAAAATATGTATAATTTGTGCTTAGTTTTATTTCTGATTTGTTATGCTTAGCTTTGTAGATTTTTGGTTTTACGAAAATGTGCCGTTTTAACTATCGTTTAAAAAGCTATAATCAACTAATTTTGGCCTTTTAAAAAATACGTAAATCATAAAATTACATTGTTATGAAGATGAGTTTTATTAAAACAAAATTCTGTAAAATGTAAAATGCATTGCCCAGAATTACATTTTTTAATAAAATTCATTTTCATTTGTATTTAGCTGCTCACTCAGTTTTTATTATTTTTTTTTTTTCATAAAAGATCTACATTTTAATAACATTTATTTTCTTTTCATTTCACCAAAAGCTTTTACTAAAAATCCTCTATTACTTCACACAAAAAAAATAATTTTCTTCACACTAAGATCGCACACACAAACACATCTACAAACATCATTCATCCTTACATACCAACATATACAAAATGAATTTTCCTAACAGCCTAACAACACGCACTCATACACCCATCCATTCATCCATCCAATCACAAGCACGCACACCCACACACCCGCATATCTACTTGCCTTGTCTTCAATCCTCAAGGATCGATCAATTTGTTGATTAACAGATCAATTAACCTCAAGCAATCATCACTACTACTCCCAAGGATATGGATAATCGTCAAAGAGGAAGATGAAGAGAGAGATAAAATTTGGATAAAAGGGAAATTGGTTACTAATATTTATTATTAATATGGGTTTTATTTATTTTTTATTTGGTTATATTAATCATGGTTTGTTGTTTTCGTTTTTTTGTTTGTTAATTTATTTGTGTATAGTGTTATTACATTTTTAATCAATGTTTAATTAATTTTTTTCTAGAAAAATTATTTAAAAAAACAAAAATAAAATTATCTGTTTATTCATTTCTATGAAAAAATATTGAAAATCAATTGGCATTTATTTATTTACTTATTAGTATTATTATTTTAATTAAAATTTATTATTTTAAAGTGGACTGTTACATAGTCGGACAGAAAATCGTAACTGAAATTAAAATTGTTTTTTATACAGTCGTTTATAGCCAAGACACAAACCTACTCAATGAAAGCAAAAATGTTAAGAATATTATACATTTTCATTCAAATAATATATCTTTGTTAGTTTGGAATTCGAGGTAGGCCAAAAATGATTAAAGGTATTTTTATATAAAAATATAAAATTTTCATCTTATGAAGCTTTCTTAGAGTTTTGTTGAAGAATATTTTACGAAAAAGTTCTTCTTTATTTTCTTTTTTCTTCTAGAGTTTACAATTGTTTGTCTATACATATCCTTTACTTTCAACTTCCCTTTTTCTGAAATATTTCTGTAAAACTCTTCAGAGAAAAGCAGGTCATGTTCCATGTGACACATTTGCTGTCCAAATTACTACTACTACTCGTATCATAATGTATATATGCCATTTCCAAACAACCAAAAAAAAAAAACAGACATTGACAGCAAATTTCTGCTTTTCTGTTTGTTGTAACTCAAAAACGCAAAAATCAAACGACAGCAACTACGACCGACAACAGCAACAACATCTTCGATGTTGGACAACAAACCCAACAAGAAAACTCCTCAAGTTGGATGTTGTTAAATCGTTTAGACAGACATTTAAACAGAGGAAAACCATGTCGGGTACACCACCACCAACCAAGTGGCACAGGACCGCTGGCTGCCACACATCTCCGGACTATCTTTCAAAACAACTGTTTAATGTAATAAAGGTTGTTGTTATTGTAGTTGCCAATGTTGCTGACTGAATGTTATGTTGTTTGGCTGTGTTGCTGGTGTTGTCGTTTGCATTTTGTAAACTTTAGATTTCTTCTTCACTTTGGGACAGAGGCTTATGGACTTATTCCTTGCGAGTACTTATGGAGTATGTGAGATTTGGTGTCCGTCCATTTCGTCTTGTTTGTTCGGTAACTTATGCTAGAGCGCGGCAGCATACGAGTGTTCGAAAGCTGGGATTTGATTCTTTAGACATAGTTGTGGCATATACATACTCGCTGTACACAGTACTAAACTACAGGGAGGGATTAAGGGTAATTGGAGGGAGGGAGCCCCAAAACCTTGAACAAAAAAATCGCCGCCTTATGCTGCCCCTTAAGAAGAAAGTCACATCTTAATTTTTGTAAACCCAACTGAAAAGGGCGAAAGTTAAAAACGTAAAAGCTATATACGAGTATGTATCTCAAAACTACTAAAATGGAGATGTGACTTTCATTCTTCATTTTTTCTTTACCTTGTATTTATAAATATTAAAGATATCCAATCAAGCTATCTATGCAGCACATTATAGGGAAAATAGCTTTTAATTGACACCAAAGTAATCACTGTTTGAGGTCAATAAATACACTAAATGTGTACCACAAAATCCCCCATTGAGAAGAGAGCTTTCATTTCGGAAACATTAAATATCACTGTTTGAGGTCAATAAATACACTAAATGTGTACCACAAAATCCCCCATTGAGAAGAGAGCTTTCATTTCGGAAACATTAAAGATCATAGGAGTACGAAACAATAAAAAGTTTTGGTTTTAGAAAAAATAATGATCTGCGCACTTCTGGAAAAATAGCTTTAGATTGATATACAATTTATTAGAATTTAAGGTGATGAAAGTAGTTAAAAGTGTACCACAAAAATAAAGTATCACACTACTTCGAAATGCGAGCTTTCGATAAGGGATCATAAAAGAACACAAAATGGCATAACAAAAATATGTTTCGATTTTGGGAAAAAAATGATTCAGCACATCTCTGGGAAAAAAGCTTTCGATTGATATAATATTTGTTAGAATTTAAGGCAAACATAGGATCATAAAGTGTACCACAAAAATATTTTAAAATGGGAGCTTTACCTTTTTTTTAACAATATTAATATTATTCGAAACAGATCTTTTTAATTGATATTTATTCCATGTCAATTTGACAATATCCTAATCTTCCAATTAGAAGCCACTAAGAAAGCTAAGAGTATAAAGGGTTTTCCAACAAGAGGTGTTATTTTGGTATTCAAAGAAAAATGCCATTTTTTGAGAAAAATGATCGGATGTTTATTTCATAATAAAGAGGAAGGTATGTTGTTAATAATGAAAAACAACATCAGCCAAATGGCCACCACGACCACGCTTACAGGACCATATCCTTTTCATGAAACTTTCCATAACCCAAACGCAAAGTGGCTGCCCTATGTCCTCGATAGCCTCACGAATTCTATCTTTGAGGTCTTGAATCGACGCTGGGCTGTTAGCGTAGATCTTATCTTTCACGTGGCCCCAAATGAAGAAGTCGCAAGGTGTTAAATCACAAGATCTCGGTGGCCAATTGTGATCACCTCTTCGAGAGATAACACGGTCCGGCTACTTTTCCCGTAACAGAGCAATAATTTCGTTGCTTGTGTGGCACGTAGCGCCGTCTTGTTGAAAGTAAACGTTGACCAGATCAATACCATCCAACTCCGACCATAAAAAATCATTAATCATCTCTCGATGGCGCAATCCATTCACCGTAACTGTTGATCCAACCTCATTTTCGAAAAAGTAAGGTCCAATGACCACGCCGGACCATAAACCGCACCAAACAGTCACACGTTGAGGATGGAGAGGGTTCTCAACAATATCTCTTGGGTTTTCCGAGCCCCAGATGCGACAATTTTGCTTGTTGACGTAGCCACCGAGGTGGAAATGGGCCTCATCAGTCAAGATGATTTTGTATCGTTCGTATCGTTTTTTTGTTCGATCGTTTTGTATCGTTCGATGATAGTGTATCGTTCCATTTTTAGTAATGGCGTAGTTTCTACTTGTCAAATGTCAAAGAATAAAAGCTTCAAAAGTGACAGCTACCGAAATACCGGGTGATTCAAAATAACACCTCTTGTTGGAAAACCCATAGTTCTACACATCTCTAGAAAAGGAGCTTTTGATTGGTATAAAATTAAGACCATCAAAATAACCAAAAGTGTTTCACACAAATAATATTTTTGTGTATCACAAAAATGTGGACAAAATCTCTAAATTTTAGTGCACCTATGAGTATAATCAACATAATTTATTTTCTCTGAAAAGATTAGATTTTCATATCTTCCTATTTTCAAAAATCAATATCTCTTGAATTCTCCTAAAAATTTGACGTTTCTTCCACTTTCTATTTGCCACCCTTTGGCGCCTTCTTAGGCCGCTTTGTCTTTTCCGCCCCTGTCCCCAAGTCAACCAAGTTTGCCCGGCTACTAAAAGCAGTCAACGATTTGGTTGTCCTTTACTTAAAGCGACGACGTTTATTGACGTCAAGATTGCACATTATGAACATTAATACAACACTCGTTTATGTCGCTTATTTACAAGCGACGACGATCGCTTGGCCAACGTCTTCAGCGTTTTTGGCTTATTTTTCTAAGCCTTTGTATTGTTGTGTGGGATATCTTTGTTTAGTTTTGTCTACGATTACCTTCTTAGGTTTCTCTTTCTCACTACTCTCAGAAAGGCATTTGCTTAAAATAATTTCACCAATTTTTAACTGGCATAACTTTCAAAGTAATTTTGCTGATTTTGAATTGTTGAAGGAGAGTAGTCAGACAGTCAGTTAGTCATCAGGTTCTTTTTGTTTGGTGGTTAGTAATGGAATGGTTAAGAAATATAATAGATATATGGATTTTAATAACTTTCTTGTGAGGATAGGAGCGGTGGGGAGATAAAGCAGCTTGCTGAAATATTATTTGTCTATCTGCCAAGAATGATAACCAAAAATGTCCAACATAAATTTAGCCAATAATGTTTGGTAGTAAATTTTTTTGTTATTAATGCAAATGTAAGTTTTAATCTATGAACACTAACTATGTCGTATCTGTTAAGAAAATAACAACATAATTTTGAAGAATGTTTTTTTTTTATTAGTAAACATATGTATAAAGTTTGCAGTAACTGCAGAGTTCGTCTGCTGGAGATGGAAAACAGATTTGTGTGCTATTGCAGTAAAATTGTATCTGTTATTTTTACGCCAAATATTCACAGCTTCAAAAAATTAATAAGAACTAATAGATATTATTCAAAATAGGAAAGAAGTTTGCTGCAACAACAGATTTTGTCTGCTTAATATGCAGACATGCTTGCTGTTATTTGATAGCAGATTTTCTGCTGAAAACCAGATTTTGCTTAAACAGCAAAAATTGCTTCATATTTTCCTGCCAGCAAAATCTAGTTTCAGTCTGCTATACCAGAGATAGGTCTGCTATTAAATGGCCCTAAATATGTACGCTGTTTCTGCATATATATTTACTATCAAAATATCAGATATTTTATTATTATTTAATAGCAGAGAAATCTGCCGGAAAAAAAGAGCTATATTGACAAATTTACTTTATATTCCCAGCAGATAAATCCTGAGAGGAACATAGGGCCAAAAGATAACTTAGGCATTTCAAATATAATATTTTTTGAAGTATAATTATATTGCTTAATACGAACATCCTAAAGATTAATATCCCAACGCCGATTTTGCGTAGATCCAATTCTCTTCAGAGAATTACCTTTCACAACTTGTGTTAAGACTCCTTTCAATTCGGTACAGATTACATTTCTAACGACGATTTTTGATCAAATTGGTGCTCTTCAAAGAATTTTGTTTCTTCCCTAATCGTGTGTAGACCCTTTTGTCTTCGTCTTATCTGTGAGAACATTTCCCATCATCACATAAAAATCCTTGTCTCTCTCGCTCTTTTCTCGCAATAGCCCTAAACTTTGAAACCATTAACAATCAATAATGCATCCAACACGATTGCAAAACCCGACGAAGAAAAAAAAACAAACGTGCCGCGGCTCAACATGAGGGCAAATTCGGACGGACAGTAGGTTCGGTTTGGACGCGATAAGCTCCATTCATTGTCATCGTCGTCGCCGTCAACAGGCAGCAACAGCGAGTAAAAATCACTCAACGCTTAACAACAATAATTGTCAATTGACTTTCTACGACGATGAGACAAGAGCCTAACAACACGGCAACAAAATAACAATGTTGGCCACCAAAATCATGTTTACAATGTAAACTTTAGGCCACCAACATACACTGAAAGAAGCACCTATAATTTTTTCCTAAATTCAGTGAAAAAGTTCATAAAAATTAATGCAAAGTGGGTTTCTATAATTTATATGAAAAATTTTTCATAAAAGTAAAATAAATGAAAAGTGTTACAGAATTCACGATTTTTTTCTTATAATCGAGGTATTTTGGAAAATTTTTAATAAAGATTTGCATAATCCATATGAAACATCTTCGTAATATGTATGAACATTGTTCATAGATATGAAGAAATGTATTAATTTCATGTAATATTTATGAGATGTCATATATGTTATGAAAAATTTCACTGAGTATATAAACAAACAATTTTATAAAAAAAAATCGTAAAAATTAACCCAAGAGGATGAATTTCATTGCACCGATGAATTTTCTTATATATTAAATGAAGATTTTCATTATTCATATAAATATGGATGATAAAATGGAATAAAATTATTCTTAATTTATGAATAAAAATGTTCTTATAATTTCTTTAAACATTGATCAATAAAACTATTATAATTTAATACATTTTTTGTTATTTAATGAAGATTTTCATAACCCACATGAAATATGTTAGTAACTTCTATGAACATTGTTCGTAGTTATGAAGAAATGTATGCGTTTCATATAAAATTAATAACAATTCAAAGATTTTATGAAATATTACACTGAGTAAATGAACCAACAATTTTATGTAAGTTTCATAAAAAAAACCATAAGGATTTTCGATGAATTTATGAACTCCTTCATAGTATCGAGGAATTTTCTTATATATTTAATGAAGTTTTTCATTGTCCATATGAAACATTTTCTTAATTTCTATGAACATGAGTGTATGCAATTATCAGGCATTTCATAACCTATATGAAAATGTAAATGAAAAACATGTCACAGAATTACTGACCTCTTTCATAGTGTCGAGGATTTTTCTTATATTTTAAATAAAGTTTTTCATTCCCCATACGAGAATGAAAATTGTTTGTATGGACATGGTTCATAGCTATGAAGAAATGTATTCATGTCATATAATATTTATGAAATTTCATACATTTTAAGAAAAAAATCACTGATTATATAAAATCGATTCATAAATATTATGAAGTATTGTTCTTTCAGTGTACCAACGAAAAGAAGAAGTCAATGAAACGACGACCACGACGACTGATTTGATTTGATTGGATTTGGTTGTTTTTGGTTGCCTTTTCCAAGTTTCCTACTTCCCGTAATGTGAGTACGCTATAGCCTATAAAACACCAAAATGGTCAAAGCATTTCGAGTAACCCGAATTGATTTTCTATTGCGACAATAGCGGTTGCTTTCCAAGGTAGGGGCGTGGGTGGTGTTGGCTGAGATATGTACAACTGCCCCTCCACTCCCCTCACCCCTTACGCTCTTTAGATGCTCCAAAGAAAATGAAAATTAAAGGTAAACAAAATCAAATTTTCCTGCGAGAGCTACAAATACACACGTTCTGGGAGTCTTGGACGAGGGAATGACTCAAATGTTTCGACTGCTTTGGGTTTCAAACTAACTATGGCTAGACAGTTTTGGCCACAGGGCAGGCGGTTGGAAAGCACAGTGGGGAATAAGCCAAAAAATCTTTATAAAATAGATATTAATGAAGCCCGAAATCTTGAAAGAAATTTTCATAATTCGATTTATAAAACAAAAATATAAAACAAAGCTAGAATACCCAAAGAAAAAACTCGGTTCTGTAGTATATTTTCTGGAAATATTATTTTTGAGAAAAATTTACATTTTTGCTACAAATCGGAAAAAAAATCAGCAACTTATTTAAATATTTTCCCGGATTTTAGGACAAACTGCACCAACACTCGAAAAAATAATATTGGCAAATGAAAAAATATTTTTTGGTATTTCAATGTAAAATACTTGCACCAAAGTATATTTCCATTAAATACATTTCTGTCATAACCACACTAAAAACTCGAGACCTTTAACTTGTAATCTAACTAAAAAATCGTAAATAATAAATTGAATATTCTTACCTTTTCACGGCACAAGGTGACGAAGAGATCTGCAACAAAAAGCACATTTGTTATTAGTTCATTTAAACTCAAAAATTTGGACTTAACAAATATTGAAATTAAAAGTTTCAATATCCAAATTTCAAAAATGTTTAATAAAAATTAAAAATTTTATTGTTATTGTTTTTAATACTCTACCGTAGCAAATATTCGTATAGTCATAGACAGAAAAAACTCGAGGTGTCTCCTCTTAATAAAGACATGATTCCAGGGTAATATACACGGGGCAAAATCGCATTTTTTGATATGTTTGAATCGAAAGAAAATATATTTGGAACACAAATTTTTAAATATTATATATTTCTTAGCAAATAAATTTTATTTGAAAATCAATAAAATATATTTGGAACGCATATATTAATATATTACAACAAATTATATTTGCAAACTAAATTTCTCAAATAAAATATGTGTTTAAATACAAATAAAATTATTATGTAGGAATTTTTCAAATATATTTTATTTAAAAAATATTTCCAAAACTTTTGCTTAGTTTTTCATATTTCAGTTTCAATTTTTCTTGGGTTTCGAATTGTACCTTCCACTTATGATACCATATGCAGCATTACCTTCTGTTTTAAATCAATCATTTCAAATTTCTGAGTATTCCAAGCCATCATTAGTTGTCAATCCTCTAAGTACTTTATATTGATCCAAGATTATATGATTTCAATTATTATTTTTTACGAACATTAAAAATTTCTAAAAATTTAACTTTGAATTACTGAAAAATTTATACAATTTATGTATTTTATGAATACTTAAATGCAAATAAATATTTGTTTCGGAAATATTGGTCCCAAATAAAAACATATTGGAATGTAAACAAATATTTGTTTAGAACAACATCTTCCCAAATACACAATTTTTGTGTGTACCAAATATTACATGCTTAGAGTCTACCCCAAACATATATATGTTTCAAGCCGAATATGTTTGGGACAATATACTACAGAAGCGATTTTTTTTCAGCGTGTAGAAAAATTCACGGGGAAACACGATCATTTATATGACTAATAATGCTTTTGTATAAAACTGATACACACATAAATGTTTTTAAGAACGGGATGTTAACATTGTTAATAAAACTCTAAAACAATGATATAATTGTTGCTCCACTGTGTCCTTCCTCCCGAATTCTCAATATTTATTAAAATATTAATTTTGGAGTACATTTCTTCAACGTGCCATCGAGCAATACGACCAATCATCTGTAAAGTGGAATACATTGGATCCTTTATATAACTAATAATTGTGTTGTATTTTTATATAGACTGATTGATCCACACTATCCATGAAGATATTTTTTAATGTCTGAACATTGTTAATAAAACACTAAAATAATGTTATACCTGCGGCATTACTCCTCCAGAGTCCTCAAATATTATAAAATATTTTTTGTTTTAATACAGTTCCCCACTGTGTCATTGCGACTACTATCAAGTCGTCTGCAAAGTGAAAGACATTTCTTCGAAAGCTTAATAATTCTAAATACTAAGAGTCTAGACCAGGGCTTCCCAATCATTTCAAACATACGGCTCCCCACAACCTTGCAAACAATCTTCATGCCCCCTTCCCACAAACAAATGATCGTAAATTATACTTCTTTAAAATAAAATTTCATTTAAATTGTATTTTTTCTTAGTAATTTCCACAAACTTGAATTTTTCTGCAAAATTTCGTTGAAATTAAAATTTTTTAGAAAAATTATTAAAAATTTAAATTTTATAGAAAATTTTATCATAAGTACATTTCTGTAAACAAATTCTTAAGATTGTATTTTTCTAGATAATTGCTTAAAATTTTTCTTTTTCTAAAAAATTTTGTTGAAATCTAATTTCTCATAAACAAAGAGAATTTCGAATTTTCTAGAAAATTTCGACGAAATTTCAGGCCGCAGCCCGGATTAAAGGTTGTTGAATTTATAAGGGCCAACAAAGGACATTTTCGAGAAAATGTTAAAAATTTTAAGAAATTTCATACTAAAATGCAATCTTACCGAAGTTTTTTAAAAAACTTCATTTTCACTATTTTTATAACCAATTTTTAGAAAATTCGATTTATATTAAAATGTTTAATCCGTGGACAGTGACTTAATGCATTAAAGATCGGTGAGTCACTAACTGGCCACTGCCGGGGCTTATAAAGGCCAATAAAGAAACTTTTCTGGAAAAGTTTAATTTCGCAGAAATTTTAAAGAAAAACACAAAATCAAAATTTTTTTTAGAAAAATTTATTTTCGATTGTATTTTCTGTAACATATAATTTCAACAAAATTTACTGGAAAAATTTTTTTTGATATAATTTTTTACAAAAAAAACGACAAGTAAAAAAATATTAATTTAGATTTTCTACATAAATAATTTCGTCAAATTTGAAGTACATAATTATATTTCTCTGGCATTTTGAATAAAAGTTCAATGACATTTAAATAAAATTTAAAATTCTATGAAACTTGCCAAAGTTAAAAAAAAAATAATTTTTTTCGATTTTTGTTAAATACCAATTTTGACCAAATTTTCTTTAAAAATTCGATTTATATTAAAATTTTTAAAAATATTAAATTTTGTTGACATTTTCTTTAAAACAGGAATTTTCTCAAATTTGAAGTACATAATTATATTTCTATGAAATTTTCAATAAAATGTCAGTGACAATTTCAATAAAATTTAAATTACTATAAAATTTAAATTTCTCTGAAATTTTCAATAAAATCATATTTTGTCGAACATTTCTACAGCAAATTAAATAACATATCTGAAGGCCAAATCTATGACAAAATAAAGAAGTTAAAACTATTCTGCAATGGTTTTAACCAACAATATTTTTGTTTTGAAATTAAAAATAAAATACTAATTAAAATATTTTAAATGTAACATTTACAAAAAATAGTAATATATTTATTAAATGTACTCACGGCTGCCCTTGAAGATCGCTACTCATCCCCTGGGGTGTAGCAGCTACCCGGTTGGGAAGGTCTGGTCTAGACCATCGCAAATATTTGTACATTCTAAAAAATCCATTATATATTTTTATAACTAATAATTATTTTAGGTACTTGTATAAGACTGATACACATCTAAATGGTTTAGGATTAGACATGATTCTAGTCATTTAAAAATATTCATCGGGAAACTTATTTGGAATTAGTTTAGCTTATTCATGGAACGTAAAGCAAGGGGATATTGTGACTTCCTTTTTTTAAATATCTGATCATTGTTAATAAAACATTGATATAACGCTAAATATACTTTCAGTACTGATGCTTCAATCCTCCCAAATTTTTAATATTATTTAACTTTATGTTACCTTTGCAAGACAATTGCCCCCACTGTGGTGCCATCCAGCCACTATGCCACTAATAACAAGTCATCTGCAAAGTGAAAGACATTCCTTCTAGTACCTGATAATGCATACCAGATAGTTTTGCTATGATCCCCAGTCTAAAGAGGAAAGAAAGGGAAGCCCGTATTTTGTTTTTCGCGAGGGGAGTTGAAGATGGTATATAAGGAGAAATGCTTCGAAAAGCTTTCTCAACAGTTGTTACGGCTGCTGATGATGATACTGACTCAGTTTGTTCAAGCAGCTTCTTTGGGCCAAATCTCTGACTTTTTCCGTCTGGCCATGAATACTTGAACTTGGTTTACTTATTTCCCTGGCTACGTATGTGTAGAGGTCCCAATTTTGCGGGTTTTTTCGGCTATTTTGGTAAAGAGTTCAATGCAGCTTCAGCAGCAGTGGTGGAGTTCTGTTGTTGCTGCGGCGGCTGCTGTGACTTGCCGCTTGGCTGTTGCTGTATTTCGCAAAGATCGTGACCGCATGTCTTAAATGCATAATGACCGTAAATGCATTTTAAAGTTTGATGCCACAACGTGAAATAAAGAAAGAAAAAAGTAACGAAACTAAAACTCCAAAGCAGTACAGAAAAACAAGAAAAAAATCACTACTCTTAAAAAAATTTTCTTCCAACTTATGTTCGAGATCCATCCCAGCCCAAAACTCAATGATGGGATGGCAGTTACTTGGCAATGAAGAAAAAAAAACAAAACAAATCCGTTGTGTTGCCAAGACCACAGCAAAAAAAATGTTGCCAAAAAATGGAAATCTTACAAGTCGTATAAATTGTGATACTTGACAAAAATATGATGGTGTAGAAAAGGTTAAACCGTTTTTGAGTATTTATAAATTGTGGCCTTAATATTTATAGCTTTTGTTCGGCTTTTCCCCCGCTATGTCTTAAAAATCCTATTTATTCCATCTTAAGCAATGGAATATTTATTCTTCATGAAAAATAATGTAGTTTTATGTTAAATGTTTATAACTTTATTAAGAGTTTCTTTGTCCGTCTGTCCGCTTTGAGGTTACATTTTTTGCATTTAGTACCTGCTGCATTGTTGTTTGAGATGTATTTCACTTTTTTAAGCATTTTCTTATGAGGTCATAGTACAAATGGATTTATGAACAATTGCTTTTTTAAAAAACAAAACGGCAGATCTTCTTCGGTGGAGAAGACCGCAGGTTTTGCAAACTTGGACCTTTGATTTAAAGTGATTTCAAATGATGCGATATTATTTTAATTGTGTCATATTCGCCCTTATCGCGAATTAAATTCCACGTGGAATTTGTTCCCTATTCCAAAAATTGCACATTGAACAAATTCCGCGTGGAATATAATTCGCGAGAGCGGTTATAGAACTTGAGAATGTATAAGACTGATACACATATAAGTATTTTTCCAACTATGAAATTATTTATTTTCAACAGATTTTTCCTTAACCAACTTGACCATCTCAATATCATAATATTTTTTGTAACAACACTTTGGGCTTTATTTGGAGCAGACGGGCGGCTTCATATGAAAATGCTAAAAAAAATAAATCAAGAATGTAACTCATAACGCCACTTTGATTACACAATTTACAATTTTTTTGTATTAAAAGCATAACCGTACAGCGCAGGCGCTCTCCGTTTGAAATGAAATTGCAGTTTTGTTTTCCAATCACCAAGATTTATGGCGTATTTGCTTTAAATTAGCAGCAGATTTGCTGTGAAGCATAGCACTTTGCTGGTGGTGCAGAATTGCTGCACTCAGCGGTTATGTTCATAGGCAAGATTTTTAACGCCTAGTTTTTCTCATTTTTGGAATACGATTTTTTTCATTTATAAAAAATCGACAACAAATAAATAAATTAATATGGATGTTTTAGGTAGCGAACGAACAGTGAACCTGCTGAGAATTTTTATAGTACGGAGATATCAGTGCAGTCGTGAGAAGAAACTAAGTTTCAATATTTTTGGGGCAATTTGTTTTTATGGAGTGAGTGTAATATAGTTAATTAAAGAGGAAATTGGATAATGTTTTTTTGCAAATATAAAACTAAAAAAAATGTTGGGTAATTTTTGGATATATAAAGGAATTTTTAAAATTAATTAGTTAAAATATTAATGAACCACCATTAGGATCAATGAAACGACGATTTGAAAATAAACTTACAGTAGACCTATAAATACCAGAAAAAAATTTCCTGAGAAATGTGTGCAGCCAATTAACACTTTGTTTGATTTTGAACCTGTTAACAAAATTGTATTGCTTTATAATGAAGTTATTTAGTTGATGTATTCATTCTAATTAAATAAATTTTGAGTCAATAAAAAGGAGCATTGAACTGACAATTACTGACAAAGAATACTCAATTGACTGCAATAAACAATTATTTAAACCTTTTTCTGACAGTATTCAATAATTTAATAGATTAATTTTCAGTTGATATTTTTCTATTTACTGCAAATTACCTCTAGGCTTTTGGAATAATTTATTTTTTTTTGTTTAAAAAAATATATAAGTATAATAATTGTTTTGTATTTATTTATAAGACTTATACACACATAAGTGGTTTAGGATTATAGACATAATTCTACAATAGATTAAAAATATTCATCAAAAACCTTAACTGGAATTACTTTAGATAATTCATCGAGTGTTTGGTTAGAAATGTAAATTGACTGCAATTAATAATTATTTAAAAAAATTCTTATATTATTCCATAACTTAATAGATTAATTTTCAGTTTGATTTTTTTTCTTTTTACTGCAAATTACCTCAAGGCTCTAAGACAGCATTATTTTTATTTTGTTACAAAAAAAAAAATATATATGTATATCTTATAAAATATTTTTAAAATACCTGTCATTTGTTGAATTTTTCATAGGATTAAAATCCGGCACATTGTTGTAAGAAAAATTGCTTTTAATAATTTTTCTTAAAATCTTAACCAACTGCTTTTTTTTCTTAATACTAATGACACATTATCGCTGTTACCACTATGGTTGGCTGGCCATTGCTGTATTGGGCTTAAACCCCAAAATTATGTACCATTTGTTTTGCAATGGCATCAATATGTCGCATATGAGGTTGTCTCGTGGAGCTTTTTGTTTTAAATTCATGTTAAAGTATTTAATTTCCTTGCAAACGTCGATTTGCGATTGTGCCGGAGTCCGTCCGTCCGTCTGTCTGCCGGACGGTCGGTTGGTCTCTATATAAAACTATCAATTAATGTCTATTTAAATTGACTATAAATATGTGGTTAATATTGTCTCGTCGCGTCGCCGCATTGTGCTTTGCAACAGGCGAAACTTACACTAGTCAATACTCAATGAAAAAAAAATAGGGGAAAAAATACGAACAAAATAAAATTATTGAAGTTTCAACTTCGGCTTCGACACGTTTGCGTTTGTGGTAAAACAAACCATGTTTAAGATGTCTGTAAGTCTGACACTTTTTCTTGGAGCGGGGGGTTTTGAAAGCTTAGATACATGTTTAGATACTAAATCAATTTGAACAGTACGTTTTTTTTTTTGTAAGAATATGCAAGACTCTGTCATGGTCCGGTTTTTCTTTAAGGAGATGGCGTCACCTGGCGGTGAATGGCAGAAGCTTTAATGGTTATAATTTAATAAATATAATCGGCAATTGAGAAATTAGCTGTGAAGTGGACTTTTTTATGGTTATACTTAATAGCAGTTAGAATTGCAGGCAGATATCGTTCATCTCGTGCAAGAGCGAATTCTACTTCTATTAAAAATTATTATATGTAAATTATTATGGAGATTGTACAACAATCTGCATTAGGAGCACACCAAGGATTATAATGATTTCTGAGGAACACATGTACATATAATGATACCTCCATTCCAAACTATACTCTCCTCTCTTAGCAGGAGAGGCGATCAAAGTTTTATGTAATTTTTAAATTTGTAATAGCATAATAGTTTCGATTGTGTCGACGGATTAACACAAAATGTTGACTGAAGAAAATTTACAATATTTCGAATATATATGTGTAATTTCCAATCAACCATCCTAAATCGACTTAGTATTTACTAGAATGAAGGAATGGATATGGTTTCCACTTCAAAAATATATATTTAATGCCGTTGTTTCTTTCGGTTATTCTTGAATAGAACATTTTAATCTCCATTTGGCAAATTTTTCAATCTTTACATGTGACACTTCAGCACAATAATATGGCAAATTTCGATACACAGAAAAAATTTCAACTGGAAATTAATAATATCACGGAAATTGGAAATTAATTGGTTTCTCAACTCAATCAATTTTTTATTCAAGTTTTAAGATCACTCCTTTTTGTTTCAACAACTTATTTAGTTAGAATGAATAAGTCAGATGAGGACTTCATTAAAAAATAATGCAATTAAGCAAACAATTTAATATGGAATAAATAAGTTTTGTAATTTTCTCTGTGTATGAAGCTCCTGGAAACTACTGCTTTAAGGCGATGAATTTAAGACTGATACACACATAAGTGGTTTTAGATCCGCAAAATGGTTCCAGAGAGAGCAGGGCTATAAATACTTAGATTTTTAAGTGACACCGCAGTTTCCATCATGAAAAAACTATTGCTGCAATCTGTAAAAAATAAAAACAAGTTAATAAATATTGAAACTGATACAAAAAATATGGACTTCAGGCCTGAAAGGCTATGATGATGGGTGATAGTTAGATAGACAGAAAGAAATTCATCTGAAAACGAATAATATCATGGAAGTTTGCATTGATTTTTTCAGAAGTCGATCAAATTTTCAAACCAATCAATCAATTGTTTGTTTCAAAAATTTTCCAATGAATATGTTAGATGAACGATTTTATTAATAAATAATGCAATTTTGATTACAGATTCTAAACCAAACAAAAGTTGTACATGACTAGCTTTTTGTAATTTAATCTAGTTTTTCTTTTTTTATTGGTTTGAAATACAAAACTGTTCGAAACCACTGCTTCATTGTGTTGAATTTAAGACTGATACACACATAAGTGATTTTTGATTCGCAAAATGGTTCCAGTGAGAGCAGGGCTAAAAATGTTTACAAAACTGGTGAAAACTATTGCTTTTATGTGATGAATAGACAGCGGAATTATACGCAATTTTTATTTTTTAACTTACTCTTAATCGGCTGTATTTTAAAATTGTGGACTTTTTATGCACAGAATTATCCAGTTACCATATTACTATTATATTTTGAATGAAAAGTGCATATATCAAATATATAGCCGGAATTATAAAATTGCATATAAATCAGCTGTCTAGTGATGAATTTAAGACTGATACACACATAAGTGGTTTTAGATCCGCAAATTGCTTAAATTTGTATATGACACCGCTGAAAAAACTGTATAAAATCTGTTTTAATTATTTTAAGACTGATATAAAAATAAGATGGACATAAAGATATAAATAGGAGAAAAGCCGGAATATTGCAAACAATAAAATGCTCTTTGGTTGAAAAAAAAAATTAAAATTAATCCATTCAACTATTAAATATTTATAATATCATCAAATTTAGAATATATTGTTTATTTGAGCCAATAAATTTTAATCCAATTTCCAGATTTTTGCATCTTATTTACTTAATATCCTACTAATTCAGAGTTAACAAATCAGTTAAACAATTTTATTAACTAAAAAGAAAATTTTGACTACATGTTCAAAATTCAACAACGTTTTTCGTGACTTCGCCAGTTTTTCGTTTCTTCTGTGTGACAAAATGATCCAAAGGTGGGCAGGTTTAATTAGGTTTAGAATTGTCAGACAAATTTACAAATATATATATTTTCCTAATACCATTTCTATCTTCTTTTTTGACAACTACCAAAATAATATTATTTTTTTTGGTCTGGTCTCCCCAACAATTGAGTCGCTATTTTAGTTAAATATATTCGCTTGATTAGATGTAATTAAAAGCCAAGACATTCTTTAAATTGTTTTTCAATGACAAAACGTTTTGGGGTATATTTTCCCCTACGACTGAGTTCAGTAGTTGTTTGTTATTGCGTTCTTTAGCGTTCGATTAAAAGCGAGTTTTAGCTGGCATAAAGCAGTTTTATGCTGTCCCCTAGAATCGCGCCAGACAGGCCACGCCATGAGTGACAAATACAATGTTGCCAAAGAATTAGAATTTAAACGAAAAAAAAGAATACAAAGAATAATGATAATAAAAATGCTTAAATACACTAACACATACTCGTACACTCGCATACACATTTAAAGCGTACTTAATTAATTATTTTATTTTTCTTTAAAAGTTCATTTAAAATAATATTTGTTGTTTTTCGTTTCGATTTCGAAATGTTTGTTTTTTTATTACAGATGCCTGCGGCTTATCAGATGTCACACATATAGAATCCCTGCAAGAGAAATCCCAATGCGCTTTGGAAGAATATTGCCGAACGCAATATCCAAATCAGCCAACGAGATTTGGCAAATTATTATTAAGGCTGCCATCACTGAGAACAGTTTCATCACAAGTAAGTTTGGAAATATTTATTATTTTAATTTATAAAATGGGCAACATAATTAAAGGAACTACAAGTCTCACTGAAATAAAAAGTAATTTAGATAGATAGGGATATTGATATCAATCAATTAGGTGTTCAAGATTTCATTAAAAGTTACTGAAATTAGTATAAAGTTTTTAAGATGAGTTCAACGTCCTTTTTAATCCGAAGATAGGCTAATTTTAAATCAAATATTTAATTAACCATACAAAATTCGTAATTGAATCCGGGTTTTCGTTTTTTTCTGTAAGCTTATCTTACTACCTGGATACAACAATAAAACGTAATAAAAAGAATTCTGTACATCATCACCAAAAAGTTTTCCCTAACATTAGAAAAAAAATATGAAACATAAGAAATTTAAATCCGTAGGATTGGACTTATAAAAACGGCGTTTCAGTTAAATTTACTGTAAGACTGAGACAAATATACGTGATTAAAATATTGAGATTGTAAAAATTTTAGATTGTAAATACAATTGTGAACATTTTTAGGAAAAGATATATCCCTCGATATTTGGCTAATCACATTAAAGACTCGAAAAATTTACCACAAAAATTTATGTAGTGATTTCACACATAAAATTAACTTTCTGAATATTATAACTAAGCAAAATATTTCGCTGGATACTAATCTAGTTGCTGTTTGTGTCAAAGGCAGGATAAGTTGCTTAATTTTGAAAAACATAAGACTGATACACATAAAAGTATTTTCAAAAGGACAGGTTGGAAGTGTCAAAGACAAGCATCTCAAGCTCGCTTGACTTGTTAGTGTAGACTAATGACTTGACGTAGCACCGGCCAATTGATGAACGCCCAACGTAAGATGACGCTGTCTGCCAAACTTTTCCTTCACAAAGCACATTGTATGAACCACAGAATGTTGGTTAATATCGTTCTAATTTAGGTTAGCATGACAGCCGGTGTTACCAGCTCACATAGACCAATTAAAGTCCGTGGTGCTGTAGAAGGTACTTTTCTCCTCAGATCTGTCAGCCTTTCTTGAAAGCCCGAGCCCAGTATATCCAACAGTCGTTTACTCAATGTGGTGCTTATTGTAACAAAGTAGCTGCCCAATGCTTTCTACTTTTTCCTCATCGCCACAGATTCTGCAAAAATCCTTGGGCTTAATTCCCAAATTCCTGGCGTGTTCACCGAGCAGGAAGTGTCACGTCAGAACTGATACTAGACAATATTTTCTTCTCTAGAACGAGGAGATATTTGTAGTGTTGTTCCTTTCATAGCAATATCATCAACATTGCAGCTCAACCCTTCTATTCTACTACTACACTCCTGAAGAGTGCTGAAGGTACTACCACTTCTTCATAAGGTAAATAACTGGAGACCATCCTGTATCATCGATTACCTATTTCCACACTGGCAGCTGTTTGGTCATTAGCACTAGTTTGGTTAATATCCTTCCCGACCAAAAATCAGGTTCTTGGATTACTTTCAGCATTTGCCAGTAGCAATATAAAGTTTGGGGCCCTGATACCACGCTAGTTTCCTCCTACTACGGGTTACTCTATTAGAGCGATGGCTACTGCATCTTTGGAAAGGCACATCAATAGTAGCGCTGAGACAGCTTTGGTGCCAAATCTACATTTCCGGCTCTTCTTTGGTATTCTTCATTTTCGTCAATCTCCTTCATCATTTCAGCCTCAAAAATGTCTACGGTGCGAACATTTTTTTTTAATATTTTGGACAGGCGTGAAACAGTTTATTCTAAATAACAATTCTGCCTGAATATTTTGACAGCCGGATGGCATTGGTAACAATTTCTGAAACATAACAATTGGAAGGCCTGTCAGTACCGTCTGATCACCTAATATAATTCCACAAATTTTTTGAAGATCGAAGTGGGGAACTGAATTTCGCAAAGAAATTGATTTTAAGACTGATACACATATAAATGCACATATAAACTGGAGATAATCATTGCTTGCATCTGCGTAAATGTATGTGGCATGTAGCAGCGTCTGGTTTGAACCACAGAATATCGGTTAGCATCCTTCTATACCGAATATAATTCAGCTGATCGGCGTCGTATCTTTAATACTGACCTGCTACGTCTAGTTGGAACCACAGAATATCGGTGACTGACTGGTGTCGAATCTAAGTTTCCGCCTCTTCTCCGATACTGTCCGTGTTTGAAGGTTCAAATAAGTATACTCACCCTCCATATTTTGCACGGTGCGACAAATTATCTGCGCACTGAAACCATTATACCTCACAACGGACGTCATCTTGGGTTTTACAAATAAGTAGGAATCAACACTATTTTTTAATGCATGATGAAATAGAAAGTCTTACTGAATATTTTGACAGCTGAATGACATTGGTAACTTTGGCAGCTAGAAAAAAATCATTACAATCGGGACACCCAATATAATTCCGTACACTTTCGAAGATCGGCAGTTTGGAACGGAATTTCACAGATATTATTATTTTAAGACTGATACACATATAATTGTTTAATACCTGGATAATTTCTGTACAAATTTGGTTACAGAGGGATTCCTTGATATATATATTCGATTGTCATTTCAGCAGTCTAGGGACATGAGTAATGTGCCACAGTAATTAATGCAGAGCTGTTATTTTATACAAAGCAAATATTATAATTTCGCACCTGTTACGCAGATTGGCAGTTTATAACTGTACTTTATAGAGAACATGATTTTAAGACTGATAAACACCTAAGTGCTCTATAACACCTTTCTATACATTCAGTTACCATTTTAGCGCTCTGAAAACTTAAAAAAAATGATTAATGGAGCTCTGTTTTTTTCATAAAATGCGTTAGGAAGAGTTTTACTTTAGTATTTACTTAGGTTAAATTTGAGTCTATTGAAAATCGAAAGATGTCCACAAATATTTGAAAGAATTGTGATTTTTCTTAGATTATTGTTTTAGGTTTGAAGCCTATATATATTTATTTAAGCTTTGTATTATTACTTCATGTTTATTAAAACCATTCAACTAAATTTTCCTCTTATTTTTCTTCATATCTTCTATTCTTTTCAGGTCATTGAGCAATTATTTTTTGTGCGTCTAGTCGGTAAAACACCCATTGAAACGCTGATACGCGACATGCTATTGTCCGGCAATAGTTTCTCTTGGCCTTATTTACCATCGATGTGACACACAATGTGGAGACAACTGACAACAACTTGATCATCCACAGCCGCAGCAGCCGTTGCCGCAGCAGTTGCAACCACCCAACAACAGCAACACCACCACCATCAGCAACAACAACATCAGCATCACCAGCAGCATTATCATCAGCAACACCATAGTCATCCCCATCATCATCATCACCACCAGCAGACACTACAACAGGCAGCAGCAGCAGCGGCGGCGGCGGCAACAATGCAGCAACATGGAGGTGCGTATGGCTGTTTTGGCCACAGTGCCAACAGCAGCAGCACTTCGAATGCAAATGACTTCAGCAATTTTGCCAGCAGCAATGGACCAGCTGCACAAAGCGCTGCTTCTGTGGCTGGTTTGCAAACAAGTTTAGAGACAACGAGCACGGCGACCAGCAGCAGCAGTAGTAGCGGCAGTGGCAGTAGTAGTGGACTGACGACAACGACTTCTTCACCTTCAACAGATGTTGTTGCAGGTACAACGACAACAGCTTTGGAAGCCACCGGCGGTAGCGGCGTCGGCGGTGTTGGCGTTAATTATGGTACAACATTTTTTGGCAATGACTATCATCAATTAACCCAATCGGCGGCTCTAATGGCCAATAGCTCAACATATGCGGCGGCGGCCGTATCATCTGCCGCCGCTATGCAGGCGTCCAGCACGGCCATGTTAACTAATTACTGCGATGCTGCCATGCAGATGATGGCGGCGGCAGCCGTTAATGCCAATCAATGCTTGCAACAGCAACAACAGCGTATCGCTCTAATGGCCAATTGTCAAAGTGCAATGGATGAACATGACTTTACAAGTTTCACCAAAGATGTGGTCATGATGCCGGCAAATATCAGTTCGACAGCGTCGGCGTCAGCCTACGTATCCTCGGCCCTGTCATCGGGCTCTTCATCCACTTCTATCACATCGGCAACGGCATCGTCATCGTTGCTGTCAACAGCCACTTCGTCAACAACGACGACGGCCTCAATAATGGAAAGCTCCTTGCCAATATCGCGAGCTCCAACAACAACTCATCGGACAGCATCTGCAGCAAATCCCGGCACATCCTATGCTGTAAGTATAAAAGCTAAGGAAGAGCAGATTGAAGAAGCCAATGACCATCGCCCCGAAACGCCACCAAATTTTATCGATATCAGTGAAGTTCCTCTTATAGTGGATGTCAAGTAGTAGTGTGTAATACATTTAATTATTTTGGAAAGGAATGGAGAGAGAGCAGAAAAAAAACCAATTTAAAAAATTTAAAAAAATTACAAAAAATTCTCAAAAAAAATTAAACTCTTTAAAAAAAATCTCAAAACTCTGAAAATAGCAGAAAATTGTATAAAAATAGTTAAAATGTATTTCTTTCAACTATCTATCATGCAGTTTCTTTTAATTTTATGGAATATTACCTTTTGTAAATAGTTTTTCTTCTTTCTTTGCGTCTTTGTACTTTTAAATTATTTTTATTTTTTAAATGAATTTTAGTTTTTGTAAGTATTTCTATTGAAATGAAGTCATTTTATTTGTAATGTTTTTCTTTTAGTTTATAATATTTTGCATAAAAAAGAGGTCTCAAAAAAACTCAACAGCTCAAATTAACAGGCGACTAGAAAAGAGGGTTGTGTCGCGAGAGGAACTTTGTGGCTTTAGCAAGTAAAAAGGGATGACTTTACACATTCACCCTTATCGGGAATAAAATTCCACACTGAATTTGTTCCCTGTTCCCTAAATCGCACATTGAAAAAGAACCAAATTCCGTGTGGAATTTTATTCCCGATAAGTGTGAATATGCAATTTTCTGGCAAAAAAGGATGTATGATAAAAATTCAGCGGAAAATACTTTATGCTATTTATTAGTATCATCAACTTTTTTTGATTAATTGTTTATTTGAGTCAATTACAATTTTTTGATGAATTGACATAATAACATATTTGATTCGAATAAATTAAAAAAAGTGGCAGCTAATATTTAAATCTACTAAATTGATTAATATCACGGAATTTTCTAAGTATTTTTTTATTTAAATTGATTAATTTTTTTAATAAATTTTTCGGAGCAATGCTTTCTTTTATTGACTCAATAACTTATTTATTTAGAACCGTTAAGCAACTTCATTAATAAATAATACAATTTTGTTTTCAGGTTTAAAATCAAACACATTTTTAATCGACTTAAAAATGTCGTAATGCGAGCAATTTTTCCACAATTTAAATATTAAAATGCTCATGAAAAGTAAAACATTGAAGCTATGAGCAAATTATAAACTTCCCGATCCTGTCCTTAAATCATCAATTTTATTTGGGATAATTGGTCACGCAATTTTGTTACGGACGTGACATTAATCTGCCAAAAGTTTATTAATTTTGTTTTTCTACGGACAGGTTTCTATTTCACGGTCCCGTCCTTCACTAATCGAACTTTTTTCTAGATAAAATTGACCATGGAAAATTGATCGTATTTTGTTACGGACGTGACACTCATCTCCACGTCTTTCCTATCTTGAAGCCACAAAGGTCCCGCTCAACATTTCCCTAAAAGACTCAAAAATTTCTCAAAATCATAAATTTAATGCTCAAATTTCCCCCAATTCAGTTCGCTATAAATAAAACAAAGAAAACACATATATATTCATGACTTCAAAAGAACATATCTTAATTTTAACCTCCAAAACCCCCTCCAAAATGGGGAACAAAAATATAAACTCCTCAAAATAAAAAATACTAAAAATAATACGTGTAACGTATGGCATTTGTTTTTATGAAATGTAGATATATTTAAAAAAACCAAATTGTATAAAACTAAAACTATTGTAAAAAATCCACTCTCCCCTACAAACGATATTTATATAAATACATAAATTTTATTCTAATATAAATTGTAATATAGCCTAAAAGCAAAACAAACAAAAAAAGTTAAATCCAAACAAACCGAAAGAAAGTGTGTAATAGTAAAACAAAAAAAAATCTCTATATATATTACTAAGTGACCAGGCACTTAATTATACTTAATATTTGTAAATGAATTTAAATGAATCAATCTATTAGTAGCAATAATAACTGTAGCACTCTAAATACCTAAAATTACCTAAACTATGTATTTAATTTTTCTTCTTAAGTTGATAAAAAAAAATAAATAAATAAATACACAAATGTTTTGATATGTATAAATTCTATAATACTCTATTAAAAAAGTAAAAAATGTGAGATCCTTTTTATGGACTTTAGAAAGTTTTTCTTTTTTATTTGTCTTACTTTTTACTTTGCACAATTATACCAAAAACAGGAAAGAACAAACCCCTATACCACTATTCTACTTATATTTATACTCTGTAATTAGTTGTTAATTTTCTTAAAAACAAATTTCATTGTGGCAATTTAATTTAAAATTTAATTATTTTTTACTTGTGGAAATGGAAATGTTTAGCTCCAAATTCCTTGTTTAGGTTTTTGTTTTCCGTACATCTTAAAGATGTTGTAAAATTAGAATGGAAATTTTATTTAATTTTTCTTTATTTTTTTCGTAATACTGAAATCAAAAAAAGTTATCCCAGTGCAAATACTTTATATGCCTACACATTTACATACATTTTTAAAGAAATATTTAAGTTATTATTTTTTTTTTGATATAAAAAAAAAGTTTATATATTTTATTGAATAAAAATAATTTTTATTTGTTTATTGAAATTAATTTTGCTTTATTCTTCTTAGTGCTTTGCTTAATGGGGGATATTCTTCTAAAGGGTTGGTATATATTTTTTCTATTATTTTGTCATATGGGTTGTTTAGAAAGGAAATATTTTAAATTATTTAATTTACTTCATTTTGATATAATATACCCTCACTTTACCACAGTAAGTTCTACATTTAATTTTCTGCAACAATGGTAAGAAGTCGAGGCAGTGACGCTATACATGCTTGTTGGAAATCTCGTACAGGATATATTACACTGAAGCTACATCCGTTCTCCTATCGCACAGTGGGGCGATTTCAAAAAAGGGATATAAATCAGCCGTTTCTTAACCTATAAACCCATAACACCTTTATTTTCTTAAACTAGAGGCAAGCGAGTACTTACCATGACATTAAGGACATTTTAAGTTTTTTTTTTTTGCTAAAAATGACAAATATGGCGACATAATTCCCAAAAATATTTAGTAATTCCCAAAAAATGGACATTTTTAGTTTTTGCGTTATATTTGGCATAGTAAAAGCAGACAAAAACAATATTTTAGCAATTTAACCTACGACGTCTTTGTATATACAAAAGTCATGAAGGTTGTATGATACCTCCTGTTGCACAGTGGGGAGAATTGAAAAAATATATAGATTAGCTGATTCTTAACCCGTCAAAGCTTTATTATTTTCGGTTTTTTAACTAAACCTTATTATCTAGGTAAAGGAGTTCGAAGAAATATGGGAACACAATTCCGTAATTCCCAAAAATATTAAATAAATCCCAAAAATTTTAAATTTTTAGTTTTTTCCGCTTTATATACTATACTAAAAGTCGGCATAAAAATTCTTTAGCTGTTTAACTTACGAATTTTTTGTGCATTAAAAGTCATGACGCCTATTTCACCGTGGGAGAATTTTGAATTTCTTAACCCGTCCTTTATTTATTTTCGGTTTTCTTAAACGAAACATTAAACGCGGATTTAAAAAATACTTCGCAGTTTAAGTTACAACAAAATTTGTAATTTTGGGGGACTATCGAAGAAAATAAAAGAAAAAGGACATATATCTGCTCCCAGCAAAATTTCCCATTACCAAATAACCTGACGGGTAAGCTAAATTCAAAACTAGTAACTGCTTATTATTTGGCCTCCCTTCGAATTAGTTTTACATGTACATGTCATTGGAGGAAAGTGCTTCCACTCAAGCATACAGGCAGCTGAAAAATAACCATTTACCCCCACGCTTACAATTATCCAAAAAGTAAGCGTGGACAAAAGAAATAATTTTAGGAGTGGGTTTGTGTGGTAGTGGATATTTCCTAGTTGCTATTGTTTGCTCACCACCATCAGTGGTGGAATGTGGTGAGAAAGTAGAAGAGCGTAACATTGGGAAGAGCGTAACATTGGATAGAGCGTATAATTGGGTAGAGCGTATAATTGGGAGAGAGTAGTTATCGATTGTTGCCGAGAGGTGGGATTGAACTCGCGACCTCATGGTCACTGTTCCCAACTCTTCCGAGGCAAAAATCACTACGGAACAACTGTGCAGAAACCAACACAAAACCACTACCAACCAAGTATAAAAACGCCAAAAATCGCTGTGAGAAAATAACACAATCTCCTAAAAACGCTACCACCGACAAAATGTTAACAATGAATTATATTTAAAAACCACCAACAAAATATTTTTGAATTCAATTAATTTTTTAAACATTTAGATAATGTTTGTAACATTTTTCTTTGAAAACATAAATAAAAACTTATATTTATAACATAAACGTAACAGTCTTTTTTGTTTTCCATTCTTAGGATTAAATTATTAATAAATGACTTGTTCTTCTGGCCATAATATTGATTGTGTATAAAATTTTGATTTCTAAATGTTTCATTGGCATACATATATTTTTAAAAATAAATTATTGGGTATTTTAGCAAACATTTTGAAACTTTAACACATATTTTATTTGTATTATAGAATTTACTGTATTTAAAGACATTCGGTTCCTAAGGCCTGAATCACACGAGGCAATTTTTTCCAAGGAAGTGTCAAAGTCTCTCTTCTACAAACTTTGACACTTGCTTGGATTCAGGACTAACTTTGTACTTACAGAAATTCATAACGCTCAGTTGTGAATTGCGGGCACATAAGAACATATGGAGAAACATAAATGAAAGTGACATCGTTTTTACATTCCATATGCTCTAAAAGAGTGCGATGATACGTTGCGTCGCCGATGTATGTAAAAAATCACTAAAAGCGCTACAAAAAATGTTTAAAAACGCTACCGTAGTGGTTTTTCTGAAAAATCACTACTCTTGCAAAATAGTGGTATTTGGAGATCAAAAATCACCACAAGTAGCGGAAAAATCACCAAGTTGGCATCGCTGCTCATGGTTTCGTAGTTTAGCATCACAACCACTGGCCTACCTCGCGATTCATAGACAAATCGCTAAATAATCAAGTACAAAAATATAACCCATCAAAATCTTCCTAAGTAAATGTCGTTACCAGATGCATTACCAGGTAATGATATCTCATTATCGCCAGCATTACTTTCGGTAAATAAATAACGACTAAATAAATAATGACAAAAATAAGTTATTATTAGTCATCTAGTTTGAATTTTCAAATTTTTCTTTAAATGATTTAAATGAATACAAGCTACAACGTATATACGTAAATCATTTAAGAAAAAATCATAAATCGTAAATCATTTAAAGACAAGTTTATAACTTAAAATAAGATATTCTAACTTAGATTACTAGCAATAACTTATTTTTGTCATTATTTTGTTAGTCGTTATTTATTTACCGAAAGTAATGCTGGCGATAATGAGATATCATTACCTGGTAATGCGATTGGTAATGACATGTACTTACTAAGATTTTGCTGGGCTATTTCTAAACCTATAAATCATTTTTTATTGGCCTATAAATCAGTTAGCTATTGTCGGTTTGCTTAAAGTAAACCTTATTATCTTAATAAAGGGGTGCATCAAAACAAAATATAAGAAATATATAGCTACAATTTCGCAATGTCTAAATATATTTAAAAAGGTCCTAGCAGCAGTTTCTAAATTTGCTTCTTTATCCATTTCCGGTTTTCTAAACTAAACCTTGTTATCATGGTAAGCGAGTGCTTAAAAATAAAAATAAGAAATACTTAAATTTTCAAAAACATTTTAAAAAATCCCATATATTGGGAATTTTTGGAGGAATTTAGAAGCAAGTGTTTTTAATACTGTCAACCCATAACACATTTATTTTATTTTAGATTATCTAAACTAACCCGTATTCTCTTGGTAAAGGAGTGCGAAAACACCAAAAAGGATATATGGGGACACAACCCCCGAATTCTGAAAAAATATTTTAAAAATCCCAAAATTGGGAATTTTTTGCTAAATCTTTTATACTAAACGCTGGCATATAAAATTTTTTCGCAGTTTAAGTTACAACATTTTTCACAAAGGCTTAAAATTTAGTGATATATTGATTCTCTAATAACTTCTATACTACTTATCCGAATCATTGTAATTCCTCACTGTGTAATAGTTTATCCGTTGGTATCACTTTGAGAAATGTCGCCACCCCTTTTTGCACCTCCCACACAAAGGCACCATGTTGCCCCAAAAGTTAACTGCTTCTATATTTATTACCAGTGCATATAAATACTTGATATTTTGTACAGTGTAATGCTTTTATAGGATATATAGTTCAGTGGAAAGTGGGCGCGCCCATTTTGGTACCTCCCACACAAATTGACCATTTGCACCAAGTGTTAACTGCTTATAATATTAATACCTGGGTACACTAATACTTGCAATTTTGTTCAGCGTAATGCTTTTGTATAACCTACAGTCCCGAGAAAAATGGGCGTCATTAGCACGTCCGTTAGGCTTTAAAGATAGGAAATTAAATTTAAATTGATAATAATTTAATTAAAACAAAAAATAAAAAAATTCACTAATATTTTTTGGGACTGAAGGTGAGGGGATTCGTAAGACGGTTTACCCGACCGAACTTTCTTACTTGTTACATATAAAATTGGTTAGACATTTATCTGATATATGATCCTTGCTTTGTAGTTGAGGAAAATGTGGCTATTTGAAATTTAGATCAAAAATTCTGCAACTCCGAAAAACAAGGCAAAAATACCAAAAAAAACATGGTTTAAGCTTTTTTAAAGCTTCCGATTAAGTTGCCTTTAAGCTGATTTTGTATTTACTTTACTTTTTGTGAGAACTTTTTATTAAATTCCAATGACACGTATTTTTACGTGATAAAATTACAAAAAAGTTAATATTTTTAAAAACTTAAAAAACATAAATTTAAAAGATCACAACTTTTGTCTAGGCCCAAATATTAGCCGACCAACATAATCTCCTTTCTCAAGATAATCTCCTTTAAACGATACGCTTTTTCCAGCGATTGTCAATAGCTTAGATACCCTGTTTATAGTGAAAACTCTCTAGGTCAGAGCTTCTAAAATGGTGGTCCACGTCACAATGGGGGCCGCAGAGGCATATCAGTCACAGCTTGATGAAAGTTATGCTCATTAAATTTTTTGATTGATACAATAGATATGTATGTATGTAGGTCGTTTTTTTAAACTCGAATCAAAGTTTGGAAACAAATTAATTTAATTCGGAAAATATTGTTCGACACAAATTGGAAATGTTCTTTCGTATGAATTGCAATAAACCCATTGATATTTATATTTCTGCATCAATTCTTATTCTGGTTAACAAAAAAATTTCAGAAATGTTGCTTTATTTGTCAGTTTTGGAAAAAAATAGAGACAAAACTAATATACGATGTTTAAAAAAGGTTTATGCAATTTGTGGTATGGCCTTGAGGTATTCCAGCAATGCGGTTTATGTCCTCAACCGTGTAAAATCTCCCTTCTTTCATTTTCAGTTTTTGGAACAGAAAAAAGTCGTAGAGGCAGTTATCCGCCCATCGAGCTCATGCGACTGTTGTTTTGTTGAAAGTTTAGCTATTTCTGAACAAACATAGATGCTACAATTGTTCTCGTATATCGTATTAGCCAGATAGTGGCAATTTTATTACACTTCTAAAATCACCAATATTGCTTAGTACAATTTTGTAATAATGTCAAATGGATTTTGATATCATTGTCAACAATTTTGATTAACTGGCGGTGCACGAAGGCTTAAAAAGTTGACCCTGATGCAGAACTTGATGAGAAGCTCTGCTCTAGCTCCCGAAAATAGCCATCAACCGTAACCTCCTCCACCTCTTCATTGCTGAAAACCCTTTGGCGAATAAGGTGCGAGCGGAAGCAATTCGAATTTTAATTCATTGATTTTGGCCATCGCCAAATAGTTGATGTGTCAACTGGTGCATTGCCTTGATGAAACAAGACTTTTTCGCCAGACGAGGCACTTTTTTGTTCAATTTCATCACTCAAAAGCTACAATGAGTTAGCTGCTCGCCGTTGATAGTTTTTCCTTTTAGAATATAATGAATAAAAATTATCCCACGTGAACCCAAAAAAAGTCCCTAACCTTGCCTGCAGATTGAACTGCCTTTGCCTTCTTTGGACACGATTCTCCAATCCTGGTCCAGTGTTTTAACAATTCGATATCCTCAGGTGTAAAGTGGTGGTCCCACCTCTCAACCATGTTGACAAATCGACACAAAAACTTCGCTTTATTGTGGTAAAACGTCGTCAAACCCTCGTTTGAAACATGTTTACGACGTTTTTGTCCTATTGTGAGCAAACGCGGCACCCATCTTGCGCATAGCTTTCTCATCATTCACAAAAATTATAAAGGAAGGAGAAAATTGCTCCGTTTTAAATATCGTTTCTATCACCTCGAGATTGGGCTTTGGTACCTCTCGCACAAAAATACCATTTTGTTCTACAACTAACATTTTTGAATTTAGATTGTAATGTCATCGCTGTGCTTAAGGTCAAGTGAAAAATGGACATAATTGCCCCACCTCTTTTGGAACAGTGCAATGCATATGAAGTATTTAGAGTTTAGTGCACGACAATTCACAGATTGAGTCGAAAAATGTCCCCATAATTTATGTTGCAATGTTTCTATATTCTGTACTGTAAAATTTTGCAAGGACTATGGGCCGACTTAAGAATGATTTGACTTGTTTGTGCTGTCACATTCGACTACCAATACTCTATATTTACATAAAATCCCCATGTCTCTAGCATTGTTTTTTAAAATGTTATTAACAAAACAATTTTGAACTATGTCGCGATGAAGCCCCATTATAGAAAAATAACCAGTAAGGAAAGGCAGAAAGTCGGGCGGGGCCGACTATATAATACCCTACACCTCCATAACAATGCGATAAGGGTCATTGCGATAATAATTTGGAATAATTGGTAAATAGGTAGGAACATATTATCTAATTCTAAACCTATAATCGCGAAATTTAGCAATATTCGTTCCTAAATTGGGAAACATCTTTATTGAAAATTTAAATGATACAAGTACAACTTATATAGCGCTTGGACACCAAATCAGGAGGAATATATATATGGAGGTTATATTTAAATCTGAACCGATTTCCCTGAATATTCATTCATTTAAACAGACCTCTTTCTGTCGAATTTCGTTCTGATCAGATATAAAATACAGACACTGATCGGATATAAAATAACATCTTTACAGGGCTTACATGTCAAATCGGGGTAACATATATATGGGGGCTATATCTAAATCTGAACCAATTTCTTCCAAATTTAAAAGTGTTCATTCATGTAATATGAAACCTTTTTCTGCCAAATTTCGCACTGATCGGATATAAAATACAGTTTCTACAGCGCTTACATGTCAAATCGGGGCTTACATATATATGGGGGCTATATCTAAATCTGAACCGATTTGCTCCGAATTTAGCAGTATTCCTTCATGTAATAAGAAACCTCTTTCTGCCGAATTTCATACTAATCGCATATAAAATAAAGTTTTTACAACGCTTACATGTCAAATCGGGGCTAAAATATATATGGGGCCTATATCTAAATCTGAACTGATTTTCTCCGAATTTGGCAGTATTTCTTCATGTAATAAGATACCTCTTTCTGCCGAATTTCGCACTGATCGGATATAAAATAAAGTTTTAACAGCGCTTACATGTCAAATCGGGGGTAACATATATATGGGGGCTATATCTAAATCTGAACCGATTTTAACCAAATTCAATAGGGATCGTCCTTGGGCCAAACAAATGATATGTGTAAAGTTTCGTCGCGATCGGACCATAATTGCGACCTGTACTTTGATTACAAGAATACATGCACAGACGGACAGACGGACAGACAGACGGACAGACAGACAGACGGACATAGCTAAATCAACTCAGAAAGTGATTCTAAGTCGATCGGTATAATAAACGATGGGTCTATTTCTTCTCCTTTTGGGTGTTACAAACAAATGCACAAAGTTATAATACCCTTACCACAATGTGGTGTAGGGTATAAAAATTGATATTTATCGAAAGCATGATTTTCGAGTTATGCGGTTATTGCTTGTCTCCACAAATATATTCGCAATGGAATTAACAAAAGTTCTCTACTTTGACAACTGGCTTCATATGAATCCCTTGCAACGGGGTGGTTCAAGTTAGTATATTTGGAAACGATTTGAAACACAATTTAGGATATCTAGTAATAAACCACTTTTTTGCAATGGGTCCCACTGTGCGACATTTGTGACCAATAATACTAATAACACATTCGAAGAAGCACGAACGGTGAAAGTGGATGTTTTTGCATGAGTCGGATGATGCTTAGAGGAAGTTTTTTTGTGGGCAAATGTCTATTTCTCATTGACTTTAATTTGAGCTACAGACAAATACTAGACACAAATAATTATTTTAATAAGACAATTTATTATTTTCAGACAGTTTATTATTTCATGTTGCTTAATGTGGCTTAATATTTCTATTGATTTATTTGATTGAGACGCAACCTTTGTTTCCCTTTCACCTATAATTTGTTAACAATATTTTTCATTAATTTGTCAATTGTAAAAAACAGTGATTTCATTTGTATTATATGTAAATAGAAAAAAAGCTGCTGTTAAATACATTCTCTCTCTCTGTCTGGAACAAATTGTTGTTAAATATAACACGTCCCTCGATACCCCGCCGGTTAATAACATAAATATACATATATATTTAATTGAATGTATTATTATTACATATTATAAAAACATTAGCAGACACAACAAGATCCCATTCCAATGTTCATATACATTCCTATAAATAAAACATTACAGAAATAATTATTAACTAGAGAAAAAAACTGTTTTTATTTGTAATATATATTTATTTATAAGTACATATAAATTCACAAACACACACACACAAAGTAGTCATAAAATTGCAAAATACTTACAACACTGCAACAAAAAAAGAGAGTTAATTATGTTAAACTATCTTAAGTAAATAAAATTAATTATAATTGCCCATAATAAATATACTATATATATATATATAACATAAATAACTACATTTAAGTACATAGATATGAGAGTATACTTATTATTAGTGTAATGTAATTGGTGTTGATTCGTTTTTTTTATTTTGATAACTTATTTGAAATGTGTCAGTTATAATGAATGATTTTTATTTATTGAAAACAAACAAAAAATCAAAACAAATAAATCATAAATATTTAATGAAAAAAAAAACATATAAAGATATCAAGTTTTTAATTGTGTTTTAACGCATTGAGTGAAGTTGTCGGTACTAATTATTGATCTGTGATAAATGTCAGTGAAGTGTAAATTACATTTGAAGTACGATATATGTATGATTATATGAGGTGATACACGCAGAGAAAGAAATCGTTTACAGAAACCAAATTTATGCAACTGCAACGAAGAATATTTTTCATAACACTAAAGTTCATTCCCAATGAAAAATGTAATAGGTAAAGTAAATTACTATTCAGAAATGAGCGCAAATATGAATAGTATTTGCGCTCATTTCGCAAATTCTACAGCAGACGCGTTGGATCTTCTTATTTGACTCTCAAATGTTTAGACGTCAAAGGAACTGAGTGTTAGTTATGTCTCACGGACAGACGTGATTTGGACCCGAAAGTCATGCGACTTCATTTAATGAGACGCAACTGACCGGTGTGCCTTCAAGTCAACATTCGAGGGCGACTCCAAATCTAGCCGACCTAACAAAGATTACACAAACCAGTAAGGAAAGGCAGAAAGTCGGGCGGGGCCGACTATATAATACCCTACACCTCCCTAACAATGCGATAAGGGTAGAAACATATTATCTAATTCTGATCGGACATAAATTAACATTTTTACAGCGCTTACATGTCAAATCGGGGGTAACTTATATATGGGGGCTATATCTAAATCTGAACCGATTTCTTCCAAATTTAACAGTGTTCATTCATATAATAGGAAACCTCTTTCTGCCGAATTTCATACTGATCGGATATAAAATACAGTTTTTACAGCGCTTACATGTCAAATCGGGGCTAACATATATATGGGGGCTATATCTAAATCTGAACCGATTCTAACCAAATTCAATAGTGATAGTCATTGGGCCAAACAAAAGATTTGTGTAAAGTTTCGTCGAGATCGGACCATAATTTCGACCTGTACTTTGATTACAAGAATACATGGACAGACAGACGGACATGGCTAAATCGACTCAAAAATTGATTCTATGACGATCGGTATAATAAACTATGGTTCTATTTCTTCTCTTTTTGGGCGTTACAAACAAATGCACAAAGTCATAATACCCTTGTACCATAGTGTGGTGTAGGGTATAAAAATTCGGGAAAATTGTTTTTTATTTCTCAACATAAAATCCTTTTAGCTCGATACGCGATTTTCAATGGCATCGATACCCTATTTAAAGTAAGAACTGTGTAGCTCCTTAAAATATCCCTTTTTTAAAGTTTGGAAACAAACAAAATCTGAGGGAGCTAAATCTGGCGAATAACGTGCGTGCTAAAGCAATTCGAACTTTAATTCATTGATTTTTGCCATCGCAGTAGTGAATGTGTGAACTGATGCATTGTCTTGATTGTGAGCAAACGCGGCACCCATATTGCGCTTAGCTTTCTCATCATAAAATGTTCAGTCAATATGCGATATATAGCACTTTTTGATATGCCTATGACTTCAGCTAGCTCACGAACCTTCATCCGACGGTCATCCAATACCATTTTGTGGATTTTTATACCCTACACCACACTGTGGTACAGGGTATTATAAGTTTGTTTCACGGCAGATGTTTGTAACACCTGAAAATAACACAGCTAGACCCACCTTAAAGTATACCGATCGACTCAGAATCACTAGCTGAGTCGATTTAACGATGTCTGTCCGCCCGTCCGTCCGTCTGTCCATGTAAAGTTGTTCGTCGACTACAGGTCGCAATTTCACTCCGATCGTTCTGAAATTTTGCAGTTTAGAGTATTTCGCGGCTGTTAAGATCGCTATTGAATTTGGTTGAAATCGGTTCAGATTTAGATATAGCTCCCATATATATCTTTCGTCCGATTTGGCCCTTTAGTCCTATAGAAGCTGTATTTTACAACCGATCGTTTTGAAATTTAGAATGGTAGAGTTTCTTGATCCATGAACCAACATTGCCGAATTTGAAGAAAATCGGTTAAGATTTAGCTATAGATCCCATATATATGTTTCGTCCGATTTTGCTCTTTAGTCCTGTAGAAGCTGTATTTTACATCCAATCATTTTGAAATTTAGAATGGTAGAGTTTCTTGATCCATGAACCAACACTACCGAATTTGAAGAACATTGGTTAAGATTTAGCTATAGCTCCCATATATATGTTTCGTCCGATTTGGCCCTTTAGTTCTATAGAAGCTGTATTTTACATCCAATCGTTTTGAAATTTAGAATGGTAGAGTTTCTTAATCCATGAACCAACACTGCCGAATTTGAAGAAAATCGGTTAAGATTTAGCTATAGCTCCCATATATATCTTTCGTCCGAGTTGGCTCTTTAGTCCTATAGAAGATGTATTTTACATCCGATCGTTTGGAAATTTAGATTGGTAGAGTTTCTTGATCCATGAACCAACATTGCCGAATTTGAAGAAAATCGGTTAAGATTTAGCTATAGCTCCCATATATATGTTTCGTCCGATTTTCTCTTTAGTCCTGTAGAAGCTGTATTTTACATCCAATCATTTTGAAATTTAGAATGGTAGAGTTTCTTGATTCATGAACCAACATTGCCGAATTTGAAGAAAATCGGTAAAGATTTAGCTATAGCTCCCATATATATGTTTCATCCGATTTGGCTCTTTAGATCCAATCGTTTTTATACCCTACACCACACTGTGGTACAGGGTATTATTTAAGTATAAAATGTCCCAAAAGTAAATTTATGTAAACAATTTATACATGAATTACAAAATTTATATATCAGAGTTATTCAATATTACGACAGTGGTGTAGGATATTATATAGTCGGCACCGCCGACTTTAGCCTTTCCTTACTGGTTTTAACTATTTCTGGCATGGACACATTAATTGGCCGACCACTATGGTGTTCGTATTGGCCGCTCGTACGACGGCCCCGTTAAAACTCCGCCCAATATTTTGTAGTTGCAAACGAAAGAGTAGGTTCCCCCAAAGTAGAATCCAGCTCGGTTTTTATATTGGTTGGATATCGGTGACCAATTTTTCCGTGTTTAAAAACTCACTGAGATCGTTTACTCCTGGAAACTTAAAACATATGTTTTAGAAAGTTGCCACTTTTTACGAAAGTAATTAATTCTTTACCGACACGGCGCATTTTTGATGAATGACTATTTCAACAATCAAACTTGATGGATGGTCAGTGCACGTCTTATCCTCTGACGACGTCCATATCACAAAAGCGTAGGTTGTACTAATCACACACTGGTAGAACCAATTATGGTTCTTCTGCATTGTGACCAACACTTCTTTCCATTAACGAAGACCGCAAGACAATAATGCAGAAGCGCAGGTTAGCATTAGTCTGATCACATTTTTGTAGAGTTAGTGTGTCATGATTATATTGATGCCTATTTTGAGTCTATGGTTAATTTCGCATCTGTGAGATTAGTTGGCTTTCTCTTCCATTTTAATTTCCGATTCACAGTTACTCCAAACTCCGACTCTCACAGACTTCAACTTGGCGAACTTTGTGTTGGGACCTGGGCCTGCAAAAGCGTGAGATACAACAGACCTATGTAGAAGATCATATCTAATAACCGTATACTTTTCGAAAATTACCCCAATTTTCATAGAAAATCCATCTTTAGCGACGAGGGCATATTTGATTAATGCCTATTTCATCAGGCAAACTTGCTGAATATGGAGGAACTATACCAATTTACTTATTAACCATTAATGTCAACCATACCAAAGAAAAGATTGGACTGATCACACTTTTGCAGATCCAATTTGTCATATACTTGGATTGTGGACCTGTATTGAACCTATGACTTTTCTGCCTAGTGACCATCAACTGGGACTTCTAATTTGAGGCCTTATCTTTGAGGGATGAGTTAGTAGACGTTCTCATCTTCTTCGTATCCGAGACTATTTACGCTGAAGGATTGTGGCAATAATTTTTTGGAAGATGAATTATTGGAGAACGAATCACATATTTTCTTATTAAGCGTTTTAGCAGTGTTCTGCTCTTCAGAAGATCTCTCGTCCCCTCTCTTACTTGCATCTGTATTTGTATAATGACCATTAAATTGATCCTCAGGGGCTTCCTGTGTTTATACTGTGTCGGTGTCCCTGACAGTTGCTTCTTTTTGGTCGAGAACTTTGTAATGCTCTCACTGACTTCACCTTCCAGCTCGCAAACCACTTATTTGTTTGGGAAATCTATTTAGAGTTATAATAATGGGAGCTGGAGCCAGAGAATCATAAAGTGAAAGTGATAGCCTGAATGCCAGCATGACTTAGACTATGTGTATATTGCGATACAACAAGGACCGCAGGAATAATATGAGTTCCGTCCCGTTGAACCAAACCGATTTCTTTAAAAACTAAGAGTTGGCCGGTGCTAACATCAGCCAAGTTTACAAAGTCACTAAATAAATGTGAGCCGATAGAAGCCTACCTCCTTCAATCCACAGACCTTCAGTCCTCTTCGTTACCGCATCTATTCACTTGCCAAGACGCCAAGACCTTAAGTATGTCTGCTTGCCGTCGAATAAGACCGTGACTGCCATGAAACGATAAGCGAGACGTCCTGTCTTCATAACGGCAGCAGAACATTGGCGAGTTAAGGGTTTAGGCAGGTCCACATCACCTCAGAATGTACACAAGTCCAGAATAGTTTCCATCTGCCGTTTGTTGCCATAAGTGCAGTATCTCTCAAGAAAGTCTTGAATATTGCTAAAAACAGGTGCATGTACACTAGATAGGGTCATAAAAAAAAGTTGCGTTTCTCACCCCCTAGATTTGAGGATTATTCGAAGACAATTTCAGAAAAAAAATTTCATATTTTTTGTTGCACCCTACATACCGCCCTTTTAGTTTTCTTTATCCTGTGTTGCTATTTGAAGTCCGATCGTAATGGGATGCATATCGTTGTTCACGTTTTGGAAAGGGCTATATTTCGTCCAATGGCCATTTTTGACTCCGAGGTCAAATTCGATAATTGACCTCTGTTATCTCTTTTTCTACCCCCCTTATTTGGACTTGTTTTGAAACAATAATAAAGGCATTTAAAAATAATTAAACTTTTGTCTTTAAAGTAGTCAGTTTTATTCATAAACAAAAAAGTTACATAGGGTTCAAAATTGTAAAATATATGCTGAGGTCAAACTCGAGTAGTTTCTTTTGGTATCGTCTCTGTCTCACTCTCTCTCGCAGACACATGAATAACCCAATGCCACAAACACACAACGACTATGGCGGTTCTTTACAGCATCAACAAATTAAATTTGCGGGATTCTCTAACAAATTTTGAATCTTTTTTAAGGAAGAATATAAGAATACACTCACTTTGTTTTCCCATTCACCCTACACTCCACCAAAATAGTATTTTTTCCACTAATTCCTGATTTAATCTAGTATGATATTTTTGTATGATACGTCGATGATCATCTCTTGACAACGACAACACTTCCACCAAAATAGTATTTTTTCCACTAATTCCTGATTTAATCTAGTATGATATTTTTGTATGATACGTCGATGATCATCTCTTGACAACGACAACACTTCTTCCTTACTTCAGTTTTGAATCCGAAGTAAATTTTTACTAGTGACTTCAGTTATTTGATTTTCAACCCCCGTAAATAACACTTATTTTGAAACGCATGGGAAGGCATTTGTATGTAAGTTAAATATGGTGTTCAAACAAATTAATCATGTCTATAACATTTTATTAATAATTCTCTATAACTTATTTGCTTATGAATACATTTACAATTTGAATCAGCGAATTTCTGTTTTTTTATGGAAATGTTGAACTTTTTCATTTAATAATGCAACACAAAATCATTCATATGACTACCAAGACTGGCTCGGCAGTACCTCATCCGCTCATCCCAATTTTTCAGGACATATTCTATTGCTTCGAGTCGAATCTCTTCAATGGCAACTTATGGTGATTTCGTTTCTGAAAAATAATATCACTACATCATGTTTGCTACATTTTAAAAATTCCCCCTGCACATACTGCTAATTTCACATTTTGCATGCGAACAATCGAACAAAAATCGTGCGGTGAGTAAAACCCATTCCTACATTATAGCGCAACCATTTGATAGTGCATTAAGCATGTACGCTTTCAATTAGGCTTTGTTCTGAAGTTTGGTTTTTGACGGTGCAACACTCCACATCGTGGACTGGGCTGAGTGTGGAAAATAGATATTTTCGCATTTGCGGAGTGTAATAATTTTACAAACCCGTTCGTACGGCTGCACCATTTTTACAAACTAACCTAAAAATGCGGTTTTAGTGTAAAATGTAGAAAAATTTTAAAATTTTTTTACACAAACGAAATCATCATTAGTTTTCATGTTTCAACGCTTCAATTGGATGCTTTGCATAGCATTTATCCTTAATGGGTTCCCACCGAAAATAATCCAATGGACTCAAATCACAATGCAAGGTAATCGGTAATTCAAATTTTAAATGGCCCACCCTTTATAGTGAAAGTAGAAAATCTGGTAAAAAATCCAAAGTGACGTATGGAAGAAAAGTAGACCTTATAGAGATGATCCACGAGGTATCATACGTAAAGATAGGATAATAAATATGGAGTCAGTGGCAAAAATACTATTTTAGTGGAGTGTAGGGTGAATGTGAAAACAAAGTGATTTTATTCTTCCTTAAAAAGCTTCAACATTTGCTAGAGAATCCCGCAAATTTAATTTGTTGATGCTGGACCGAACTGCCATAGTGATTGTGCGTTTGTGGCATTGGGTTATTCATGTGTGTGTGAGAGAGAGACAGAAAACGAGGTCAAAAGAAACTAGTCGAATTTGACTCCAGCATATATTTTACAATTTTAAACCCTATGTAACATTTTTGTTTATGAATAAAACTGAGTACTTTAAAGACAAAAGTTTAATTATTTTTAATTGCCTTTATTATCGTTTCAAAATAAGTCCAAAACAAGGGGGTAGAAAACGAGATAATAGAGGTCAATTATCGAATTTGACCTCGGAGTCAAAAATGGCCAGTGGACGAAATATAGCCCTTTCCAAAACGTGAACAACGGTATACATCCCGTTACGATCGGACTTCAAATAGCAACACAGGATAAAGAAAACTAAAAGGGCGGTATGTAGGGTGCACCAAAAAAATTAAAAAAAAATTTTCTGAAATTGTCTTTGAATAATCTTCAAATCTAGGGGGTGACAAACGCAACTTATTTTTCTTGGTTGGGCATCGACCCTATTATATAATGTACACTCATAAAAAAGCTTCGTCACACCGATGAATTTGTATATCTTCTCAGCTAACGTACGAAATAATCCTATTGATGAATATGTGCGTCACCTAGACGAATGGCTGATCATCCACGTGATGATCACATTTCATCCACATGATAATCAAATTTCATCCCCACGGTGAAACCTATTCATCTGTATTATAAATCCAATTAATATGTGTGAATAATCCCATTAATGTGTTTTGTAAATCAAAATATTTCATTGAGAAAGTGGGAAATGATTTTCCGACAGAGATATTAAAGATAAATGTCCATATTAATCCGAGAGTTGACAACGTTGCATAGGCAACATAGTTATATACTCGTAAGAGTGGGAAAGAGAAAATACATTTGAGATCCCCAGAGTATACTCTCTGGTTATCCACCATCTCCGCCCCAACGTGCTCAAGAATACTCCAAAGGTGGGTCCACGCCACATCAATCAAGTCAGGATTCATCTGCGAATAGTATGCCTCCTGGTAGTGGATCTCAACAATATCCCGGCGGCAGACCTAGCCAAATCACAGTGGTCAATATCCGCCTTGTCAAAATTGAGTCTCGTACATTTTTCTGTTATTTAAGGACGATTTCTGTAAAGTGGGACGAAAGGTTTGACGATCCATAGCCCAGAGCAAGCCTTGCGAGTCGGCCTGCATGGTAGCAGCCCTGAGCATGTTGTAGAACAAGGCCAACTCCCCGAATATGCCTCCTCCCACTAAAAAATTACTGGTTGTATTTGTAACTGACTCGCTCAGAAAAACTTCCAGTTTCGATTGCCAATATTCAATTAAGCATTGCTCTCAGCATTATATTGAATTAGCTGTAGAACTAGCGCCAAGACATTAATTCTTCATTACATTTTCCTTCCGGATTATAATGTGCTATATTTTTTCTTGATTTTCTAATGGAGAACTTAATTCGAAAAATCCGGAAAAGTAAGCGAGTCTAAAAATAGTGAGTCAAATTATCAGCTTAATTCCAAAAAAGAAGCGAGGCTATCGACAAAATCTGGTCCCCTTAAAAAACTTAGTAGAAATTGGCGTTGATGAGTGCGAGGCAGTTGGAGGTGCAAAGAGCTAGCACGCACTGTTTTGAAGCAAGTAACTCGGGTTCAAATCCTCGTCGGATCGAAATAAAAAATATATAAGTCTATAGAAATAAAGTTAAAAATAAAAATAAAGAGAAATAAAAACGAAAGAAAAAATATTTTTTTTTCATTTTTTTTAAACTGGTGAAAATGTCAAAAAAGACGTTCCTTTTTCATTAATTCAGAATTAGTTCCGTCTCATCCCTTTATAAAAAGAATCGGTTAGGGAAGCGAGTGGGGAATTAGTACACACAAAGCTGCTTAATTCTCTACCCGATTGCTTTTTCGGAAATTTTTTTACTGGGCTTTTGCTGTACGTGTGGACATGCTTGTCATTAAGAATAACTTTGTAAACGCCAGACTCAATGACGTAAAAGTCATAGCCGCCGTCGCTTTGCGAATAATATTTTCAACATGTCACTCTAAAACTTGATTCATCAGTTCCTTCTCTAGTGAGCGAAATAGCAGAACTTTCCTAACCGGCTCTATCAGTCCGGCGCGCTGCTCGTCCAATTTTGAGAATACGGCAGTTGCTCCATCATCGTCAAGCTTCTTCTTCAGGATCATACGCCTCTGCAAATACAGATCTACGACGATTGGAAAAGCGAAGGTCAACCGGTTCGTCTTCCTTGTAATGGCACTATCATCGACTGAACAACAATCACAATTGCAACTGGATTGTCGGCGTGAGTCCTGTAGTTTTGTAAAGTACTCCTTAGCGAAATCAACCACATCGCCCGTCTGCTCCTGCAGATAGGCAAATAAGAATTCCAAGAGAACTTCTCGTAGTGGATGCGTTGTTTCTACACGCAAAGAAAAAATCATTTCTGCGAAACGAAGTATTATACAACTATCTCATTTGCCGGAACTGAAATTTCGTTTGTTGTGACAGAAACTTATTTCGCGTAAACAATTGTTTGTTCTGACAAAACAAATTTCAGTCGTCGTTTCGTTTTTTTTCTTCGCGTATATTCGATAGACTTGTTCAAGCTTTTCTTGAATGCCAATCGATTTAATATTTGGAACGCTTTTGTCTCTTTATGTAAGATCTACCAAAAAGGCTATGTAAATAGGTGGAAACGAAGGGATGGAGCAATATGGACCATTTCCAAGCATAACAAAGTTTGATGCAACTACTGTGATGTTCAAATGTCCTTAAATTGATTATTTCATACAAATTTAGGATTGCAGGTCACTCCTTCCACGAGTTACAATTAATTCCGTAGCAAACTGTGGGTATAAAATGGTGGGGTATAAAAATAATAACAAATACATATCTTCCAAGACTCTTTCTCAAATATCCCCATGCATATGTAATTATTATCATTTTTGAGATACATATGAATTGAAATGCAGCCAACTATGATTCTGGAGATTACTCTATCATCACTGCCAAAATATGTGAACATAAAATGAATCAATCCATCACATGGGCACTGCAACAGAGTTCATATGCAACCAACAACACATAGGAGGCTACATCACAACCACCCCCGCCGCCGCCGCCGACCCCTAAAAGTTAAGACGGGAAGAAAACCGCAAAAAACCAGACCGTATGGAAAGACCATGCAAACACTTTAGGAACTTTTGATGTTGCCTCAATTGTTGATGGTGGTACTGCGTCTGTTGCTGCTGATGCACTTACTCCAAAATTGCTAATAATGAGACATGAAAGCTAAAGTTTTGGCCCAAAACGTAATGGATTGCAGAAGATTGGTATCAATTGCAGGTCAATACCTCTGGTAGTAGACAAATGTAAGTAAGAAGCAAAAACGCCTTTCAACGTTCCACCACAACGGCCCCAAAAGACCGCAACAAAAAAGGAATACCGACAGATTAAAAACCAGCACTTGGAGTAGTACATCTCGGCAGCCATGGCCCCAGCATTGGTCCGGTCAGTGGCGGTGGCCAGGCGAAGCAGGCCACAGCGGAACGTTACGGTACGGTGTGGGTAACATCATCAATAAGGTATAATTTAGTTGTGGCATGTTGCGGTGTGAGTGGTTGGTTGTTGCCCGAATGTTTTTTTTTTGGTTTGGTTTTCTTTTTGGAATCGAACTGGCGAGGGATTCCCTAGTTTGCTGATGGGGTCTCCTTAATTGTACAATTCTACAGACACCACGAAGACAGTCTTAACATAGAATCTCGAATTGACTTCAGAGTCAGTTGTCTTGATTCAGTGCTTATGCATATTGCAAAAGTGTTGCCATATTTCGAAAACAAACGACAGAGAGAGAGGGTGAATAGAAATAGTGCAACAACATCCAGCTTTGGTTGAATGGATGCAGGCAAATACATCATGTAGCAAGTAACAAACAAATCGCTATTTTAAAATGACAAATTAGTCTGCCAAATCGTTGAGTTCTCTCCTTTACATTTTTCTTTTTTTTGTTTTGCTTTAAGCCAATGTTGGTTAAGTTAGCCGAAGATAGAGACGAACTGATATAAGATTATGTTTTACAGTGGTTTCAACAACAATATTTTCTGTAAATACTCGTATGATCAAAATAAGTTCAACCACCAAAAATGTAATTTTTGACCCAAACTTAATTACACTACGCACCACGAAAAATTTAAACTAGGGCATATCATTCCCTCTAAAGCTGAGACTTTTGAGATCACCTTACTCAGTCCTCGTGGTAGGCTAAGTTTAAGACTTTAGTGCTAGTCCTGTCAAGAATAATAATGCGTTTTCCGAGAAAAGAAAGAAAAAATTCGTTTCTGCGAAACGAAATATTAGATAACTACAATTCTCGTTTGACGGAACTGAAATTTCGTTTGTTGTGACAAAAACTTATTTCGCGTAAACAATTGTTTGTTCTGACCAAAAGAATTTCCGTCGTCGTAAACGAGAATTGTAGTTGTTTAATATTTCGTTTAATTTAGTGCATAGTGATAAGGTAAAATATACGATTTTCCTGGGACGAAAGGTAAAATATACGATTTTCCTAGATCCTCTCGTTATAACAATTTGATTGCTCTAAAAAGCTCAAAGGTTTGCGGATATTAACATCAGCCAGGTTTGCTACCACTCCGAAGAAATGTGAGCCAAGAGAAGCTTGTCGCCTTCTAGAGAGAGTAGGACATAGAAGTGTTCTATTGATTCACTCATCGTCGCCGCAGCTTCGCAAACTTCATTTAGCAAGACCTTGAGCCAATCTGCTTGCCGTGTCATAACATATAAAAAAAGTGAGGCGATAACGATAACGAAAGCAGAGTGTAAGATTTAGGTAAAGGTGTCAGCCAGCTCACATAGATCAATGTAGCTGCCTAGTGATACTTCGGGTACGGATTGCACTCATCGAAACCAAACTGTTTGATAAATAAAGTAATCAATAGTACGAATATCAGTACCGGAAAGATCTGTCAGATTTCTTAGAAAGGCCGAGCCCAGTATATTCAAACGTTTAATTAATTACACAGTTTAATTAATTACACAATTACAACACATGATTTTGGGACTCTATTCTGAGAACTGGACGTAAAAGTATCCCCTAAAAAAAGAACTTCTGCATCATTAGTATAGTCAAGTTGTCTCAATTAATAATATAATGGCCATACGATTTTTGCACTACTTCTTTATTTTTTTCTCGGTGTACCGTACAGAATATCTGTTTTGTGTCTGAAGAAAAGTTGTAGATAATGAAATTCCGGAACAACCTACCCGAAAAAAGTGCCTTTAAAAACGCAAAAATGCCCACAAAGTCGTAAAATATCTGCCAGTAAAATATTGAAAAATCCGTATACGTAAAACATAAAACATACATAAAACAGAACAAAACATTTAAGCGATTTTTAAGGTACATTGGGTTGGTTTGCTCCGCATTTTTTTCTCCTATTCAATATCTACAACTTTGCTTCAGACACAAAAGAGATATACCGTACGGTATACCGAGAAAAAATATAGAAAAAGTGCTCTTTGAACAAAAAATTGTATGGCCATTAAATTATTGATTGAGTCAACCAGACTAAACGAATGATGCAGAAGTTCTAATTTTTGGGGCTATTTTCACGGCCAATTCTCAGAATTGAGTCCCAAATCAATGAAAAATGCTGTACTGTGAGTCACGGTAGTAAAGCAGGTGCTCATTGGTCTCCACTTCTTCCCCATCACCACAGCTCCTACAGAAGTCATTGGACTCAATAACTAACCTTTTGGCGTGTTCGCCGATCAGGCAGTGTCCCATCAGAACTGGGGCTATCGTAGATAGTATTTTCCTCTCTAGTGTGAGGAGACAATTTGATCTGTTCAATTCGTATCTTAGCCATATTTGTCTATCAACCCTACAATGTTCGCTGATGATTGCATATGGCAAAGCTTTCACAGTGGCGCACCAATGAATGCAAATTCTTCGATAATATGTAATGTCGCCCCTTTCATAGCATGTTCATAAGCTTTGTAGTTCCCCGGGATATCCCTATGCCTAGGCACCCATATAAGGTGTATATTAAACTGCTCAGTCATCGCGTTAAGAGATCTGCGGCAGTCGATGTCCGAGTAAATGACAACGCCAGTGTTGGTCACCACGTTGCGACTTAGCTACTTGGCGACTTCCCTTTTTGCCATTATTTCGGCTTTATAGACACTGCTGGTATCCGGTAGCCTATGAGCTAAAGCAAGACTGAATTCTTTACAGTGAACTTCCCTATCATCAAGCCTCAAACCATCTGTGTAGAAGAGGAGATGTTTTCTCTTCCCTGGTGTTCTGCCAACCCATTCCTCTGCGGCAGGTATCTTAGTGGCGGAGTTCCTCCCGAAGTTTTACACCTTTGGTATACAGTCCATTCGGTCGGCTATCATAGCACTACACTTCGATATCCTCATGTGGCCGTAGTTCTTGTACATACTTCCAAATTGATAGGTATTTTAATCTTAATGCCGCTCTGGTTGCAACTTCTCTCGCCACAATATTAATCGGCAGTAGAGACTCAGTCGCTGATTTCTTAGTCAACAAGCTAGCGAGGCCAGCAGTCCACTCGCCATCTTGTTGGTCCTGATGATCCTTGGGTTCTGTTGGTGAAAAGTGTGTCGACCAGTAGATTTAATGACTGCACGTTGTTCTTTCTCCTGTTATTTGCGTTATTCTGCAAATAACCTATTGTACAGGTTGTAGTGGATAATATCTTACGTAGCCTTGCGGCATCAGAGACCCTTTTCCATTTCTTCACAGAAGGAGTGCCAAGAACGCCTTTGCGCCTTTCTAAGCTCCTTCTTCTAGATTTATAGGCATCCCAGTCTTTGGTGACCTCAGTACATTTGGCCTTGTTGAATAACTTGTTGTAGGTCATCTTCCTAGTCCATAGCGCAGAAGTCCACCAATGTGGTTTATGGCTATTTAGTTTTTGCACAAAAATTCAACATTTTCCTTGCTTTTCTGCCGAAAACTGGACCACATTTGGAATTTTGAAATAGGAGCTAAGTTTATTTCGAGCGAAATCACCAGTAGTCTTGATTTTGAACAGGCTTCTTCAAGGGAGTTGTTGAAGGAAGTAGACATGTGATCGACTAGTTCTCCAGACCTTGTCGTTCGGTTCGTACAGAAGTTAAGAGTTGAGGACTTTTTGGAACTTCTTCTCATACAGCTGACACTTTGTCACATTTCTGTGGACGGCAGGTTAGGGTGCTTTCTCAGCGGGTTTCAACTCTATAAACTTATAATGATGATCTGACAATGAGTGGTCGTCTAGTAAATTCCACCCAATAATTTTTGTCTGACAGCCGGTCAGTAGCGAACGTTACGTCAAGTACTTCCTGTCTGCCTTTAATGTTAAAGGTTGGGTTATTGCCCTTGTTACAAATAGTTAGGATGGTGTTTAGAGTAATGTCAAGAAGTGACTCAGACCCAGAGAGGATGATTAGCGTTCGTGTCTGTGCCAATAATCAGATCGCGCTCGTCAGACGTTGCTTCTTCTACTGCCTCCCTGTAGAGAGCTGTCGGTACTACATCTCCATAATGCATGTAATTGGAGACCACACAGTATATGCGATTATCTATCTCTAGAATAGCTGCCGGTTGGTCTTTACCATTGAAATTAGTCAAGAGAAAGATGCTTAGATCCCTCCTGGACAAAATGCAGTACCTTCACAGTTGACCAGAAGCAGCTTAAAGTTGGGTGTCCTGATAACACATACCTTTCTTCCTACTATGTAGCGCTCCCGTATCAGCACGCAGATTCATTTGGCGTTACCCAGGTTACACTACATGGAAGTGATCTACTATGGCAACCCAAGATAAGGTCGAAGACAGATAATTTTGGGAATATCCAGTTTTCACTAATGCTAGATCCCGATACTTCGGGATTTACACATTACCAGATCTGAATCATCTTAATGCATCTGACTGGAAAGAACTGATGGAATTTCTAGGTAAGTACCGAATTTCTGTAATTTTAAGGTTCTAAAGATCATAAATATGGATCACACAGTCGGAACCACTGGCTTATGTGGATCTGCACCATATAGAACAAGCAGTTTAGGACGAATGCAGGGCATTTTACATCGGATTTGAAGCATTATCAGATCTGACTCATCTTGATGGATCTGACTGTAAAGAACTGATGAAATTTCTAGGTAAGTTCCGAATTTCAGTAATTTTGTGGTTCCAAAGATCATAAAATGGACCGCACAACAGTCAGATATACTGGCTTAAGTGTATTTCCATGGGCGTGAGACGTGAAAACGATTTCTTTTTCCGACCCAACCTAACTTATCCTACCTTTTTATGGATTTTCAGATGAAAACTATTGGTACCCTTGAGTAATACAATTAAGGAGTTACGTATAATTTATTTCCGCAACTCAAATTCATAAAAATTTGTAGCGAAGCTATAGAATTTAAATATGTTTCTCATTTTGTCCTTGGCAATATAAAAATTAACCACTGTCTGCAATGCATGGAGAGAGGGAGGATGGGGAATTGTAAGTAATATTATTATTGCATGCCGCAATGAATGCAGCAAGTGTTTATTGATCGATCACGCTGCAACACAATTTGCCTGATTTTTGAGAATTTGTTTTTTTTTGCAACTCCATACATCATGTTCAACACCGATGAAAAAGAAGAACATTTCATCGATGCTGCAGATGATGCTGATGCGGTTGGATGGAGCAGAAGATGATGATGCTGATCATCATCATCGCTGCCATCATCATTGTCGTTTACCCCATAAAAATGAAATTGTTTTTGTACTTTTGTTTCCTCCGCTCAAGAAATGAAGAAGTTTTATACCAAAACAAAAAAAAGAAATACCTGTGTATGTATAATGTATGTAGGAATAATAATAAAAAACCAAATCTCTGCCAAGAGATATACAGTTTTGTGGTTTTGTGCCATAGTGCATTTAGTTTAGGTGAAGGTGTTGATTTGATTACAAAAATGTGCCTTTTATGTTGTTCGGTTCGGTTAGGTTCGTTCGCCTTGTTGTTTTTGTGTGTGTCCTTTACGTTTCTCTGATTGTCGAGCTGTTTGCTTGGTTGGCTTAGCTTAGCTTAGTTTGGCTTGGATTGGAGCAAAGAAATCGTGATGATACTTGAATACAAATCTTGAATGTGAAAAATATTTTTGTGCATCTGTCTGTGTCTGTAATTTGGCTCTTAAGTAGATTCCATCTATTGAATGGAACTTGCTTTGGTTGCATCTGCACCAGCTACATATTCGACCATCACCACCACCACGTCTGTCCTTTCGTGCCGTCATCGCCGATGCCGAGGAGCTCAATAACATGTGAAAAATGATTTGACTTTAATGATGGCCACTGAGTGATTGTAGGTGCTTTCGTGGTAATCATATTTTTTTGTACTGGGGCATGTCTTACGACTCTTGTTTTGTCTTTTGCTTGTATTACCCTAAATACAGTAAGGATTTCTATGCATGAATTTGGGATTGGATTGAAGGCAGTACCCTACATCAGTAGGTCTGTACTCAAACTCACTAGGACTACAAAGTCAATTTGGAGGCTACTTTTTCGGAGGGCAAATATATCTAAAATGTCCACAATCACCGAGTGAGGTTCAAAGACTGTTTTACTGATTAGGCAACGATGAGCGAAACATATAGTCTTGATGGAAACGTTTAAAGATAGCAGAGCGTAGGAATGTTTTAAAATTAGGCAACACCAGAGAAATCTGCAATCCATCTATTCAAGAGGGCATGGCAGGATATCTTTCTCTTCAAAGCTCCATGTCTTAAAAACAATAACAGAGCGTGAGACAGAGCCAACGTTATTTGAAATCCAGTCAGTTCAGGGCATATTCGTCTCCAAAGCTTCATCCACCGAGAGCAAGAGGCCCTTCATGACGGAAACGTTAATAGTTAGTTGAGCGTGGAACTGTTTCAAATATACAGGGCATATGTGTCTCCAAAGCTTCTGCCGAAATCGTTTTTCGTTACTTTCAGTCTCAACGCTAAAATGAAAAAAATGGACATAATTCTGCCATTTCAAAACCACTTATCGTATGACGATGAAATTTTAGGTGTGTATACAAGAGGTGTTAGATAGTTTAAGTTCGGAACTTGGGCCCCTTATCTCATACAGCGGCGGAGCTGCAGGGCCCTAAAGTTGACCATCTCGGGTATACAAAATTTTCATCGGCTTCTAACTTTTGAATGGAGTGTCCGGTTTTAGTGGACCGGTCCTAGGTCCTAGACCAGACCTACAATAAACATTTTATAGGTTGAAGATATCTTGAATAGTTTCCGAGATTTTGAATTTTTTCGCCGACTTTGCCTTGGAGTTTAGCCAATATCTCAGTCAAAAGTTTACCGATTTTGTTCGCGTGCTTTTTTATGGATTGCCAATAATTCAATATCAATATATCACAATATAATGAAAAAACGAATCGATAAGATATGTGAAGAAATAAGAAAGTTATGGCCCTATAAAGTCAAATTTTTGAAAAAAAATAATTTTTGGTGATTTTTTGGCGAAAAAAGTCCAATTCGTATTTAGGTCTTGTAGAAAAAGTTTGTTACACAAAGTATATCCAATTTATACTCATTTCAAAGGAAAAGGAATTAATATTTCACAGAATCTGTTAGAGAAAATCCGAAGTCAAAATTTTAATTGGTGTGGTTGCCACCCTTCTCAGATTTGGACCTTTTTTTTACATAAATTTCAAAAGTTTGATCGATTTTCTCCAATCGCAAAGCTAAATTGTTAAATTTTTCTTTTTATTTATTTGTATTAGGGTATAACAAAATCGACTGCAAAGGGAATCCCGAGCGCAGCTTTCCACATCGAAGATATAGGACTAAAAGTAAAAAATCCTATTTTTGGGGATTTTTGATGTTTTTTTGGGAATTGAGGGATTTTCCATTAGAAATTTCCACATGTTGCGTTTGATTATTATTTCTAATATCAAAATAAAGAACTTAAAAAAAATTCATCGAAATATATGCATTTTTAAGAATTTTATGCCGTATTTGCGTTTCTATCTATGTGCAAAATATTTTTTTTTTATTTTTCCCTACCTTCTTGTACTTATTAGTTATTATAACAGTCAATATGCACTGATTTCTTGTAGATCACATGTTTTTATCAAACAATAATAAAATTTAGTAAGATTTACCTTTTAGCAAATATTGTTTTTTGGCACTATTTCTAGGAAGCCCTTAATCATTGACAGGTATAACCAGTAAGGAAAGGCAGAAAGTCGGTATACACACCTAAAATTTAATCGCCATATGATAAGTGGTTTTGAAATGGCAGAATTATGTCCATTTTTGCCCACTGTGCCGCGTGACGACTAGGCAAAATCCAATGACTGGATAATCTCTAAAGTCTATTGAGCCCTTCCAAAGATGTTTTAAGCAGATTAATGATTAAAGGTCAATAACTTCGAATGAAGATCATTGACTCCTGCTAAAGATGATTGATTACAAGGTTCACTGCCACAAACAGCCCTCGACTGCCGCAGATCTCTCAAATAGATGGCTGAGCAGTTTAACATGTACCTCATATGTGTACCTTGGCATAGGGATATCCCGGGGAACTGCAAAGTCGATGAACTTGCTAGGGAAGAGACGACATTACAAATTCTCGAACGATTTGCATATAAGTATATTGGTGCGCCACTGTCAACATGCAAGCTTTGGCTTAGGCAAGAGGCCGTCCGATGAGAGATGGTAGTTAGACAAATCTGCCCAAAATACGACCCAAGAAGGTCAAAATATTTCCTCTAACTAGAGAAAAAAAACAATGTCTACGTCAGTGTCACTTCGGGCGGGACAATATCTGATCGGCGAACAAGCTAGGGGGGAGGGAATTGTGTGCAATGACTTCTGCAAAGCTGTGTAGATAAGGAGGAAGTGGAGAGCATTGAGCACCTACTTTGTTTCTGTCATGCATTGAGTATACGGTATCTGGATATACTGGGGTCGGCCTTTTTAGGAAGTCTTACAGATCTTGCCGGAACTGATGTTCGTATAATTGATAACATGGTGTATCAAAAAGGTTGGTTCCGATGAGGGCCCACTGGGGCCGTGGTATTACTAGGAACCTCTATTGGTCTATGAGAGCTGGTAACTCCGGCAGCCACCCTAACCTAACCTAAGGTTTACTGACCGATTTTAACGCTACGAACGTCTATGAACGGTTATTGATCTTGGACAAAAAGCCGGAGTAACCGACTTGAATGGTTGATTATTGACTCCTGCTAAAGATGATTGTCGCGTATGCATGTTCAAGGACCTATCTGGTTCACTACGGTCATTGACCTCGGATAAAAAGCCGGAATAGCCGACTTAAAGGGGTTGACTGCTAATAACGTTTATTGGCCCAATCCAAATCCGCATTAGCATCAACGAGATCAGATAAAAGGTCAAGGGCTTAACAGAACCCTGAAAGTGCTTATGGTCTTTGGATTAAAAGTCATTGATTAATGGTCATATGTCATTAACCTTGCCAAGATTCATTAACCATGGATTATGAAGTTCGTTGACTCGGGTGTAGAGTTCATTGGCGTTTGTTATGATTGTTATGATTAATGGTCCTGTATAAACAGTATTTAAATAGGCCGTACTAAAGGTATTTTATACTTATCAACAAAAGTCGCTGATCTGGGATTAAAGACCGTGGGTCCCGGCCAATGGTAAGTGACACAGATTAAAAGTCACTGACCCATGGTTAAAGCTCACTTATCTCGAATTTGAAGTCATTGACACGGGATTAAAGTTCACTGACACTTATCAAAGATGATTGAACCTATTATGCTTATTAACCCGGAATAAACGTTTATTGTCCTGTTGTTAGTAGTCAGGACCTGTGGTAATAGGTCATTGATCCCTGACAAAGGTCTCTAACCAAAGATTTATAGACATTTATCCATGGTAAACGTTATGATAATATATGCTTATTGAATGGAGCGTCGAAACAACATACTATTATAATATTTTCGGAGAACTCATATAATTTTCTTAAGGTGAAGAATATTAAAGAAGAAAATAAAGTCGGTCTGGAGGAGTAACTATTACAAGGATTAGATAATTTGTCCGCATATTTTGAGTCATTTCCAGGTTTGAATTTGGATATTTTTGTTTTCTGAACGATTTATTCACTTCAATGTTTCTGAACGATTTTCTTCACTTCAATGACTATACCTAACATTTCACCTGCCCTACATGGGTTAAAAATGTTTGAGAGTTTGAAATAATTTGAAAACAATCCTTGGAGGTTATTCTTTAGATCCTATTCTCTACAACAACTAGAAAGTCGTCGATGTTATTTCAAAGCTATAGCGTCCCACTAGATCGCTTAAGCTGATCTCAACAGGAGACACATTTCTATGCGGCCTGCATACATATTATGACATTAAATTGCCGCTACTAACTACAGCAACAACACAACATGCCACAAACATCGAACAACATGGAGGTGTTAAAATTGGCGAACAATTTCATGTTGTCGAGATGGAGTTGCCGTTGTCGTTTTGTTTGCATTTTCGTTGTTGCCGCCATTTAACGTTAACGTCGAGATTTGGTGGCGATATTGTTATCGCTTTTAGATGAGATATGATTTCAGCACATAGTTAGTGTGTTGCACTTAATCCCCCCCGATTACATAGATAGAGAGAGGGAGACTCAAGACTCTGGTGGTATCATGATTGATTTTTTATGCCCCATTCGTTGGCTGAGTGGCAGCACCAAACATAGGTTGTGGTGTGAAATCACGTGGGAACTATATAATATCGGTGAAAACCTGAATACATTAGGTGGCAATGCTTTCTGGGGATTTTATGGAGCAATCGATAGAATATATGTACAGTTGATCAATGATAAATTAAACCAGTAAGGAAAGGCTAAAGTCGGGCGGGACCGACTATATAATACCCTACACCACTCTCGTAATATTGAATAACTCTGATATATAAATTTTGTAATTCAGGTATAAATTGTTTACATAAATTTACTTTTAGGACATTTTATACTTAAATAATACCCTGTACCACAGTGTGATGTAGGGTATAAAAACGATTGGATCTAAAGAGCCAAATCGGATGAAACATATACATGGGAGCTATAGCTAAATCTTTACCGATTTTCTTCAAATTCGACAATGTTGGTTCATGGATCAAGAAACTCTACCATTCTAAATTTCAAAACGATTGGATGTAAAATATAGCTTCTATAGAACTAAAGGGCCAAATCGGACGAAACATATATATGGGAGCTATAGCTAAATCTTAACCGATTTTCTTCAAATTCAGTAGTGTTGGTTCATGGATCAAGAAACTCTACCATTCTAAATTTCAAAATGATTGGATGTAAAATACAGCTTCTACAGGACTAAAGAGCAAAATCGGACGAAACATATATATGGGAGCTATAGCTAAATCTTAACCGATTTTCTTCAAATTCGGCAATGTTGGTTCGTGGATCAAGAAACTCTACCATTCTAAATTTCAAAATGATTGGATGTAAAATACAGCTTCTATAGAACTAAAGGGCCAAATCGGACGAAACATATATATGGAAGCTATAGCTAAATCTTAACCGTTTTTCTTCAAATTCAGTAGTGTTGGTTCATGGATCAAGAAACTCTACCATTCTACATTTCAAAACGATTGGATGTAAAATACAGCTTTTAAAGGACTAAAGGGCCAAATCGGACGAAACATATATATGGGAGCTATAGCTAAATCTTAACCGATTTTCTTCAAATTCGGCTATGTTGGTTCATGGATCAAGAAACTCTACCATTTTAAATTTCAAAACGATTGGATGTAAAATACAGCTTTTATAGGACTAAAGGGCCAAATCGGACGAAACATATATATGGGAGCAATAGCTAAATCTTAACCGATTTTCTCAAAATTCGGTAGTGTTGGTTCATGGATCAAGAAACTCTACCATTCTAAATTTCAAAATGATTGGATGTAAAATACAGCTTCTACAGGACTAAAGAGCAAAATCGGACGAAACATATATATGGGAGCTATAGATAAATCTTAACCGATTTTCTTCAAATTCAGCAATGTTGGTTCATGGATCAAGGAACTCTACCATTCTAAATTTCAAAACGATTGGATGTAAAATACAGCTTCTATAGGACTAAAGGGCCAAATCGGACGAAACATATATATGGGAGCTATAGCTAAATCTTAACCGATTTTCTTCAAATTCGGCAATGTTGGTTCATGGATCAAGAAACTCTTCCATTCTAAATTTCAAAACGATTGGATGTAAAATGCAGCTTCTATAGGACTAAAGGGCCAAATCGGACGAAAGATATATATGGGAGCTATATCTAAATCTGAACCGATTTCAACCAAATTCAATAGCGATCTTAACAGCTGCGAAATACTCTAAACTGCAAAATTTCAGAACGATCGGAGTGAAATTGCGACCTGTAGTCGACGAACAACTTTACATGGACAGACGGACGGACGGGCGGACAGACATAGTTAAATCGACTCAGCTAGTGATTCTGAGTCGATCGGTATACTTTAAGGTGGGTCTAGCTGTGTTATTTTCAGGTGTTACAAACATCTGCCGTGAAACAAACTTATAATACCCTGTACCACAGTGTGGTGTAGGGTATAAAAATAAAAAGTCATTTCTGAGAAATCGTATTTCAACTATATACTTCCAAAAATAATTTTTTCACTTCAGATTTAGGAAAAATTCTTTATGATGAGTATAATTTATCCAGCAAAATATATGAAAGTCTCTCCTAAGATATCACAGTTTATGTATTCAAAAAATGAAATATTCGATTTTTTCACTTCCCAAGAAGCACTTTTTCAGCGATTTTTTTTCGAAATATTTTGAAAAATCTAAACTTTGGAATACCATTGGAAATAATTTAGATATTATCGCATGGATTTCCATAGAAAAAGTATATATTCACATTTTTTACTTCTCAAGAATTTCTTATTCAGCAATCACAAAATGTTTTGAAAAATTTATATTTTTAACCCGACTGGATATATATTCATGTATGTAATTAAAAAAAGAAATATTAGATTTGTTCACATCCCAAGAAGTTCTTTTTCAGCGATCTCTAAAATATTTTGAACAATCTACATTTTTGAAGAGCACTGGAAATAGTTTACATTCTTACTGCTCAAGAAGCTCTTTCTCAACGATCACGAAAATGTTTTGATAAATTTATATTTTTCAACACGACTGGATAAAATCTACATGTTATACAATAATAAATGTTAATAATACTGAAAACTGACAAAATAATGAAATATATCGTTCCTACTGCAGAGTGAGCATTCCAAGAAGTGAAAAGATCCTATTTATCACAATTGTGTAAAAAAGTCAGGCTAAGAAAATAACATTTCCCCTAGTATAGAACCAAATTAACACTTCTAAAATAGAATTGTAATGCATTGATATTGATTTAATTGCTATGTACAGCCGAATAACAAGAATTGCATCTTTTCCACTCATTCGGATGTTTCCAATCAGATAAATGTATAGCGACCACTTTTTTTCAATCTCCAATGGATGTGATGATTATTAAATTTAGCAAAAGTTTAAAACAAACTCACCCTAATGTCCATGGCAGCAGTCTAAAATTGTAGGTGTGATCTATGCTAAAGTATTGCATATTTTCTCGCTTCAATTATCAAATTTGCAGCGATTTTCGTTTCAGGCAAGACGTGAAATGGAAATATGTACGACTACAAACGGAAATATTTATCTACGAAATATCGTGAAAGAAAATGTTTAAAATATGTACTTATGTTGTTTAGATGGAAATTTGGTATGCTTATTTAGGAAAAATAAAAAAATGCAAAACTGCCTCGGATGGACCTGCTTTTTTCTTTGGATGTAATTTAAGAAATGTATACATAGAGTCGACACATTCAAATAGAGTGTTCTTTATGAGATCTAGCCGCAAATATAGATAAGACAAAATAAACTAATTTTTTAAAAAAAAAATTAAAAAATTTATTCAGGTACTTACATATTGTGCTTTTCATTTTTCGATTGATACAATCTGCAATAATAATAAAAGTAAGAAGTTTTATTAAAGATTCAACTGATGTACTATTTATAATCGGCAAAAACTTCATTTTTAATATATTTGAATTGAAAGAAAATATATATTTGGAACCAACATTTTTAAATATTTTATATTTTTGAACAAATTCATTTAATCAAATTTGTATATACGTTTATATACAATATTTAAAAAAAAAATTAAAAATTCGGAAATACTTAAATCACGCCTTTGCATTGCTAAAATATGTAGAAACAAATTGATCTTTGTTTTGGAAATAATAATTCCAAATAAGAAATATTAGGATGGAAACATAGTTCTGTTTAGAACAACAGAACTATGGACCCTAGGGCGGGTCGATTTAAAAATCGCTCATTGCCCAGTGAAAATCGTATTCTAGAGATCAAAATAAGAAACTTTGCCGAAGGAACCATACCTCTAAAACGAATTCTGATGTCCCGGAAAAATCCCACTTTGACCCATTTAGAGTGCTCCAATCGAGTCCAAATGTATGACCGACCCCCATTCAGTGAAGTGCTCAGTGAAAATCGTATTCTAGGGATCAAAATAAGAAACTTTGCCGAAGGAACCATACCTCTAAAACGAATTCTGATGTCCCGGAAAAAATCCCACTTTGACCCATTTAGAGTGCTCCAATCGAGTCCAAATGTATGGAACCCCCAGGGGGTTCCAGGGGGTGTGCCACTGGCATGGGTGGGTCGGGCCTCCAAAGTTAGTGGGGGTCGGTCATACATTTGGACTCGATTGGAGCACTCTAAATTGGTCAAAGTGGGATTTTTCAAAATTTGCCCCTACCCAAAAGTTCGACCTAAATTCCGGGACATCAGAATTCGTTTTAGAGGTATGGTTCCTTCGGCAAAGTTTCTTATTTTGATCCTTAGAATACGATTTTCACTGAGCAATGGCGACTTTTTTTTGCCTCCCCACAAATCGACCCGGCCTAATGACCCACTAAAACGCATTTATGCGCCTCTTTTCATAGATTTACACATGCATAATCTAGAGTAGCTTCAAATGTAGCATCATATTCTGGACAATTTTTATAACATTCCTTAAATTGAAAATGTTGAAAAAGGATAATGTAAAAAATTGTTTTAATATTATACGTGTAAACGTTAAAGTAAAGATAAAAAATCATTGTTTCATAGATTATTTTACATCGTATATTTTTATCGAATATTTTAAGCCATTTGTCATGACAATTTTTTCAAAGAATTGTGTACGAGTTTTAATGTATGCAATTTTTCGATATTATTTTTGTAAGCGATTAAATTGTTTTGAAAAACAACCCGTAAGGAAAGGCTAAAGCCGAGCGGTGCCGACTATATGATACCCTACACAACTCTACTAAGATTGGATAACAATGAAATATCCAATGTGTACTTCAACTTAAATTTGTTTACATAATTTACATTTGGACCGTCTCTGCCCCGGTAACCAAATCGGCCGAATCATATATATGGGAGCTATAACAAAATATGAACCGACTTTTTTTTAAATTCGGCAATGTTGCACCATGGATCAAAAAACTCTACCATGCTAAATTTCACAACTATTGGATGTAAACTACAGTCTCTATAGGGCTAAAGGGCCAAATCGGAAGAAATATGTATATATGAGCTTTATCTAAATCTGAACCGATTTTCTTCAAATTCAGCAAGGTTCAAGAAACTCTACCATGCTAAATTTCAAAACAATTAGATGTAAAATGCATGGGAGCTATATCTAAATCGGGGTTCTCTATTCAAAAATTAATTAAATTTAATTTTTGAATTAATTAAAAAATTCCAAAAAAAAGTTTACAAAAGTTACCCCGCCTTACATCGATACAGCTACTGATTCTGAGTCGATCGGTAGACTTTAAGGTGGGGTGTAGCTGTAGTATTTCTAGGTGTTACAAACATCTGCCATGAAACAAACTTTTAATACCCTGTACCACAGTGTGATGTAGGGTACAAAAATAGTGTACTCGTTCAGGGGACAGTTTCTTGACATGCGAATAAATCGGTTCAGAAATCGGCTCAGATTTATATATAACCTCCATATATGTTTTCTGTTCAATTTGCCATTGCCATAACATTTTACATCCGATTATTATGAAATGTCACAGGGGAAAATTTCTTGACTCATAAAAAACCCCTCCCAAATTTTATGAAAAACGGTTCAGATTTAGATATAGCCTCCATACAAATGTTAGTTCCGATTTGGCATCTAAGCTCTATAGGAGCTGTATTTGAAATCCCAAAATTATGATTCCTAGAAGAGAAGAGTTTCTTGATCCAAGGAAGAACACTATCGAATTAGTAGAAAATTAATTAAGATTTAGATTAACCCCTATATTTGAGTTTAATCATTAATTTAGTTGTAATTCCGTCAACTTTGTTCTTTTTTGTACCGGTCGTGAGATATCTCGCGTTATTTTCATACACGGTACAAACCCTTCCCTTTCCTGCTACATTCTGTTTTGCTCCTGTAATGCTCTATTCTTGAAAAACTCTGTTCCTGAAATTCACTGTTCCAGAAACTCCCTATTCCTGCTGCTATCTGGTTCTGCAATGCTCCGGTAACGCACTTGGTTCCTGTCGTTATATATTCTTATTTCGTTCTACTCCTACCATGCCGTTTCTGAAATAATCTGTTCCTGTTGTGATTTTGCCCTACTAAGCTCTGTTCCAGTCAATATCCGTTCCTACAACGATGTGTTCCTGCTACGTTCTGTTTCCTGCTATTCTCTGTTCCTGCTTTGTTTTGTTTCTGTCACTATCCGTTCCTGCAACGGCCTGGTCCTGTTGTGCGACAGTCCTGTCCCTGCTACGTCATGTTCCTGTAATGCTCTGTTCCTGAAAAACTCTATTCCTGAAATGCACTGTTCCAGAAACTCCCTATTCCTGCTGCTATCTGATCCTGCAGTGCACCGGTCATACGCTTGGTTCCTGTTGAGATCTATTCTTACTACGTTCTATTCCTACCATATCCTGTTTCTAAAATAATCTGTTCCTGTTGTGCTCAGGGCCTGCTGCCCTCTGTACCTATCAATATTCGTTCCAGCTACGTTCTGTTTCCTGCTATGTTCGGTTCCTGCTGCACTCTGTTCCTGTCAATATACGTTCCTGCAACGGTCTGGTCCTACTGTGCGACAGTTCTGTCCCTGCTACGCCATGTTCCTGAAAAACTCTATTCTTGAAATGCACTGTCCCAGAAACTCCCTATTCCTGCTGCTATCTGGTCCTGCAGTGCTCCGATCATACACTTGGTTCCAGCTGTGATCTATTCTTACTTTGTTATATTCCTACCATGTTTCTGAAATAATTTGTTCCTGTTGTGATCTGTTCCTCCTACGTTCTGTTCTTCATACGTTCGGTTCCTGCTACGTTATGTTTTCAGCAATGCTCTGTTCCTGCTCCGTTCCTGTCAACAATCTGTTTCTGCAACACTCAGGTCCTGCTACGTTCTGTTCCTGCTACGCCATGTTCCTGTAAACCTCTGTTCCGGAAAAACTCTGTTCCAGAACTTCCTATTCCTGCTGTTATCTGCTCATGCAGTGCTCCGATCATACACTTGGTTCCTGCTGTGATCTACCTATCTATTCCCACCATGCTCTGGCCCTGCAACGATCTGTTTCTGAAACGATCTGGTCATGCAGAATTCCTGCTACGTTCTGTTTCTGCTATGCTCTGTTTTTGCTACGCCAGTTTCCCGTAACGCTCTGTTCCTGCAATGCTCTGCTTCTGCAATGCTCTGCTTCTGCTGTCCCTGTTTTCGCTCTGTTCCAGCGCTATAATTAGTTTTCTTTAATTTCGCCCTTGACTCTATCTTCTGTCCCGATTCATTTCTGTTTCAGTTGAATTTTGTTAATGTTTTTTCTTATTTTTATTTCAGTCTTACAGGTGTTTGATATATTTGTATATTTTGATATATATTTTACGTCTGCTATTGAATAAATAAAAAATATTTAATGTTTACCGAGTCTATATAAAATTAGATGTTTTCTCTCTGTGCGTGAACGACGATCCTATATAAACTCTGCCATGCATAATTGTAATAAATTAAAAAAAAAATATATATTTATAACAGATTAACATATTTTTTTTGTAATATTACCTTTTACTTAATAATTTAATGTGGACGCCAAAATTAAATCACCATTACTTTTTTTACAACTCCTCAAATCTCTACAAATATTTAACGATGAACCATAATGATCCATTCTTTCGAACATTTTTTCTACACTTTCAGCGTTTTTTGTAAAAACCTTCCAAAACAAACTCAGTAAATTATTTCCAATTTTGCAAGCACTCAAAATTAGAATGTATTTCTTTATTTCTTTCCTCAATTAGTCTTAATTTGCAGTGTAATGTAATTAATAAATATTAACACAATTTTTGCTCTTTTCAGTGAGTGGTTGAAGATTATTTCACAACTTCGTTTTGTAACTTCCCAAAGAGATATCCTTGCCAAGAAAGCATGATTGATAATAAAGCCATTATTCAGCCGTTGTTGTGATCATCTTAAAATTCCACATTATTAGCGGTAATTATTTATGTTACATTTCACGACGTGGCTTCGTTTGGAGTGGCCGTCCGGTCACCTTTACCCATATCAGACTTCCGCACATATGATGGGGAGTTGCTTGTGGCTTCCTCATCACCTCATCAGCATCATCGCCACCAGTATCGCCATCATCATCATCACCGCCGTCGTGATCATCCTTTTCAGTCGACATCATTCATTTAATTCTTCTGACATAGTTTATGACCAATCTGGCAATAAATTGGCATTTAATTTAATACAAATTGAATTACGATTTACGAATTTATGCGGAACCCCCACAGCGTAAATTTTCAATCAAAATCGTATTGTACATCCGCGAAATTGTTATGGTTTTTTCGGCCATTCATTGTGGGCCAAACAAAACTCTGAAATATCTCAAATAACTTTTGTGGTATGGCAAATGAAATGAATGGAATGGAGCATTCCAGGCACAAAAAACCAACGACGACGGCGACAATGGAGCTAAAGCTGAATCTGAAGGAGAAGCGAAAAGGATCTGCCTAAAAAATTAAACTCCAAAGAAATTTTGGCTTGAGGGGCGATAGCATTAACCAACCACTGAACCAAGGTGTCTCCCAAATGGAAGGGGAAATGGGGCACAGATAAAGTATACAAAACTTTCTTATGCCACACTGTGTATATAGATTATCAAATTGATTCCAATTAACACTTGCCACCGCAGGAAACAAAATGAAATGAGCCAACAAAAAGACGCTCGTTGCGGCACGAACAATGCACCAAAGCGGAAAGCGGACCGTGAAAGAAGAATTAATGCCAAAGCTAGGGTTATAAACAACAATACTAAATAAACGTTAAGTTTATTGCGAATTGCTTGGATTTACAAACAAGCAACAGATGACACATTAACCCTTCCAAAGTCTCTTTGGAGCCCTTCGAATGCGAAGAGCTTCAAAAAGGAAGGGAAAGCATCCACGATTCCTAAAGGGATCACGTTATTTTGAAAGATTATGTTTAAAATTAACTGTAGCTAGGGAATACGGTTTATAGGAATTGAATTCGAGGGAATTCAGTAAATTTCAGGGCGATGATGCCTAAAAATTAAAGATTGGCGCCAAAGATGAAATAAGTACGTATTGTATTTAAAATTAAGAAAATATACTTAACATTAATGGAATTATCAGTATTTTAAGTACAAAATATACTTTATTTAAAGACTAAGTACGTCTTTGGCACCATTCTTTAATTTTATGACAACATTTTTTTCAGTGAATTCATGATTTGTCTTGATATAATTAATGTTAAAAACTCATTTTAATACATTGTTATGGAGTCCATATTATGGTTACAACACAGCCGTACAGTGGTTGCAATCCAAAGTCACTTGTAAAACCTACGATTGCTGTTTAAAAGGCTTACGGTTAAGCTTGTCCTCTTATATGTTATTCTCTAAAGCTAAGGTTGATTTTTGTCAAATATTTCATAAAACCTACGATTGTCCTGTTGAAACCCTTTATCTTTCATTAAGTCTTCTATAGGTCCTACAGTTGTCCTTCGATATATATGTTAAGAGACCTAGGCTTGTGCTCGTATTAAGACGTATATAATACCAACGATTATCCTATATTAAAGAAAGCTAACATATAACATACAATAGCCCGTTAATATGTCTTAAAATTACCGCTTTCATTTTATAAAGACCAACGATTACTAACAATATGTCTTCTTCCAGGCTATTGATTGTCTTTTATACAAGAACTATGCTTGTAATTTGGACTTAATGGGAGTTGGTCTCTTTTTGGTAGGAACAACATACTATAAGCTGTAGAACCCATATCTTATGCGAGCACTGAAATTTCATGTTCGCACTATGCAAAATATATTCGTGTTTTTCTGGACAGGAATCTGGGTAGAATGAGGTGTGGACTTCATCCTAAGATGGCTCCAAACTTAATGATAGTGTTGGATTTGGGGTCTACATGAAATTCCTGCGGCTATCTATAGCTGTTAGGCTGTATAACCACTCCAGTCATTAGCAGGTTGAACGGTTGACCATTAGGAAGGAATCAGAATGGCTAAGATAATACGTTCTGACAAAGGTTGAATTATTATATTGTGCTATAACCATACAGTCATTAAATCACTAGATTCTGTATTCCTCAATTCAATAATATCCCTCAACTGCCGCAGATATCTTAACGAAATGGCTGAGCAGTTCAAAATAAACCTGATGTGGGTGTCGGGTCTCAAGGCTCTCCAGTGCAGATGACAATACAAGGCAGAACGGCAATCGTCAGGACGCGTGTATATTCAAAGCTGATGCCTTTTGCAGAAGTTGTGATGATGAAGATGAATCAATATAATATCATCTGTAACTGGGCATACCAGAGTCGAATTCTGAGGTCTTACTCAATACAAGAATCAAACACTGAGGTCTTCCACCATTCCGGAGTAGACCACTGAGGTTTTGTTCCGTACCAGAAGTCTTTCTCCATACGAGTTCAGCACTGACGTCTTCTTCTATACCAGAGTCGACGACTGAGGTCTTACTATGTAGGAGATTCGAACACTGAGATCTTTCTCTACACCAGAGTCGATCACTGAGGTCTTCCTCTGTACCGGAGACGACCAGTGAAGTATTTCTCTATATTAGAGTCGACCAATGAAGTATTCCTCTTTAGCAGAGTCGATCACTGAGGTCGTCATCTATACCAGCGTAAATCGCTGTGGTATTCCTCTATGTCTCAGGAGGTTTGCTCTATACTCGTAACAGAGTCGACCGCTGAGGTCATACGGCAATACTCCAGAGTTTACCACTGAGGTCTTGTCATATAACAGGGTCGACCTCTGATGTCTTGTTCTAGGGCTGTTTTCCACCATACCGGAGTCGACCATTGAGGTCTTGCTCCATACAAGAGTCGTCCTTGGAGGTCTTTATTTACACCAGAGTCGCCCACTGATGTATTTCTCTATGCCAGAGCCGATTACCGACGTCTGACCACTGAAAACTTTCTCCAGAGCCGATTACTGAGGTCTTTTTCTATACCAGAGTCGACCGCTGCGGTCTTCATCTGTGGCAGACTCAATCGCTGATGTCTTCCTCTAAACCCGAATCGACCAAAAAGTGTTCCTCTCTGCCAGAGACGACCACTGAAGTTTTTCTTCTATACAAGAGTCGACCACAGACCGGGGTTGACCACTGAGGTTTTGTTTCATACCATAAGACTTCCTCCGTGCCAGAGTTCAACACTGAGGTACAGGGTGACTGATGAATATTGCTACATTAAGAAACTCAAATAACTTTTTGTATGGAATTCAGTTTTCTTTTATTAAATTAAATTTTCTCATTAAATATAATTAAATATAGCTTAATTAGTTTTAAAAATAATGATGCATGTGCGGCATCTTACCAGAAAGTTGTTCATTACCCGACAATGCAGCGTGATGAAACTGCACATCACACTGTGACACAAAGTGGATGCAATTCCGTCTCATGGAGTATCTGTGGGTTTGAAGCACTACCTCAGTCGACAATTTTGTTTGTTTATGTTGCTGTTTAAATCGAAATGGGCCTCGTCAGACATGAAAAGACAGTTCAACATGTTTCCGTCCACTTCCACCAATTGAAGCATCTTCTGGTAAAATTCCAAGCGAATCGGGAAGTCTGCTGAGTTCACTTTGTTGGCCATTTCGATTTTATAAGGGAATAACTCAAAAGAGTCGACCACTGAAGTCTTCCTTTATAGCAGTGTCTACTTCTGAGGTTTTGCTCTATAACAGAGTAGTCGTCTGAGGTCATCCTCGAAGACTGAGGTCTTTCTCCACAACAGAGTCGACCACTAAGGGTTCCTATATCCAGAGACTGAGGTCTTCCCTTATCAGAGAGTCGATCACTGATGTCTTCCTCTATAGCAGAGTCAATCGCTGAGGTCGTCATATATAGCAGAGTCAATCGCTATACCAGTGTCTGTTTTTGAGGTTTTTCTCTATAACAGAGTCGAACTGAGGTCTTACCGTATACCAGAGTTGACCGCAGAGATCTTTCCATATACCAGATTCAACCTTTGAGGTCTTGTTCTATGTCAGAATCGGTTGCTTATGCCTTCCAATCACACCAAAGTCGGCCACCGAGGTCTTGCTCCATATCAGAGTAGTCCTCTGAGGTCTTCCTCTATAACAGCGTCGACCACCGAGGTCTTCCTCTATACCAAAGTTGAGGTCATACGCTACACAGAGTCGACTACTGAGCTTAACAACGACTGATGTCTTTTTCTATACCAGAGTCTGATCATTGAGGTATTTCTGTATGCCAGAGACGACTACTAAAGTCTTTCTCAATACAAGAGTCAATCGATGCCTTTGTCTATACCAGAGTTGACCAGTGATGCCTACTAGAGTAAAACACAGTGGTCTTCCTCAACCCCAGAATCCACCACTGAGATCTTCCTTTATACCAGAGTCCACTACTGAGATCTTCCTCTATACTACGGTGGAATCCCTACCATATACCCTTCAAAAAAAGTTTAGTGACATTACTGAATATGTAATGCGAAAATACATCCAGCTTAAAAGATGCGACATTATTTTGTTCACTACCCGTTCACTTGGGTTAAATTGTTGCGCATGCGCTGCAGGGCATTGTAAAGTGCTGGACGAACGCAATGGTCTTGTTGCTTCAGCGCAGCACAGCTCGTGTGAAATGATAAATAATCCATAATTTCGTTTGGCATTCAATTTCATTTTGTGTGACACATAAATTACGTATTAACGCTTTAAGCCATAGTTGTGTGTCCGATTGGCACTTCTTCCACGTTCTGCGGCTTTTTAACGCGGTGACGAGATTTTTCTATACTGAATACTAAGTGTTGGAGGGAAGCTTCCTTTAGTGGGTCAGGGAGTGGGTTTTGGGAAGCGAAAGGGGACGGACAGAGATTTTTTTTATATTCTTAATTGAAAAATAATACAGGGGAGCCTTTTCTTCAATACTTGCAATTGTACATTTACAAAACTGACTGAGAAATTCCACAACAAGAAACAAAACACAGTATTCAGCAGGCAGGTTGGTAATTGAGAGACGCAGGGTGAGTTGCTTAGCACCCTGCTGAATTCATGGTGATGTTTAAAGGAGATGTCCTTACTTAAATCACTTATTCATTACCCGTGGTTTTTTCTTCACCCAGGAGCTGAAAAAGTGCTTCTTTTTCGGCAAACTCACTCCTTACTGTAATTTTTTATGAGCAAGTTGGAGAGAGCTGTACAGAAGGTGCAGCACTAAATGCCTTTTTGATATCTGGCTTACTCTGTAGAATCCAATTCATGCAGAGTTTCAGCAATACTGACTTTGTTGCAAGAGTACTAAGTATGAGTATACATATACTGCTTCTAAAATAAAGATTTTTTGCTGCGATTTGTGAAATATTATTTAAAATATTAACGAAATTCCATGTGAGCTTTAAACTTTGAAATCCATAATATTCAAATTGTTAATAGGACAATTTTATAATAACTTTTTTCTTTACTTGCCCATAAAATTACCTTATGATTATCAATTTCCATATCTTCGCCAATGACCTGCTAATCTTTCAAATCTTGCAAGTGTTGCCTTTTGTTGTTGTTGGACTTTCAGTCACGTTTTTCTTTGGATTTTTTTCTTCTGTTTTTCTCTCTTACCATTTGGGGCTTTAAGAAGTTTGTTTTGCCGGTCGTAACTATAAAATCTCTCGTATAAACACTTAATAATTTAAGGACATTTTTCAATCTTTTGATGATGTCAAAGAAACAAAAATTATTAGCTTTAACTTTAATACGACAACAAAAAATGTATGCAAAAAACCGCGTCATGCATGTGACCGACCGACCAACAACACAAAACATAGCCGACCGACCAACAGACCGCCCGTTTCAATGTTCCATTCTCCAATACAGCAACTGGACATTATTAAAGAGGCTCAGAATGCAACAACAAAAAAAGTACTCGTTGAATATATAAGTATGTTGATATTAGAGTGGTTCATGTTATAATATGATAATAATAAGTTAAATTAAAGACAAGAATAAATGTGGTGATCTCTAGTAAAGAGAAAGACCTCAGTAGTGGACTCTACATATAATAGAGGAAGACCTCAGTGGTCGACTCTATTATAGAGGAATATATCAGTGGTCGACTCTGGTATCTGAATCTATACTCTAGTATAGAGGAAGACCAAAGTGGTCGATTCTAGTATAGAGGGAGGCCTCACTGGTCGACTCTAGTAAAGAGGAATACCTCACTGGTCGATTCCAGTATAGAGGAAAACCTCAGTGGTCGACTAAAGTGTAGAGGCAGACCTCAGTGATCGGCTCTAGCATAGAGGAAAACCTCAGTCGTCGACTTTAGTGTAGAGGAAGACCTCAGAGGTCGAATCTAGTATAGAGGAAGACCTCAGTGGTCGACTCTAGTGTGAAGCCAGACATCAGTGGTCGGCTCTAGTAAAGTGGATGACCTCAGTGGTCGACTCCAGTATAGCGGAAGACCTCAGTGGTCGACTCTACCGTAGAGGATTATAGAGAAAGACCTCAGTGGCCGACTCTAGTAAAGAGGAATACCTCACTGGTCGACTATAGTGTAGAGGCAGACCTCAGTAATCGACTCTAATATAGAGGAAGACCCCAGTGGTCGACTCCTATATATAGGAAGACCTCAGTGGTCGACTCTAGTAAAGAGGAATACCTCAGTAGTCGACTATACATAGTGTAGAGGCAGACCTCAGTGATCGACTTTAGTATAGGGGAAGACCACAGTGGTCGACTCTAGTGTAGAGGAAGACCTCAGTGGTCGAATCTCGTATAGAGGAATACCTCAGTGGTCGACTTTAGTATAGAGGAAGTCCTCAGTGGTCGACTCTAGTGTAGAGGAAGACCTCAGTTGTCGATTCTAGTGTAATGCCAGACCTCAGTGGTCGACTCTAGTATAGTGGAAGACCACAGTGGTCGAATCTAGTATAGGTAGATCTCAGTGGTCGACTCTAGTGTAGAGGATGACCTCATTGGTCGACTCCTGTATAGATGAAGACCTCAGTGGTCGATTCTTGTGTAAAGCCAGACCTCAGTGGTCGACTCTAGTATAGTGGAAGACCTCAATGGTCGACTCTACTGTAGAGGAATACGTCAGTGGTCGACTCTAGTAAAGAGGAATACCTCAGTGGTCGACTATAGTGTAGAGGCAGACCTCAGTAATCGACTCTAAAATAGAGGAAGACTTCAGTGGTCGACTCTTATATATAGGATGACCTCAGTGGTCGACTCTAGTAAAGAGGAATACCTCAGTGGTAGACTATAGTGTAGAGGCAGACCTCAGTGATCGACTGTAGTATAGGGGAAGGTCTCAGTGGTCGACTCTAGTATAGACCTCAGTGGTCGACTCTAGTATAGACCTCAGTGGTCGACTCTAGTATAGACCTCAGTGGTCAACTCTAGTGTAAAGGCAGACCTCAGTGGTCGACTCTAGTACGAGTATAGTGGAAGACCTCAGTGGTCGACTCTACATACTGTAGGGGAATATAGAGGAAGACCTCAGTGGTCGACTCTGCTGTAGAGGAATATAGAAGAAGACCTCAGTGGTCGACTCTAGTAAAGAGGAATACCTCAGGGGTCAACTATAGTGTAGAGGCAGACCTCAGTGATCGACTCTTGTATAGGGGAAGACTTCAGTGGTCGACTCTAGTGTAAAGGAGACCTCATTGGTCGACTCTAGTATAGAGGAAGACCTTAGTGGTCGACTCTAGAATAGAGGAAGACCTTAGTGATCGAGTATAGACGAAATCCTCAGTGGTCGAGCCTAGTATAAAGGAAGACCTCGGTGGTCGCCTCTACTATAGAGGAAGACCTCGGTGGTCGCCTCTAGTATAGAGGAAGACCTCAGTGGTCGACTCTAGTATAGAGAAGGCTTTAATGGTTGATTCTAGTATAGAGGAAGACTTCAGTGGTTTACTATATTATAGAGGAAGGCTTCAGTGGTTTACTATATTATAGAGGAAGACCTTAGTAGCCGACTTTAGTATAGAGGAAGACCTCTGTGGTCGACGCTAGGATATAGGAAGACCTCAATTGTCGACTCTAGTATAGAAGAAGACCTCAGTAGTCGACTCTAGTATAAACGAAGACCGTAGTGGTCGACTCTAGTATAGTAGTATAGACGAAGAGTTCAGTGTTCGACTCTAGTATAAAAGAAGACCTCAATGGTCGACTCTAGTATAAAGGAATACCCCAGTGTTCAGCTCTAGTATAGAGGAAGGCCTCAGTGGTCAACTCTAGTATAGAAGAAGACATCAATGGTCGACTCTTGTATGGACGAAGAACTCATTGGTTGACTCAGTATAGAGGAAGACCTCAGCGGTCGACTCTAGTATAGAGGAAGACCTTAGTGATCGACGCTTGTAAAGAGGAAGACTTCAGTGCTCGACTTTGTGGTCAGCTTTAGTGTAGAGGAAGTCCTCAGGGGCGACTCTAGTATAGAGGAAGAGTATGGAGAATTGCTGCAATGTTAAGTGTTTATGAATACCCAAAAAGAAGAACCACCCTAGTGTACTGGTATCTATGTATGCACGTACCTATATATATTACGTACCGTACATATCTTACTGGCAATTTCCCAAAGCCAAAGCGGGTGGAATAGTGTTTTGACTCTTTTGTTGTTGGCTTATGATATAAGAGGAATACGAGTAAGTACCCATTTGTGGTCTCGGAGGGAGACCAACCGGTGAGGTGTTGTTTGGTGAAAACTTATGGAACCAGCAAACGCTCGCTGCTGTCTCTAACACATGCCAATCCCGTGTACAAGTCCACAGCTGAATAGGAGTGCTGGGCTGGCTGGTTTGCGGCACTGGTTGGTTAGTTGGTCCACACCAGTCCCAAATATATGCCCGTCCCGTGATCCACTGTTAAATTCATAACTTGTTACAATGGTGTGGTGTGGTCCATGTTGTGTTAACTATTTCCTAAGGTGTCACACACTCTGGGTGGTCCCAGGCAATTTTCCACTGTTGTTGTTCCTCTTAGCGTCCATTACGGGCAGACCGGGCCGGGCCGGGCTGAACCGGTGGATGGATGAATGGTGGTGGTGGTCACCACCAACAAGCCCGCCATCCAGCCACTAGCCAGCCACCTCATCATTATGTGTGACCAAGGAAGCAAACAGCATAAGTGTGAATAGTTAAAATGAATTTGACAATTTGTACTTGTTATGAGCTCTCTCGGAGCTTTCATTTCGTGTAGCGTTAAAACCTTAAAACCAGCCGTATATATGTACATACGTACCACTGCACCAATGCAGACTCACACATAAATTTACATTAAACATTTTCAGATTATAAATTAGAGAATAGCCAAACTGCGGAGATCTCCGTTTGATGTCTCCGTTGTGAATGGGGAGGGGGGATTTTGTCGGCAACCGTATAGGCATTCGAAAATTGATTTTTATTTTGTGAAAAATTGTCTACGCAGAAATAAACCACAATTTGGCATGCGGTGTAAAGAATTGTTAATTTAAAATGTGAACAAGGTTTAGCCAATGACGCATAAAATATATATGTGCAGAGACTTATTTATTTGCAATTATTTTTTCGCGTCCATTTGCGGGTCAAATGGTGTCCATTTAGATGTGTCACCGATTTGCTGATTAATTAAATAATTAATTCTGTTAGAAAAGAACGAATAGATTTCCTTGATATTAGGAAGAATTTTAAAATTACACTCAAAGAAAATAAAGGTAGTCTGAATGTTAGCTGACATTAAAGCTATGACAAGTGGCGTTGTTGTTGAAAGCAAATGGGATTGATGTTAATTGTCTCCGATACAATGATATAATTTTCGGCAAACACAGCCATAACTACAAATAGGTCTTATGAATGAAAGATTATGTCGATTCTACAATGGACGCTAGGTCCATGAACAGTCGTGCGCCGCGCACGGTTACTATCCGGCCCTGAATCATGATTTTCGATATAAATTTGCACAATTTGTAGGGGTTGTTCCATCGTTAGTCTATACATGATGAAATCGTTAGTCTATACATGTTAAATGATACTCCGGGCCAGTAAAGGCATATCAGTGGTGCCGTGACGCCCTGATGAAAACTTGGAAACATATTTAATTGGATTCGAAAGCTTGTTCAAAACCAATTGTCAAATTCGTATAGAAATACGCAATAAACCCACTGAAATGCTTTAGCATTTTCCTCTTACTACTTATTCCTTCAGATTCAGAGCGTTACGTGATCTATAGGTCTGTTGTTAAAAATTTTGTAAAACGTTGTTTCTACACTTTCAATTGAGATCAATCGATACGCAGACATCCTCAGCTACAACTCTAATAGAACGTAGCCGGTCCCAAAAATGTTCTTAATTTGTCAACATAATCTCCTTTTAGCTCGATAGACTTTATCCAGCGATTTTCAACAGCTTCGATACTCTGTTTATAGCAAGAACTGCCTAGCTCCTGAAAACAGCCATCAACCGCAACCTCCACCGCTTCCTTGCTGACAAATCTTTTTCCGCTAATTTATTTTTTGAAGTTTGGAATCAAAGAATAATCCGAAGTCTAATGAATAAGGTGCGTGCTGAAGCAATTTGAATTTAAATTCGTTGATTTTGGGCATCGCAATAGTGGATGTGTTAACGGGTGCATTGTCTTGATTGTGAGTAAACGCGGCAGCCATCTTGCACACAGCTTTCTCTTCTTGTCATCAAACTAATTTTTTTAAATTCCCATGACTAGCTCACGAACCATCAACCGACGATCATCCTATACCGTTGTGTGGATTTTTTTAACCATTTCTGGCGTGCACATCTCAGTTGGTCGACCACTACGGTGTTCGTCTTGGCAGCTCGTAGGCCCCGTTTAAACTCTGCCACCTCATATTTTATATTTGTAAACGAAGGAGCAGACTCCCCCAAAGTGGGACTGAGAGCATTCAATTGAAAGTATTGTATTACATATCAGTGACCATTTTTTTTGATTGCTCAAAAAACTAAACAACATATGGTTTAGAATGTTGAAACTTTCCACGACACTCATAATTTTTAAAACTCCGCCATCGGCTAATTTTGGGACCGCCATATCACATTATAACTAACCGAGTGGTCTATACCTTGATATAATTTACAGATCACCAGACGCCATAAAGTGACTTACATTGGACTCGTCATTTACACGGATAGCCAGGCTGCCAATTCAATCCCTGTCGGTCATATCACCAAATTCATAAATAGCCTGGGTACCTGCAAATCTGATAAAAATTTTAGGTTGGAGTAGACATTCTGCAAGAATTTTCCCTGTTTGGTGCGCCGGTATCAGTGTTGCCAGAAATGACAATTTTTATATCCAAAAAATAGAAAATGACGATTTTTAATGATCTAAAAAAGCTAAGGAAAGCTTAACAAATTTGTCTTATATTAATGATATTTTACAATTCCTTCACCAAATACTTTAAATACCCATTCATCTTTTGAGGATGCAAATTTGAAAAGTTAGAAAAATTCTCAATTATTATGGATGATCATCGAAATAAAAAAAAATTGTTGGTCGATTAGGTCGGTCTGAATCTTGTATACGCTCCGTTATATATCACATTGAATCACATAACAGGAAAATTCTCTGGTATTGGTTTAAGTTGCAAAATCGGCAGAAGAAATAAGAGTGAACATTTTTAAGTGAAGTAAGGACTGTCAAAACTGGGACCTGGCCATTATTATTGGGAAAATAAGTCAATTCTAAATATAGACCAATGATGTCGACTGGTGCTTGAAATGGTTCTGAGTAAAATAAAATACAAATTGCCCAATTTAAGCCCAATCTGTTGGTATATGTGGTTTCATTTGGTAGAGGTCATTTTCTCTAAGAACGAAAAGTGCCGAATTTTAAAACAATCGGTTCAAATTTTGACAGAGCCCCCATATATATGTTCCTCCCAATTTGAGCTCTTAGCGCTATAGAATCCGTATTTTACATCCAATCAATGTGGAATTTGAGAGAATGAAATATCTTGATCCACGGATCATTAGAAAGAAATCGGGTCATTCTAAAACAAGTCGTCAACCAAATCCAAAGTTATTCACAAAACAGTACAGGTCATTCGATTTGCATTAAAAAGGAATTCCACACAAATTTAAATAATTCATCAAACTTTGATCGCTTCTCCTGAAAAACTAACTTTTTGCACTTAGCATAGTTTAGAGTGGAGCTATCGATATTTTGATATAGTCCCCATTTATGTTCCTATATCCAGATATAGTACCTAAGTGCTATTAAATCGTAATTTCTCAACAGTTCCTTATAAAATTTAACTTATAGCAGTTTTTGAATCAAAAACCAGTAAGGAAAGACAGAAAGTCGGGCGGGGCCCTACACCTACATACCAATGCGAAAATGGGCATTGCGATAAGAATTTGGCAGTGATCATACATGTAATAAGCAAACTCTCTCTGTCGATTTTCGTACTGATCGGATATAAAACACGGTTTCTACAGTGCTTACATGTCAAATCGGGTGTAACATATATATTGGGACTATGTTTAAATCTGAACCGATTTTCCCCGAAATTGGCAGTGTTCATACAGGTAATAAGAAAACTCTATCTGTTAAATTTCGTACTGGTCGGATTTAAAACACGATTTCTACAGCGCTTAAATGTTAAATCGGGTGGAACATATATATGGGGGCTATATCTAAATCTGAACCGATTTTCCCCGAATTTGGCAGTGTTTATTAATGTATTAAGAAAACTCTCTCTCCCAAATTTCGTACTGATCTGATTTAAAATACAGTTCCTACAGCGCTTACATGTCAAATCGGGTGAAACATATATATGGGGGCTATATCTAAATCTGAACGGATTTTCTCCGAATTTGGTAGTATTCATTCACGTAATAATAAAACTCTCTCTACCGAATTTCATAAAGATCGGATGTAAAATGTGGTTCCTACAGCGCTTACATGTCAAATCGGGTGAAACATATATATGGGGACTATATCCAAATCTGAACCGATTTGAACCAATTTCAATAGGGATCGTCCTTGGGCCAAAAAAGAGCACTATGCTAAATTTCATCACAATCGGACCATAAATACGACCTGCACTTTGATTACAAGAATACATGGACAGACAGACAGACGGACAGACAGACGGACATGGCTAAATCGACTCAGAAAGTGATTCTGAGTCGATCGGTATAATAAACAATGGGTCTATCTCTTCTCCTTTTAGGTGTTACAAACAAATGCACAAAGTCATAATACCCTGTACCACAGTGTGGTGTAGGGTATAAAAACCGCTGTTTAATTTCAAGAAAAATTATCCAGATTAATATTTAGCCCCAATATATACGTATATCCGATTTTGGATAAAAATTGATGGACAGATCAGAGTCATTAGAAGAACAACTTTGATAAATCTTGGTAATAACGGGTAATCCAAGTTGAGATACTTTTTTCAATAGCCTTTTTTTGTCAGATCACGTGTGAGTCATGTCATGCTGTCATGTTATTTTTGTTAAGTACTGTTTGGCATTTCATCATGGAAAGACTTACGCCTGAACAACGTTTACAAATCGTTAAACTTTATTACGAAAATTCACGTTCTGTGAGGAATGTGTTTCGTAATCGGCCTACTGAGCGTACTATTCGCAACACCAGGACGCAGTGAAGAAAATGTAGCGGCCGTAGCTGAGAGTGTACACGAAGACCGTGGAGAGTCAATTCGGCGCCGTTCGCAGCAACTCGGACTGACGTATGGAACGACTTGGCGCATTTTACGTCAAGATCTTAAATTGAAAGCATACAAAATACAGCTTGTGCAAGAACTGAAGCCGCCCGACCTTCCCAAGCGACATCGCTTCGATCTATGGCCTCTTCCAGAAGTTCCAAGAAGATCCGACGTTTTCGAACAAAATTTTTTCAGCGATGAGGCTCATTTCTGTCTCAATGGGTATGTAAACAAGCAAAATTGCCGCATTTGGGACGAAGAGCAACCTGAAGAGATTCAAGAGCTGTTACTTCATCCAGAAAAAACAACGGTTTGGTGCGGTTTGTGGGCCGGTGGAATCATCGGTCCATAATTCTTCAAAAATGATGCCGGTGAGAACTTAACCGTCAATGGCGACCGTTATCGTGCCATGATAACCGACTATTTGATGCCTGAAATTGAAGTTCGTGATCTCGGAGACATTTGGTTTCAACAAGACGGCGCCACTTCCCACACATCGCATCAATCAATGGATTTATTGAGATAACACTTCGGTGAGCAGATCATTTCACGTTTTGGGCCTGTCGATTGGCCACCAAGATCGTGTGATATCACACCGTTAGACTTTTTCCTGTGGGGATATGTAAAGTCTAAAGTTTATGCGGACAAATCCGTTTCGATTCAGGCCTTGGAGCAAAAACTTAAAACAGCTTTACAAACCTTTGTTAAGCATAATTTGTTAAAACTGTATTCATAAACGATTATTAGCCTAAAACACCTTTTGTAAACCATTGTTAAATGCGTGGATTTTAATATAGGTTCGACTCTACTTTAAGCGTTTGTTAAAGTGGCATTTGCAAAACATTTTTATGGAATTTTTAATTAAATGAAAAAATATTATAAGACTGTTTTTGAACAAATTTTCTAGAAATGGTTTAGGTTAAAATTAGAAAAAAGAGAATAAAATACGTAACTGTGCCTTCTAGAACGTGTTTATGTCAAAACGGAATGTACCATTAAATGCGAGGTATATCAAAACGTGGACCGATTTGTCGCATTTTTCCAGGAAGAGTTAAAGGCATTGTGCAACATAAGCTGCTCCTTATCCCAAAATTTTCGTAAAGATTGGTTCCTTTTTTCGAGCAGTACGTTGATTGTCACAGACGGACGGACACGGCTAAATCGACTCTGGGCATGATTCTGCGTCCATCGGTATATAAAATGCATTTTTGCATTCTTCTTTTTCCCATATTGTAAATCGGTAATAATAAATTAATTTTAGCATCCTTTTTTTCTATATTGTTTCATAAAAGACCAAAAACTTTTATTGTTGCAAATTCACAACACAAGAAATGCAAATTGTACATAATTCCCTAGTGATATGTAAACAATCAACATGTGTTATATATTCACCCCCATCGGGAATAAAATTCCACACGGAATTTGTTCACTTTTCAATATGCAATTTAGGGAACAGGGAACAAATTCCGTGTGAAATTTTATTCCCGATAAGGGTGATTATTCGTTATTCGAATACCTTTTTGTATGTAATAAAAAAAATTATCTGAATTCGTCCTTTATTTGATCTTTAGTTGTTGTTTTTTTATTTATTGAACAAGTGAGCATACATTTTTGATAATTAATACAGTCGTTTTTAAAATAAACAATAAATTAAGTTATATATTCGACTACTCTTACAATTGATAATCCTATCAATGCATCATTAAAAGAGATAATGGTGTGTGAAAAAGATGGTGTTGCCAGCATTACATTGACGAAGTCATTAAAATGTTTATTAGTTAAAATGCTGTTTATGAATACGATTTTTTAATAATCGTTTATTAGGCCAAAAGTGTTTGTTAACTAAACTGCACTTTAAATCATAATAAATACCAAAGAATGTTCTTTCAAATGATAATAAACATTCCCCATTCAATTTGAATTTTCTGTGTTTTTTTTCTTTAAAAAAGTAGGGAACCTCGAAATGAATCACGCTATATCTCGAACTTCTTATTCTGCTTATTATTCATATATCTCTCTCTGAAACATGTTTTTGTCTGAAAAAATTTAAGAGCTTTATGTTACTGATAGATTTTTGTGTTGACGATTTCGAAAATGTATTTTGACGATCACGACTTTTTTGGAGGATAAAAACTTTGAACGGTGTCGGTAGTTGAACTTCTAAAAGGAGCAAATATTGAAGATCGACAGTTTAGAAAACCCCTTCTTTGCACTACCAATATTAAATATGTCCATACGAGAAAGACTTTCTTGCTTATTCGGACTTCGGAAACTAATTTTCTATATTTCTTGGGGGAGCAAACGACTGAATATTTTTCTATGCATATCCGATTTTTGAGTCCAAATTTATATTGAATAATTTTTAATTTTTTCTCCCAACAATTGCCATGGTGACGCAAAAATTAATTAATCCTGACAATGCTTCTGCTGCAAGCGTGAGAACTACTTAATTGCATACCTAGGCTGTAGAACACTCTAATTCCGTGAATTGATCAAATTAAATGATCATAATAATCAATTTAACTTTTAAATATATTATAATCTTTGTTCTTGTTTTATGTTCACAGAAATGTGTTTAAATCTATAAATGAAGATGTTTCTACTGATTAATACACTAATCATGACCATATTTAGCTAAATACATTGACATTTATCTGCATTCCACGTATGTACATTTAAATTTAAATTGTTGCCAAATACCAAGTAATAACTGACAAATTTCGCATACCCTACCCAGGTCAGTGAATGAAAACAGCTTCTTACAAATAACATAATTTATAATTTTTCTAAATACAAGGTAATTTGTCTTTAACTACTCGATTTATTCTAAGAGGACAAAAAAGTCGTTAAAGCTCAGCAATGCCTGAAAACGTTTATATTAAACGAGTCGTTAATTCGAGGAATCAGTTTTACAGGCCCATTTTTAAAGTGTTTAAGAACTCCGTTCTAAAGGTATACTAATGAATAATGGCCATTTAAAGAGAGATTTATGGCTTGAGAAAATTCGAAATGTTTACGATAAGTATGTGGTCGCAGAATATGGAATGTTTTTTAAGGAGTTATAGCCGTTTTAAGTTTTCTAAGGAAATAAACAAAATAACACAAGTTTAAAACTCCGGATCTGTAGACGAGAACTATTCTTAATGTGCTGACTTAGAATCTGAAATTGCACTTAATATTGGTGCGATTTACGAGTTCTCGCATTTTTATTGTCCGTCCATCCGCCCTGATCGTGACAGTGAATTTTTATTATAAATATTCGAGTTTTTCGCTTTATGACCCTTATTTGAGTAGTTTTAACCATCTTAAGTTTAGCTACAGAAATTCAAAAATTGTACCACACATAGGTACTTACTAAATTTCGTCCTTTTAGCACTAATTTGTAATAATATATACGAAATAGTTATATGACTTTCTCTTGAAAATATCTCAGGTATCCATATGGTACCAACCATCTGACAAACCATTAATACACCCCATTCAGTGGTGAAGGGTATTCAACAATAAAAAAATAAAATAAAATTCATTTGCATAGCATTTTTATGCCAATTGAGTTTTCAAACAACTGCCATGTGCCACCCAATCTCCAAAAATGGCCACTTAAATGTTACATCAACATCAGCATTAGCTTCAGAATCAGCATCAACTGCCACATTAAACATTAAACTCCATGACATGGGGAGTTGAGCTGAGTAGAGAGACGAAGCAGCAACATTTGTTTGTGTTGCCATTGTTAAATATTGGTCATAGTGACTGACTGACTGCAGCATGATATGTGTGGTTATACCGACCGACCGAATGACTATATAAATAAGTCGTTTTGTTAGTCTGTGCGCTTTGGAATACTTATGTTTTTTTCCGTTTGGTTCTGGTTTTGCCGGTGGATGATGGAGATTAACATATTATGCTAAATACTTGGGAAAATTGTGACTGAATCCGAGGCGAACTTAAGTGATAAATGTACCGACAAGTAAGGCATAGTGGACTTCCATGTCCAATCTTTTAAATTTTTATAAGTTTAGGACTTAGCGAAGTTTGGAAGAAAAATTATAAAAAATTATGCATCGTTTGGGAATAGAGATGGTTAACAAAATTGCCTATTAACATCAGTGTTCGATACAAACATATTAAGAGATCTCAGTGTTCAATACAATTATCAGAGGTCAACTCTAGTATAGAAGAAGACCTCAGAGGTCAACTCTGTAGTATAGAGGAAGACCGCAGAGGTCGACTCTAGTATAGAGGAAGGCCTCAGAGGTCGACTCTAGTATAGAGGAAGGCCTCAGAGGTCGACTCTAGTATAGATGAAGGCCTCTAGTATAGAGGAAGACCTCATGGGTCGACTCTAGTATAGAGGAAGACCTCATGGGTCGACTCTAGTATAGAGGAAGACCTCATGGGTCGACTCTAGTATAGAGGAAGACCTCATGGGTCGACTCTAGTATAGAGGAAGACCTCATGGGTCGACTCTAGTATAGAGGAAGACCTCATGGGTCGACTCTAGTATAGAGGAAGACCTCATTGGTCGACTCTAGTATAGAGGAAGACCTCATGGGTCGACTCTAGTATAGAGGAAGACCTCATGGGTCGACTCTAGTATAGAGTAAGACCTCATGGGTCGACTCTAGTATAGAGTAAGACCTCATGGTTCGACTCTAGTATAACGGAAGGCTTCAGAGGTCGACTCTAGTATAGAGGAAGACCTCACGGGTTGACTCTAGTATAGAGGAAGACCTCATGGGTTGACTCTAGTATAGAGGAAGACCTTATAGGTCGACTCTAGTATAGAGGAAGACCTCACACGTCGACTCTAGTATAGAGGAAGACCTCAGACGTCGACTCTAGTATAGAGGAAGACCTCATGGGTCGACTCTAGTATAGAGGAAGACCTCAGAGATCGACTATAGTATAGAGGAAGACCTCAGAGATCGACTCTAGGAAAGAGGAAGTCCTCAGAGGTCGACTTTAGTATAGAGGAAGACCTCAGAGGTCGACTCTGGTATAGATAAAGACATCAGAAGTCGACTCTAGTATAGAGGAACACCTCAGAGGTCGACTCTAGTATAGAGGAATACCCCAGAGGTGGACTCCAGTATAGAGGAAGACCTCAGAGGTCGACTCTAGTATAGAGAAGACCTCAAAGGTCGACTCTAGTATAGAGAAGACATCAGAGGTCGACTCTAGTATAGAGAAGACATCAGAGGTAGATTCTAGTATAGAGAAAGACTTCAAACGTCTACTCTAGTATAGAGTAAGACATCAGAAGTCGACTCTAGTATAGAGGAAGACCTCAGAGGTCAACTCTTGTATAGAGGAAGACCTCAGAGGTCGACTCTAGTACAGAGGAAGACCTCAGAGGTCGACTCTAGTTTAAAGGAATACCTCAGAGGTCGACTCTAGTAGAGAGGAAGAGCTCAGAGCTTTCCGTTTGGTTCTGGTTTTGCCGGTGGATGATGGAGATTAACATATTATGCTAAATACTTGGGAAAATTGTGACTGAATCCGAGGCGAACTTAAGTGATAAATGTACCGACAAGTAAGGCATAGTGGACTTCCATGTCCAATCTTTTAAATTTTTATAAGTTTAGGACTTAGCGAAGTTTGGAAGAAAAATTATAAAAAATTATGCATCGTTTGGGAATAGAGATGGTTAACAAAATTGCCTATTAACATCAGTGTTCGATACAAACATATTAAGAGATCTCAGTGTTCAATACAATTATCAGAGGTCAACTCTAGTATAGAAGAAGACCTCAGAGGTCAACTCTGTAGTATAGAGGAAGACCGCAGAGGTCGACTCTAGTATAGAGGAAGGCCTCAGAGGTCGACTCTAGTATAGAGGAAGGCCTCAGAGGTCGACTCTAGTATAGAGGAAGGCCTCTAGTATAGAGGAAGACCTCATGGGTCGACTCTAGTATAGAGGAAGACCTCATGGGTCGACTCTAGTATACAGGAAGACCTCATGGGTCGACTCTAGTATAGAGGAAGACCTCATGGGTCGACTCTAGTATAGAGGAAGACCTCATGGGTCGACTCTAGTATAGAGGAAGACCTCATGGGTCGACTCTAGTATAGAGTAAGACCTCATGGGTCGACTCTAGTATAGAGTAAGACCTCATGGGTCGACTCTAGTATAGAGGAAGACCTCATGGGTCGACTCTAGTATACAGGAAGACCTCATGGGTCGACTCTAGTATAGAGGAAGACCTCATGGGTCGACTCTAGTATAGAGGAAGACCTCATGGGTCGACTCTAGTATAGAGGAAGACCTCATGGGTCGACTCTAGTATAGAGGAAGACCTCATGGGTCGACTCTAGTATAGAGTAAGACCTCATGGGTCGACTCTAGTATAGAGTAAGACCTCATGGGTCGACTCTAGTATAGAGTAAGACCTCATGGTTCGACTCTAGTATAACGGAAGGCTTCAGAGGTCGACTCTAGTATAGAGGAAGACCTCACGGGTTGACTCTAGTATAGAGGAAGACCTCATGGGTTGACTCTAGTATAGAGGAAGACCTTATGGGTCGACTCTAGTATAGAGGAAGACCTCAGAGGTCGACTCTAGTATAGAGGAAGACCTTATAGGTCGACTCTAGTATAGAGGAAGACCTTATAGGTCGACTCTAGTATAGAGGAAGACCTCACACGTCGACTCTAGTATAGAGGAAGACCTCAGACGTCGACTCTAGTATAGAGGAAGACCTCATGGGTCGACTCTAGTATAGAGGAAGACCTCAGAGATCGACTATAGTATAGAGGAAGACCTCAGAGATCGACTCTAGGAAAGAGGAAGTCCTCAGAGGTCGACTTTAGTATAGAGGAAGACCTCAGAGGTCGACTCTGGTATAGATAAAGACATCAGAAGTCGACTCTAGTATAGAGTAAGACCTCATGGTTCGACTCTAGTATAACGGAAGGCTTCAGAGGTCGACTCTAGTATAGAGGAAGACCTCACGGGTTGACTCTAGTATAGAGGAAGACCTCATGGGTTGACTCTAATATAGAGGAAGACCTTATTGGTCGACTCTAGTATAGAGGAAGACCTCAGAGGTCGACTCTAGTATAGAGGAAGACCTTATAGGTCGACTCTAGTATAGAGGAAGACCTTATAGGTCGACTCTAGTATAGAGGAAGACCTCACACGTCGACTCTAGTATAGAGGAAGACCTCAGACGTCGACTCTAGTATAGAGGAAGACCTCATGGGTCGACTCTAGTATAGAGGAAGACCTCAGAGATCGACTATAGTATAGAGGAAGACCTCAGAGATCGACTCTAGGAAAGAGGAAGTCCTCAGAGGTCGACTTTAGTATAGAGGAAGACCTCAGAGGTCGACTCTGGTATAGATAAAGACATCAGAAGTCGACTCTAGTATAGAGGAACACCTCAGAGGTCGACTCTAGTATAGAGGAATACCCCAGAGGTGGACTCCAGTATAGAGGAAGTCCTCAGAGGTCGACTCTAGTATAGAGAAGACCTCAAAGGTCGACTCTAGTATAGAGAAGACATCAGAGGTCGACTCTAGTATAGAGAAGACATCAGAGGTAGATTCTAGTATAGAGAAAGACTTCAAACGTCTACTCTAGTATAGAGTAAGACATCAGAAGTCGACTCTAGTATAGAGGAAGACCTCAGAGGTCAACTCTTGTATAGAGGAAGACCTCAGAGGTCGACTCTAGTACAGAGGAAGACCTCAGAGGTCGACTCTAGTTTAAAGGAATACCTCAGAGGTCGACTCTAGTAGAGAGGAAGAGCTCAGAGGTCGACTGTTGTGTAGAGGAACACCTCAGAGGTCGACTGTAGTATGGAAGAAGACCTCAGAGGTCGACTCTAGTATAGAAGAAGACCTCAAAGGTCAACTCTAGTGTAGAAGAAGACCACAGAGGTCGACTCTAGTACAGAGGAATACCGACTCAAGTACTAAAGAAGACCTCACAGGTCGACTGTAGTATAGAGGAAGACCTCACAGGTCGACTGTAGTATAGAGGAAGACCTGCCAGGTCAACTGTAATATAAAGGAAGACCTCACAGATTGACTGTAGTATAGTGGAAGACCTCACAGGTCGACTGTACATATTTTTCGGTTTATCCCTATTTAAGGGGATATCGATTTTTATGAAATTTGTATGGGAGAATTTGTTGGAGACATTTGGATTGATAAATTTTGTTCAATATTGTGGATATGCATTCTGAAATTAGGTTATATTTTAGGATTTTCATTTATTTTATATAAGTGATTTGATATTTAATAATAAATCATTTCTGAACGCTAGCGGAAGGAATGTGGAATTTACTTTGTATATTGTGGGAAGTATAGGGGAAGGCCTAGTATAGGGGAAGGCCTAGTATAGGGGAAGGCCTCAGTGGTCGACTCTAGTATAGGGGAAGACCTCAGTGGTCGGCTCTAGTATAGAGGAAGACTCCAGAGGTCGACTCTAGTATAGAGGAAGACCTCAGAGGTCGACTCTAGTATAGAGGAAGACCTCAGAGGTCGACTCTAGTATAGATGAAGACCTCAGAGGTCGACTCTAGTATAGATGAAGACCTCAGAGGTTGACTCTAGTATAGAGGAAGACCTCAGAGGTCGACTCTAGTATAGAGGAAGACCTCGGAGGTCGACTTTAGTCCTCAGAGTTCGACTCTAGTATAGAGAAAGACTTCAGATGTCGACTCTAGTATAGAGGAAGACCTCAGAGGTCGACTCTAGTAAAGTGTAAATTCTAATGTATCGACTCTAGTATGGAGGAAGATATCAGAGATCGACTCTAGTAAATTAATCACCAATTATTGTAATGAAACAGGAGTTTTAAAATTGGAACGCTGTGTGATAAGTCTACTCCCATTAACAGCTAAATAATATAACACAATTATAGCTTATTGAAAAAAAAAACTAATTCCAATTTTGTCTCCCATTTTTTTGTGAATTTCTTTAGTATCTTCCGCAACAGATATTTCATACCAACATTAAAGTCTATCATACTCCACATTTTTCTTTTTTTTTGCAGAATTGTCATCACATGTATCTCATTATCCTTCGTTATCATATCTTCTATCTTTCATTAACTTTTAACAATTAGGGTTAAATTTTTCGCTGTTCCAGAAGAAACCAAAAAATCTGTGTAACCACCTCTGGCGAACGAATGGACGGACGAATGAGTGCAGGACTCATAATATATTTTACATAACTAATTTACATAAATGTATGGATGAATTGTGGTCTGAGTATGGGCTTTGCCATGGCAGTGGGTATCATAATCACATCTACCACAATCCGCAATCGCACAACACCAGATATGCCCTCTCAAACTCATATCTTGGATAGCAGCGCTATTTGCGAAGCTGAAGCGGCGGCAGCAGCAATGATTCCACACTCGTTCATTAATTTATTAAATTTCATTTGACTGGCGCTTTGGTGTCCAATTTCATTAGGTCTTTGTTTGGTTCGCTTTTTTCCCCGATGCAGTAAAGAATCCTTTTTTGGTTTTTCTGTACATGTGTCTCCTGCCTTCCTTGGACTGGCGGACTTTCATGAGGTCTCAGGGAACACTGGGCTTTCAGGGCAATGATAAAAGTTTTAGAATAAATTTATGCATGTTTTGAAATGAGACTTCAACAAATCTGTCATTTAAATGTGATCGTTTGTCATACATTTTCGTTGTTTTTGGTTGTTTCATCTGTGCTCTTTTATGGAGTTTTACATTTTTTTTTGGTTAAATGTCCGTTTGTCTGTCCAGTGGCTGTTCATTTGCATGAACATGGTTTGGTGATATCGCTGGGAAATTGGATACCTTTAAATGCTTTTTGCTGTTCTGTAGTTGTGTTTTTGAAGTTGTTGTCATTGTATTGTAGCGGTAGTAAATGTTACAACGCGTGGCTTCCAAGTTATGATGAATGTTTGAATCTGGCGAAGCAGGTGTCCCATCTGTTTGCAGTATCATAAGATTGTGTTTATGGGAATTTGAAGTCAAAAATACTTTCAGCCATAAACAAATACCATTTTCTCTTTTTCATATAATTTCATTTTTCATTATAAGCACTCACAAATTATTATATTTTTGCAGAATGATAGAAACGTTCATTATTGTTCCCTACATCGCATTAAATACATTGGAAAAACTTGGCATAACCCCTTAAATAAGCATCCTTAGCTAGAGTTTCTTCGAATATAATAAAGATTTGTTATATGACGTTTATGACCGTAATTAGTTTGATCCTCATCTCCATTAAATAGAGGACGAGAAGGTATTCTATCGATGTTTTCCAATAGACTTCGTCTTTGAGCTCAATCGCAGCTTCTTGCCAAATGTTATCGAGATCGGATACATCTATGCACAGACAGACAGTCATTACTTTGTAAGATGAAATCAGTCGAAACGATATACTTTACAGTTGAGTTAGAGTTTATCCATATTTAAAATCCATGGCTTTTTAAAGCCCCCATATACATAATGGCTACCTCCGAGTTTGTACTTTGTACTTTTTTTGGCCTATACCATCCTAGTCAAAATTCTCATATAAATCCCTTGGATTTTACATCTCCCGCCCAAAACGTCAAATTTTTTAACCGAATTACCTGAAGTATAAACGTACATATTTCGTAAAACCACTCTTAGGTCTATGTTTTAATGGGGACCCTTCGGGTTAAATTTGTTAACCGATAAGGCTGAAATCCGACTATTTGTATTTGATATTGCAGTGCAGGTTATTATTATAAACACATACCCAGTAAAATGTGTTTCTAAAAGGTAATCGAGTAGGGAATTAAGCAGCTTTGTGCGTACTTCCCCACTTACTTCCCTAACTGATTCCTTTTATAAAGGGGTGACACAACCGCAACCAATTCTGAATTGCTGAAAAATAATATATTCTTTTTTCGACATTTTCACCGGTTTAGAAAAATTAAATATTAAAAAAGAAAAGATTTTTATATTTTCTTACGTTTTTATTTTCTATTTTTAATTACATTTGTTTAGACTTATTTATTTTTCGTTTTCTATCCTACGAGGATTTGAACCCGACTTACTTGCTTGAAAATAGTATATGCTAGCGCTCTGCATCACAAACGGTCCCGCACTCATCAGCTCTAAATTCTACTAAGTATTTAAGGAATTAAAATTTTTCGCTTCTTTTTGAATATTTTTGGAATTAAGCTGACAATTTGACAGTTTTATTTTTGGACTCTCCTTTTTTGCGGATCTTTGGAATTAAGTTCTCCATTATGAAATCCAGAAAACATATAGCGCAGAAGTATTAGATTCAATGTAGAATTAATGTCTTGGCGTTTTACGGGGTTTTGGCTCAAACATGTGACTATGAAATTAATTACATTTGGACCAAACAGACCTGCACGCAAAGAACAAAAACGTTTGGAGGTCGTTTATCGCAAACATAGTTCTTTGTCTCAAACGCTCTACTTTTCCCGGAACTGTTGAAATATTTCCAGTGAATGAAAAGGTTTATCGTAAACGTATTTTCTCTTGCTGTACACGAACATTCTTTAATTCCAAAATATTCATAATTTACGTTTACGGTAAACGAGAAACGTTTAAGGAAACACATTGTATTTAAACATGTTTGAACATTTTAAAGAGAGTTGGGAGAACAAAGAGCGTAACTTGTTCTCATTTTGTGAGAGTGTGGTGTGTGTGAGTGTGAACCGTTGTTTGAGTGTGTTGTTTTATTAACAACTCTACAGTCGATGGTGGAGATTTTTATATGCATCCCTACCTTCGAACGGTTGCAACCCTTCACAACATTTACAATCGTACTCAGCGGTATTTGTGAGCATGTGTGGTAAACTTTAAAATGCTTTTATCAGTGAAGTCAAAATTATTGTTGGAATGAAATCTTCAACACTGAAAAGCATGTGAAGAAGAACCAAGATATACCATCAGTAGGTGGCTGAAACCTCAATTAAACCCTCTCCAACAGGCAGAGTACAACTGGATACTTCTGATTATAATCCTTTGGAAACAGCTGAAATGTTCAACACTAAACAGGTATTTTTTTTTTGTTTAATAACTAAGTTTTTCATGTTATTTTGGTCTTCTATTCACGAAAGTGGAAACTTTTTTAATATTGACCTAAGAAGTTCCCTTTTGTCTAAAAAGTTTGCTATATGGAAAAATAACATCGCGCTTTTAAATTTTAAACATTTTCTAACATACATTCTCCCTTATTTACAGTTTGTCTACAACTGAATTAGAAGATACCACCCATTTATAAGCAGAGGTGTTTGTCGTGGAGCTCCCGGGTAGATTTTACCACAAATTTTGACATTTTTGATTATAATACATTTAAAAAATTTCATAATACAAAGAAATTTTTTTTTTGGACAAACGTTTTCCTAATTATTGATAAACAGGTATTGTTTTTGACAAACACAATAACCGTTTGTCTCAAACGTTTCATAAGGTTAGGTTTACACAGATATTGCTTGTGACAAATGCAATAACCGTTTGCAACAAACGTTTCACAGGGTTTGTAATAAACATAAATCATTTATGATAAGTAACTAAACGTTTGCTATAAACGTTTCTTTGGGTTTTGAGATAAACATAAACCGTTTGCGGCAAACATAGACCGCAAACGAATATAGTTTATCTAATTTTTCGTTTCTTTGCGTGTGGACAGACACAGAATTTTGAGAGATCCCACATAAACAGCACTTTAACCTGTTTTGATACACACTATATCAAATTCCTTGTTATTTCACATTTTTACGCTCTAGGCTACACATGCTACGTGTATTGAGGGTATTGTATAGTCGATAAATACCGATGTTAATTTTTGTTTTTACTTTCTTGTATATTTTTTGGTTGCGAACGAATGACATTTTATGAATTGATCGGATTTCCCGGAAAAACTTTTATATTTCACTTAATTCCTCCCACATTACCTTGAGCTAAATCAGTGTCGTTTGTATAGCTTTAAAGAAAAATTGCCTTGAATTGATATGAATCAGAACATTACTGTCATGAAATAAGAATAATTATTTCATATCATAATGGGGAAAAAGTAAAATGAGGAAAACCATATGAACTTCCTAAATTAATCATGCTTTTTTTCTTTTAAGATTTTAATTATTTACCAGAAGTCCATATTTATTTTAAATTAAAATTCATTTTCCAGCTACAAAATCTTTTGGAGCTGCTCATCAGGTAGACGGCAACACAACACGTCTACGGAAATTATCTCCAGTTGCTTGAAGAAATTTCCCCAAAAAGTTCACAAATAAGTGAAAAATAAAGCAAAAATTATCAAACACTCCCTCTCGCCGCAACAACTCAAAATACATGGAATCTTATTAAATGTCCTTTAATGTCAACCACGAAAAACAAAAACGTGAAAAATTAAAAAGAAATTTACATATTAATGTAAAACCGACAAAACGCTCTAAAGTCGCGAAATATGAAAACATACAGAAACAAACGCCACAGTCGCCGCAACCGCCGCAGCAGCAGTCAGTAGTCTGTTGTGGCAGACAACAACTTCATCAGCAGCAGTGCATAAACAATAACAACAGCAGTAGCAACAACAACACCAACATCAAGTCTGAGAAGCTAATAATTTTATCAAATGCGAACAGTTGACAAAATCAGCAATTTTTTATTTTCACTACTCCGCCACTTTCTTGTTGGATGCCAACAAAAGACAAGGCAACCAAAATACTGGGAAGGGATAACAGGAATTTGGATGCAGGGGCGTCGCTCAGTGGGACAGATTAAGAAAAAGTGCTAATAAAATCAGATCTTTTATGCTGTTGTGCACTTTGATTTACAATGTCCTTGCCATCGGGACATCGGATCGGGACCGGGTCATCCAGATGTCGGCCATCCAACGTTGGAGAGTCAACGTTGAAGGTCCACCAAACTGTCTTAAAATTTAGTTGACAAAAAAGATTTACGATTTGTTTTCGAGCTGCTTAACTTTGTAACTTGACGTGATGATTTGGTATCCGTGACTAAATAATAAACAAAATATTGGATAGTCGCTGCCAAATCAATATGGTAGCCTCAGACTGCACACAGAGAAAAACATGAAATCATATTTAAATATCCCGATTTCTCATAAATGGTTCCAAATCAATTGATCATTTTTATAGGTCCCTTTGAACTTTGAGAATCAGCAACTCAATCTCTGAACTATAAATGTGAGTAAATGGAGTAGTATAAATTCAAGCCTTAACATAAGCCAAAAACGCAAAGTAGGATGATAGTTCTCTGTTAAATGACTTCTCTGTTAAATGTGATTGTTAATAAAACATCTCTGATATTCCCTATTTCTTCGTCCTTTTTAAGAACAACATCAGAACGGTCGGCATAAGTTTTCAAATATTGTACAAAAATGTTCCCTAGCTTGTACTAGGGATCATCGATGACGATGTATTAAAAACGCATTATGTTAGACCTCTACATGCCTTGGTCCATCATCCCATAATAAAAAATAATATGAAAAAATACCAAGACATAAAACATTAATCAGATCATAAAACATTGATCAGATCATGTCATTGGTCAGATCAAGTTCTACAAAAAAATGTCCCTATACAATTTTACTAGGGATGTATTTTTAAAACCAGTAAGGAAGGACTAAAAATCCAGAGGAGACGAATATGTATATGATATCCCAGAATATAAATTTTCAAGTTGGGCGCCCCAGTAGGTGAGTAGGTAGCGAGTTGCCTATGAGTTTGGGGGTCGTGGGTTCGATTTCCATCTGTCGCAACAAAAATTAACAAGCAACATAGTATTTGGCACCAGGCTTCTCTCTGGACCGTAAAATTCGAATATAAATTTACTTTGTATTGTAATTCATATAAATAAATATTGTCAAGTTGTTTGTGTAATACTATTAATTTAAATAGTTGTGGTTGTGGCAGATGTTTGTAATACTTAGAAATACTACAGATAGACCCACCTTAAAGTATACCCATCGATTCAGAAACACCAGCTGAGTCGATTTAATCATGTCTGTCCGTCTGTCCATCTTATGTTTGATTAGAACTGTTAGGACTCTTTCGCACCTGGAAAGAAATTGGTTGAAATCGGTTCAGATTTAGGCATAGCTCCCATATACATATCGCCCATTTAGAAAAAGAACGTTAGATCTCAAAATAATTTTTTTGTGATGTGATCATACCAAATTGTCCTACGTTTAAATATCTACAAGCTGATCCATGATTGGACTGATTCCTGAAGAAGACAATAATATTTGGCGCACTTCAGAATATATGTCATCCTATTCTCTTAAATAGTTATTTTTGTATAGATCATTTAGATCAAAATTAAGTGAAATGTCATTACTCAAAATGTGACGTTCTTTTTCTAAATGAGCGTTATATGTTTCATCCGATTTGGCCCTTTGGTCCTATAGATGCTGTATTTATATTCAACTGTATTGAAATTTAGCATGGTAGAGTTTCTTGATCCATGAACCAACGTTGCTCAATTTGAAGAAAATCGATTTAGATATAGCTCCCATATATATGTTTCGTCCGATTTGGTACTTTAGCCTTGTAGAAGCTGTAATTTACATACAATCGTTTTGAAATTTAGCATGGTAGAGTTTCTTGATCCATGAACCAACATTGCGGAATTTGAATTTTAATTGTACAATATTTGAAAATCGGTTCAGACTTAGTTGTAGCTCCCATATATATGTTTCGTGCGATGTGGCTACAGAGGCAGATACAAACCAAATGTAAATTGTGTAAAGAAATTTGCTTAATTAGCTACAACTTTTTAAATTTTCATCGATTTTCTTCAGAATGGACTTAATCTATTAATGACCGATCGGACTTTACAATAAAAATATAATAATTGTGTGTTGTATTAAAATTGTCACAAAAAATTGAGTTTTTTGCAATATTTTGTAAGATATCTGTGAAACCGTTGATGGGACATAGAAATTTATTTATTTATTTATATGAATTACAATACAAAGTAAATTTATATTCTAATTTTAAGGTCCAGGGAAAGGCCGGGTTACAAAGACCATATGGCTAAATGTTTGCAGCGACTGACCAGATGCTCTGGTGGGAATCGAACCCCCGACCCCCAAACACATAGGACATAGAAATTATATTACAAGAAGATGAAGGATACTTAATTTAGGATTATTTAAAAATTTCCTGAATAAATTACGATAAATGGTTCTCAAGTTAAGCTAAAATTGCTGGTTCAACCTCTGTTATTTTGATCTGTTATGTTTTGATAGATAAACAGGTTCCATCCCACTAATGGACCGCAAAACTCTTAAATGAATTGACCTAAGCTTTCTTTTGAGCATAAAAATCAAAAATAAAAATATAATATATAAAAATGTATTCAAAAATGTCAAAAGAAGTCAAAATGCAAAATCTCCTTTCATGATATGTTTCAATCAAAAAAAATATATTTGAAACGCACATTTTTAAATATTATATAATATATTAATATATTACAGCAAAATGTATTTGCAAACCAATTATTCTTGTTAAGTATTGTTTGGCATTTCATCATGGAAAGACTTACGCCTGAACAAGGTTTACAAATTATTCAGTTTTATTATCAAAATAATCGTAAATCCAAAAAAAAAAAACACTTTCCAGTCGACCCACGACCTTGACATCCATGAGCAATATTTTAGGTCTCGTTAAGAGCTATCTTTTTGCCATTGACCGATTCCCGATCCGACGTACCGGAATCATCGGTCCATATTTCTTCAAAAATGATTCCGGTGAGAAAGTAACCGTCAATGGTGACCGTTATTGTGCCATGATTACAGACTATTTGATGCCTGAAATTGAAGCTCGTGATCTCGGCGACATTTGGTTTCAACAAGACGGTCGGTCATACATTTGGACTCGATTGGAGCACTCTAAATGGGTCAAAGTGGGATTTTTCAAAATTTGCCCCTACCCAAAAGTTCGACACAAATTCCTGGACATCAGAATTCGTTTTAGAGGTATGGTTCCTTCGGCAAAGTTTCTTATTTTGATCCCTAGAAAACGATTTTCAATTGTGGATGCGTGAACTAGTGCATTTTCTTGTTTGTGAACAATCGTCGCACCCACATTGCGCACAGCTTTCTCATCATAAAGTTTTCAGTCAAAATGCAATGTATAGTACTTTTTGAAATGCATATGACTTCAGCTAGCTCACAAACCTGGAACTGGCGGTCATCCAATACCATTTTGTGGATTGTTTAACCATTTCTGACGTGTACACTTCAATTGGTCGACCACTACGGTGTTCTTCTTGGCAGCTCGTACGGCCCAGTTTAAACTCTGCGACCCAATATTTTATAGTTGTAAACGAATGAACTGACTACCCAAAGTAGAATCCAGCTCGGTTTTAATATTGGTTGGACTGAGAACTTTCAAATGAAAGTATTATATTACATATCGATGGTAAATTTTGTTTATTTTTACAAATTCACACCGTTCGTTTACTTTTGAGTGCTCAAAAAAAACTAGACAACGTGGCGCCTTGAAACTTAGAATATGTTTTAGAAGGTTGTCACTTTTTACGAAAGTATTTTTTTTTCAAACTACTACTGCCATCTATATGTCAGGTGGGCCAATTTTGGGACCGCCTTCGTAGCCTTGGTTTGGCCCCTTCCTCAATTTACGCAGTAGTTTGCTATCAATGGCTGTCAAACATAAACTAAATGACGCTGCTTATTTAAATTTTGACAGGAGTCAGATGACAGATGCCTCTTGAATGAAGAAGCGTTCCCCTTTCCTATACTTTATACCTTTTTATATCCGTTGACGAAATTTGATAGATGACTTTTTTGAGGCAAAGATGAAAGATGTTGCAGCTGAGAAAACATCGGCTCAGACTTAGGTTAATCTCAATATATATATCGGATGTTTTTTAGAGGCTACATTTTCCCATAATGCTATTAACGTGCTCAGTTTGGTTTGTCATTTTAGACTAACGACAGAATGAAGCTTACAATTGGGCACAAAATCGACTGGCAATCAACTCACTGTTTTATTGCAATATTCTGTTCATTGGTGAAGCTCATTTTTGGTTCTATTGACGAGAGGGAGAGTTAAGAGAAACCGTTACATCCACAAAAATTACGTTTTAATTGTGTTTTATGGGGTGGAGGAATCATTTCTTTAAACGGAAGCTTTGGATGCTTTGGAAGACAATATGTATTGTGCATACCATTGGCGAGATACAGCACCCACTGCTCGAATATGTAATATAAAATTTGACTTCCAGAATATGCCACATCTGAGCCATCCGTGGCATCAAATAAAATATTTATTAATAAAGTATTTTATTTATTTATTTGAATATTTATTACAATTAAAATTATAATAAACTTAAAGTTGCTAGTACTTAAGCAACTAAGGCTATCGACTTATTTAATAAAGTAAATTTTGTGTTTAAATAAGTACTTTTAATAATTTTATTTCACTTTACTCTGGTTAAATGTTAACCTGCGCTTTAACTATAGGTTAGTAAAATTTTCTTTTCAAAATATCCAGTTGAAATGTAACTGATTGGTTTAATCAAAGACTTTAGTCAAATTTAAAAATATGTTTTTGCAGGAGATTGTGTAAAATAGTAAATTACCTAAAGTTTAGTTCAATAATATCAAAATCTGAGACTTTTTCCGTGCAGAACTTCTCAAAAATTCAAAAACCCGTCTGCGTTTTTTGTTAAAGTTTCAAATTACGGCTTCACAGTACATCACCCGCCTTTCATATCAAAGCCACAAAACCCGCCCCTGATAGATAATAAAACAAGAAAAATTGTGAAAATTTGCTTGAAGACAAGGCAAGACAGGACAACGGAAACTGATGCACGCTCAGCGTAAATTAAGTGTAAAACAGACCACGCACTAAATTCATTTGTCTTATTTTTCTATGCGACGACAAAGCCAAGGCGATGGAGAAAAAAAGACACACAAAAAAACTCACCCGAAAATTTACCCGGAAGTTTTCTGCGTTTTTTTTGGTTTAATATTAATTTTTTTCGTCTGCTCTGTTGTTTTTTGTTACATATTTATTAGCACATAGAGTTAGCTTTTTTATGTTGTGGTTATTAATCATTTTTTGGTAGCATAAGTTCGGCTTTTTTTTTCTTCTTTTTGTTAAAAAATAATCTTTCATTTGTTTTGTGGTTAGAGTCCTTGACATGGAGCGTAGACACAAGCCAAAATGTTACAGGATATCCTTCGAAAATGTTCAGCTGCAATGATGACAATTTTATTTAGGATGAGTTGGCGCTGAATGGATTTGTTTATTTTCTTTAAAAAAAGTTTGCTTTAGAGACAGAAGAAATTGAAGTGAATAAATTAAACAATAATATTGTCTCCGTTGATTTTGAATGAAAATCAAAGTGAAATCTTATGACCTAGCAGAAGAATATTGACATTTCTTTACCGTTAAAAAAACATTGCATTCTATAATACATAATAGTGGTAAAGATGGTCTAGAGCCAGGAGAATATCCTAGTGACAAATCAATCATGAATATTATATTTATATATATATTAGGGTGGTTTTATTGATGCTCACGTCTAGAATTGTGTCATTTAGTCTAAAAATATAATTGCAGTCTAAAAATATAATTTGCATTCCTGTGCCGATAGAGCCACGAAGTTTCCACATTTTAACGGAAAACGGGCTTTTTTCAGTGATCTTTCGGCACGGAAAAGCGGACTTCGGTTGAGCTAACACTTTTACTATTGAATTTTTACACAATTCTAGACGTGAGATTCTCGACTTTTATAAAACCACCCTTATATACATATGCACATATAAATTTTGAATCACACATTATACTATTTTTTTAGTTTTAATCTCCTACTTAAATTTAAAAGCCAAAAGGCATTAAGTATTTTAAAGGACAAAAAGGTGTCCAAAGCGCCTTCCAAATATGAAAATAAGTTAAATTGTATTGTAGTAACAGCAGTTGTTACAATTCTCCAACTTTCAGTCACAACAGCTTTTATTTACTACAACATTCGGGTAAGACAACAGCCGAACAGCCGAACAGCCAAATGATGCTGCTCTAAGGCAGCTACATTTGCGACCGGCAGTATCACCTCCGCCAGCCGGCCAAGGTAAATTTGTAACAAACGCAACAACGCCACAGTCGTCTGACCGTGTTTTTAGCTGACAAAAACATGAAAAACGTAACGAAAGGAAATATTTTGTCCTTTTCAGCAAAGTTGTTCAAAGCTGTGTTCGCTGTCGTTCATCTTCACATCGTCCATCGCTGTTGGACTTGTTCGCAATGCGATGAGGTGCGGTGCGGTGCGGTGCTATGGTGTGACTGTGTTGCCAAATGTGTTTCTTGATTTGTAACTCCCCAGGATCCTTTCCGGTTCCTTAAACGCAATGCGCTCATATGAATAGTAAGAATTAAGAGGAATAAGTTTAATTTACTACGAAAAAAATCTAAATTTTGCAAATATGTACTGTGCGAGAGAGAGTATTTGTAATTGTGGTTTCGAGAAAAGTTGGACTTTCGAAAGATGCTAACAGAGACTTTTTTTCTGGGTACAGAAAATTTTTCTGTTAACTACAATTTGGTTAATACTCAGAATTGACAGTTGTAATTAAGCTATGTTCAGCTTAATATTCTAAAATGTAAATGCAGAGGAAAGATGTTGTTCTTTTCGTACAGAGTTGTACAGTGGGAAAAAGAAAAAATAATACGACCGTTTCTTAACCGAAAAGAAATCGATGAGGTACGATTTTTTTAAATAAAAGGTATAAAAATTTTCGAATGTTTTTTTTCAATTTCTAAAAAAACGCTTAAGGATGTTTAGTCGAGTAAATCAACTTAGGAATCCGCACACTATCATTCATAAAAAATATTCGTAAATTTAATTATGTTTATACCCTACACCACACTGTGGCCCAGGGTATTATGAGTTTGAGCATTCGTTTGTAACACCCAGAAGGAGAAGAGATACCCCTTTGGTTTATTATACCGATCGACTTGAAATCACTTCCTGAGTCGATCAGTACGAAATTTGGCAGAGAGAGTTATCTTATTACATGAATGAACTCTGCAAAATTCTTATCGCAATGCCCATTTTTGCATTGCTAGGGAGGTGTAGGGTATTATATAATCGGCCCCGCCCGAATTTCTGCCTTTCCTTACTGGTTTGTTTTATTTAAATTATTATCAATTTAAACTGCCTTAATATAGTCTTTTTATGTTGGAGTTACCAAAAGGTAAGTGGCAATGACGTCCATTTTTCACTGGACTGTACACGCTGAAAAAAAATCGCTTCTGTAGTATATTGTCCCAAACATATTCGGCTAGAAACATATATATGTTTGGGGTAGACTCTAAGTATGTAATATTTGGTACACACAAAAATAGTGTATTTGGGAAGATGTCGTTCTAAACAAATATTTGTTTACATTCCAATATGTTTTTATTTGGGACCTTTATTTCCGGAACAAATATTTATTTGTATTTAAGTATTCATAAAATACATAAATTGTGTCAAATTTTTCAGTAATTCAAAGTAAAATTTTTAGAAATTTTTAATGTTCGTAAAAAATAATGATTGAAATCATATAATCTTGGATCAATATAAAGTACTTAGAGGATTGACAACTAATGATGACTTGGAATACTCAGAAATTTGAAATGATTGATTTAAAACAGAAGGTAATGCTGCATATGGTATCATAACTGGGAGGTACAATTCGAAAGCCAAGAAAAATTGAAACTGAAATATAAAAAACTCAGCAAAAGTTTTGGAAATATTTTTAAATAAAATATATTTGGAAAAATTCCTAAATAATAATTTTATTTGTATTTAAACACATATTTTATTTGAGAAATTTAGTTTGCAAATATAATTTGTTGTAATATATTAATATATGCGTTCCAAATATATTTTATCGATTTTCAAATAAAATGTATTTGCTAAGAAATATATAATATTTAAAAATTTGTGTTCCAAATTTATTTTCTTTCGATTCAAACATATCAAAAAAGGCGATTTTGCCCCATGTAGGTACTACCGGGTTTTTCAATAAGAGCGCTACAAAAGTTTTTTTAAATAAAACAAAAACGGTTTTGGATATCTATGAAATTCTTTATTCCTGTGAAAGTACGTTCGATGCCATTATGTATGGAACTCGATTTCTTTTGCATGGCCACCACGGGCACGCTTGCAGAAGTCCAGACGCTGAACCCAATTTTCGACGGTTTTCAAGCATAAATCGGCCGATACTGCTGCAATTTCACGTTCGATATTCGTACGAAGTTCATCAATCGTCGCTGGCTTGTTGGCATAGACCATAGACTTGACGAAGCCCCACAGGAAATAGTCAAATCGCACGACCGAGGCGGCCAATCGACTGGACCATTTCGTGAGATAACACGTTATCCAAACTTGGTTTCCAATAAATTGATTGTGGCATTCGCAGTGTGGCTTGTGGCGCCGTCCTGTTGGAACCACATGTCCTCCAAGTCCATATCATCCATTTGGGGCCAAAAATATTCGGTTATCATTGAACGGTAGAGATTCCCATTCACAGTAACGTGCCGGTCTTGATCACCACGGAAGAAGTACGGCCCAATGACGCCGCCGGCCCATAAACCGCACCAAACCGTAATTTTTTCGGAATGCAATGATGACTCATGGAGTACGTGTGGATTGCTGTCTGACCAATAACGCATATTTTGTTTATTGCCGAAGCCATTCAATGAGCCTCATCGCCATTGGTCGTAGCGCTCTTAACGTTGAGGCCACTGACTCCGAATTTCGGTAGTAAATTTTAATAATTTCGACTCGTTGTTGGCTCGTATATCTTTCCATCATGAAATGGCAAACCTTACTGAAGAGAAATGTCAAAAGAGCGGCAAAAAATATGGCGTCATTTGCCGTCCCTGTCGGTCTACTTTTGTAGCGTCGATGTTGAAAAACCCGTTACTTATATAAAAGCATTACACTGCACGAAAGTTCAAGTATTTGTAGAAATTGATATTAACGATATAAGCAGCAAACTTTTGGTGGACAGTGGTACATTTGTGTGGGAGGTACCAAAAGGGGCGGGGCAAATTCGCCAATTTTTCTTAAGGTTTTTGCAACTAATAAACTAACAATATGTGTGGAATGGATCTCAGATGGTACACGGGGCAAAATCGCCTTTTTTGATATGTTTGAATCGAAAGAAAATATATTTGGAACACAAATTTTTAAATTTTTTATATTTCTGAGTAAATAAATTTTATTTGAAAATCAATAAAATTTACTTGGAACGCATATATTAATATATTACAACAAAATGTATTTGCAAACAAATTTTCTCAAATAAAATATGTGTTTATATACCAATAAAATTATTGTTTAGGAAATATCTTCAAATACTTTGGTGAATTTTTGTAATTTCATTTTTAATTTTTCCTTTGTTTCGAATTATTTCTCCCAGTCAAAAATACCATTAGCAGCATTGCATTCTGTTTTAAGGGACTCGTTTTAAATTTCTGGGTATTTCATGTCAGCATTTTTTTCAATCCTTCGAGTAAATTAATGTCATCAAAAATTATACGATTTCAATTAAAAATTTCTAAAAAATTATCATTAAATTACTGAAAAACTTAACACAATTAAGGTTCGATATTTTCGGAATACTTAAATTTAAATACATTTTTGTTTCGGAATTAAAATCCCAAATAAAAGGTATTAGGGTGAAAACAAGGATTTGTTTAGAACAACATCTTCCCAAATATATAATTTTTGTGTGTACCAAATATTATATATTTAGAGTGTACCATAAACATATATATGCTTCAAGCCGAATATGTTTGGGACAATATACTACAGAAGCGATTTTTTTTCAGCGTGTACATGGGACCTTATATCAACCAAGAAGAAATGCAAAGCGGACCTGAACAAGTCAAAAACTCGCAGCGAGATAAAGCGTGCGCAGGACGCATACAGCATGGACAAAGATGTTAAGCGAAGCGCCAGGCAGGACAAACGACGATGGGTCGAAGGACTTGCTAAAGAAGCCCAGTCAGCCTCAGAGTCCCACAGAAGCCGCGATCTGTATAAGAGCACAAAGCAGCTAGGCAGAAGAAGATTTGCATCATCCAAAGCTCTAAAAGACAGCAACGGAGGATTAATAACGTCAAAAAGTGGGCAACTAGAAGTGTGGATGGATCACTACACGAACATGTTAAATCCCATTTCAACACAAAGCGCACCAATATGCCAGAGCCTCCAACACACTAAAAGGCAGGACATAGCTACCGAAAACCCCACTCTATTCGAAATCGAAAATGCGATTAAAAGCCCCAAGAACAACAAAGCTAATGGAATCGACAACATATCGCCTGAGCTCCTTAAAGCAAACCATACCGTAAGTGCTCAACTCATACGGCCGATCATAGATGAATTTTGGGTCAATGGTGATCTTAGCGACGAATTGAGAAGGGACTCGTAATCAAAATTCCCAAAAAGGAGACCTGACTGAGTGCAAGAACTGGAGATGCATCACTCTCCTTAGCATGGTGAATAAGGTGCGATTGCAAGCGACTGGCATATGCTCTCGCCAACGACATTCGTAATGAACAAGCTGGCTTTCGTCCTCACAAGTCTGGAATTGGCCACATCAATAGTCTACGCATAATCACAGAACAGTGGAATGGAGATCACCATTATATCTGGTATTCGGAGACTTTGAAAAGGCGTTCGACACTCTAAACCATTATGCCATATGGAACGAACTTCGCCGCAAGGGAATACCAAGACAACTTATATCTCTTATTGTCTCCCTGTACAAGGATGCAACCTGCCGCATTGTACCCCAAGATATAACAAGCGACCCCATTAATGTTAACGTTGGAGTTCGCCAAGGATGTCCACTATCGCCCTTGCTTTTCAACGTGGTCATTGACACCATCATGGCAAAAACAACAGCAAGAGGTATAATTTGGGGTTTAAACGGCCGTATCGAAGATCTGGACTACGCGGACGACATTTGCTTGCTGTCGCACAAATTCGATGACATGCAGTCGAAATTGACAGAAATGGAAACCGAAGCCGCACTAGGCGAAGGCCATGAGAATCAACACTGCAAACTCAAACAACTTCACAATACAACATCAGAAAATTAAAAACGTCCAATCATTTTGCTACAGCAGACGGAGGCTCCAAGGAGGACGTTCCGAACCGCACCAACAAAGCCCGACAAGCCTGTCGCCAACTACATCCAGTGTGGAACTCCCAGCAAATCTCACGGCACACCAAACTAAATATTTTCAACAGCTGTGCGAATCATGGAATACGGATGCGAATCATGGAATGCAGCTCGTTGTGACCTCAGAACAATCCAGGTTTTTGTAAACCGCTGCCTTCGACGAATCCAAAAAATGTTCTGGCCAACCACCATTAGCAATGCTCAACTCTGGGCACAAACGAGGCAGACCCCAATTGAAATCGAAATTCGAAGACGGAAATTGAGGTGGAGGTGGGTCGGGCATGCTTTGCGCAGTCCACAATCTGACATAACCAGGACTGCAATCGACTGGAATCCCCAAGGCAGCCGAAGGAGGGAACGCCTAAGCCACACTTGGCGACGACAGTTTGATATAGAAGTGGCAAAAATAAATTTATCGTGGAACGAGGTGAAGCCGTTTGCAGCATGTACTAGAAGGAGTCGACCATTACGGCCCATCTTCTAACTTAGCCTGAGATGGAGAAAAAAAAATATATTAAAAAATTTTTCGATGTTTTAAATTATTTTAACTAAAAAAAAATATTAAATTTTTCCCAAAAAATGGAAACAAGGTTTAACCTCCAAAACATAACATCAAATGACCTCAAATTCGTTTATCTTGTGACCAATATGGCTCCAGGAATATTTAGGCCTAGGCCAACTTGGTGATAAGGTCATTAAATAATTTTTTTTCGAACAATTACCAGAAAATATTTGTGCTAAGGGCGGTTCTAAAATTAGCCGACCTAACAAAGAAAACATAACAAATATGGGACAAGTTTTCTTTATTTCTCAACTCTAATCGATACACCTTATCCTCTAATCGATACACCTTTTCCAACGATTTTCAATAGCTTCGATACCCTGTTTATAGTAAGAACTAACTAGCTCCACATCTTAATTGCTGGCAAACCTTTTTCTGCTGAGCCATTTTTTCAAGTTTGGAAACAAAAAATTATTCGAGCGAGTTAAATTTGGCGAATAAGGTGTGTGCTGAAGCAATTCTAACTTTAATTCATTGATTTGGCCATGATTTTGAGCAAACGTGTCACCCATCCTGCGCACAGCTTTCTCATTATTAAATTTTTCGTCAATTTGCGATGTATAGCACATTTTGAAATGCCTATGACTTCAGCTAGCTCACGAACGTTCAACCGACGGTCATTCATGGTATTGGTTTGTGGATTTTTCACCATTTCTGGCCTCGACATCTATATGTCAGATCGGCTAATTTCGAGACCGCACTCTAACTTTGCTATTTTCAAATTGGCTTTGTCAAATGTTTTCAATATTTTTTGTCTAGCAAATTTTAATTTTTATATTACACACATTTAGTTTTTCTTTGTTTAATAAAGTTTTTTTATAAACCAGTAAGGAATTTGCCGACTATGTGATAACCTATTACACTCTAGTATGATTGGATAACAATGAAATGTCCAATGTATACTTTAACTACAATTTGGTTACACAATTTAAATTTGGTACGTCTCTGCATCTGTAGCTAAATCGGACGAAACATACTCGTATATATGTTCGCTATAACTAAATCTGAACCGATTTTTTTCAAATTCGACGATGTTGGTGCATGGATCAAGAAACTATAACCTCCTTAATTTCAAAATTATTGGAAGTAAACTACAGCTTCTATTGGGCTAAAGGTCCAAATCGGACGAAGTATATATCGATTCCTCCATTCTAAACTATGCTAAGTGCAAAAAGGTTTTTTTTTTCAGGAGAGGCGATTAAAGTGTGATGAATTTTTAAAATTTGTGTGGTATTCCTTTATAACGCAAAACGAAGGACCTATACTATTTTGCGAATAACTTTTAATTGGGTTGACGCGTAAAGACCAAATTTAGAATGAATATAATTTGGAATATTTAGAAATGAAAAATGCAATCTCCATAAAAACATGCTAAGTCGACTGAGCATGTTTTAGAATGGAGGTATCGATATATGGGAGCTATATCTAAGTCTGAATCGATTCTCTTCAAATTCGGCAATGTTGGTCAATATATTGATAAACTATACCATCCTAAATTTCAAAACAATTGGATGTACACAGCTTTTATAGGGCTGAAGGGTAAATCGGACGAAACATATATATGGGGACAATAGCTAAATCCGAACCGATTTTCTTCAAATTCGGCAATGTTGGTCCACGGATCAGCGAGCTTCACCATGCTAAAATTCAAAACGATTGGATGTAAACTACAGCTTCTGGATTACAGCTACAGGACCAAATCGGACGAAAAATATACATGGGAACTATATCTAAATCAGAATCGATTTTCTTCAAATTCAATAGGATTATTTCCAGGTACGAAAGACTCCTAACTGCAAAATTTCAACACGATCGCAGAGAAATTAAGACCTGTACTCAACGAACAGCATAAGATGGACAGACACGGATATACCTTAAAGTATACTGATCTGAGTATGAGTCTATGTTACAAACATCTGCAATTAAGCAAACTTATAATACTTATCGTATAATAATACTATGTTTGGTTGAAATTCGATTTGAGTCATTTGAGCAATGTTCGTCCGTCTGTCTGTCTGTCTGCAGGCTGTTGCGCATGATAACTTTCAAATGGATTAGTCGGTTGACTTCAAATTTGGTATGTGGTAATAGTTTTTCTATCTTCAGCTAAGTTCGAAGACAGGCCATATTGGCCCACTCCTTCTAGTACCTCCCCTACAAAGGGTTAAAATTTAATCAAAATATTGATTCTCTAATAACTTCACACAGAAAACAGTTTGGTTGCCTCAAACGAATTATTTGCCAACGGAATTTTGGTAGTTATGTCTACTGTCATGCGATTTCATCAGGAATACCTACATTTTGGTTGTGGTATATGTACTTCAACTTCTATGTTGACAACAATCATATTTGGTTGAGCCAACTACGAAAATGGTAGCTAAAATAAATTTTGTATGTTGCCACAACCAACTGTTTTTTACATTGGTTGTTCTGACAATTTGTCAGTCAGTTCGTTGCAATAATAATCTTTGGTCTAATGATACAATTTCTGCTGTCCAGAATAAAACATTCGTTGCCACTACCAAATATCGATCATATGGTACTATAATGCAAATTTAATAGTAGTTACCACAACTAACCGAGTGTCAATGAAAAAACAATTTTAAATCGATTGATACAACCATCGATTTAGTTGCAAGCATTTTCATTTGATTGTATCCAAGTTGTTATTGTTGTTTTTACTTTTTATATATGTAAATACAACCGGCACACGGTACAATAGACTTTTCGTTACTAGTAGTATTTTTTATTGTTACTATCGATTTCTAACCAATTATTATCCTGGGTGTTCTATTTTACTTGCTCGAATATTCTGACATTCCTCACAAAGTAATAGTTTACCCGTTTCTTTGTTTTTTTACAGGAAAGTACCAGGGAATGAAATTTCGATCTTATAAAAGTATTCGGCCAAACCGGCCTATTTACAATAATATCAATTACTATAGTGAAAAGGCAAAAATTCAATCTGTAACGAGTCTTAAATTTTAAGACAACGCAACTAAATCTCATGAACGGGAATTCAATAATCATATCGAATTACCGATTTGCTATCTTAAATTGTGCATAACTTCCGTTAAATGTCAACCGTTTTGTTTTGGTGGAATTAAGAGGAAGACAAAAAACCGTGAAGCTGTTAATGAAACCGATACAAAATGTCAAATTAAGAACACACTAATGTTACCTCTGCCGGCCGTTTACTCTCCCTCTGTCCTCCCATTGCGTGGACAACGCCAATGACAGGAAAATACGATTAAAACAAATTACTAACATGAACACATGAATGAACCTTTTAAAATAGTTAAGATGACAATAACGACCAAATACAGCCAAACAAAATACCAGAAGACAACCAAAACATTGCCAAACAAAGCAGAGTTCCTTTCTTATTTCACCCGTCTGCCTCTTGAAAGTGGACAAAGGACAAAAAACTAATTCATTCAATAGGCCCAAATGAGAGCCCCTCATCTGGCAATCGTTCCTTGAATTCAACAAACAGAGAAAAAGAAAACTCCAGCGGGGCAAGAGATAAACGAACAGACAGACAGACAGACGGACGGACAATACGACAAAATGTTTTGAAACAATTTATTGAAATTGAAAATAACATGAAATAAAACAAACAACCGGTCAATACAATAAAATGAAACATAAACAGAACAGAACAGAAGACAACAGCACAACTGTCCGTTTGCCCATTGAGTCCTCCGCTCTCACCAAAACAACGCTGGGGAAGGTTAAGGAGGACCAGAGGAAAAAATTAACATGATGCAACCAACATCAACATGGGCTACTAAGGTAGTTGTGAACAAAGTGGTCAACTCGCTTCGGTACCACCAACTGCTGCACTGCCAACGCAATCTCGCCAACAGCAGCACTGGACGTACGAACGGAGTATTCCTCCGCCGGGAGGATGGACATCATCACCAGCCTCACTCACAATGTCTTGGTATGTGGTGTTAAATGCTGAACGCAAGGGACAGAACAAGGTGTAGAAATATATGAGTATGTTCACCATAAATATCGCAACGTTGTAACGACGTTGCACCGAAATGTCCAAAAATTGTGTCGTGAATTGTAAACGACGTGTTGCAGTGAAGAAAAAAATCACTAATCTGTCAAATGACATTTCAAAGGAGTTACGGTAATTTGGGGCTTATAAAGAAATTGAAAATTTTGCTCAATAAAAGCAATTAAAATTAAAAAAAAAATTATGACATAATTTATACCAAAAATTTAATTTTCTCAATATATTGTTTATTTGAGGAGTAGTAACTTCGTGCGTTCAAAAGGAATTCCAATATAAAGGAATTAAAAATATAAAAAAGGTGATCGTTTTCCTCCTGATCCTTAAGAACTTATAGCCCATTTAAGCTGTGATAAGGAAACTAAAAAAAGATCATTAAGGTGTCGTAGCCATTTTACATTTTGTGTTAATTAACAAAAAAGTTTGCCTTTTCCTTTCAAACGCCTAAAGAAGATATTATGGTATATTTTTGCTTTATTGACGAAATTAAAAACATTAAAAATGATTATTCGGCGAATATTGAAGGAGTTTTAACAATTTTACGTTTTTATAACGAACTCCAAACGTTTGAGCGTTTATTGAAGGAAGTATAGCAAATTGTTTATTTTAATTAAGAAAATTTAGAAGGTTGGCCAATTATTAGTGATTACAGAATTCTTTCCTGTCCCCTCCAAGTCGATTATTTTAGTAAAACAATTTTGGGTTTGCTATCGAAATTTAGAATTTGGAACAAACATAAGTGCGGATTTATAGGCAATTTATGTTATATCAAGGCAATCAATTATGTTATATCAAGGGAATTTTGTCCTCTAAAATTAGAATGATTATTTAAGTATTCATAGACCTTTTAAGTTATGATACGAAACTTCTAAAAATAATTACTCAATGGATGTTTTCAATATCGCTCTCAACGCATTGTCGGCCGCGTTGCAATTACCCAAAGAATAATTCAAATTAATTTTTCTACAATAAGTAGGACCCAAATAAATCGAATCTGTTGTCAAAAGGTGAGACGTTCGTCTATTGAACAGTGAAATATTGACGTCTCTATAAAGTACGAAAGAGGCAATAAATATTTATGTAAAGCTCATTTACTTATTACATAGGACCTTTATCTAAAGGAATAAAGTTTAATTTGATATAAAAAATATTTATAATTAATTTAATCACGTCGCTTAGAAAATATGTAATCGAACAGCTGCCAAGAATAGGTTAAACGCTTATTGAAGTAATTATTGCCTATTTTAATTTTGAACAAAGAAATATATATGTTCAAGATAGTTTTTGTTTTTTCAGTATGGGTCAGAATATTTAATATCGACCTATGTAGATTATTTTTGGCTAAAATGTTTATAAGCAGTTACAAAAAGGTAAAATAAGATATCGCTATAATTTTTTTTAAAACCTTTTTTGAAATAATTTTATGGGCATTTTAATTTTTAAAAAAATTAAAAAAAATTAATTTTTGTGTTTTACGAAATTTGCAAATGCTCTCGAACGGTTGAACCGATTTTTTTGCAAAGTTTACTTTGTTTTAATGAGGACACAATGCGCCATTTTTGAAAAAACATTTTTCTTGGAAATTTTAAAAAAAAAATGTTTATAAAAGTTTTTTTTTTTGAAAAAAACTTTGGAGAAAAATTTGCTCCGCCCCTTCAAATTTTCACAGAATATTCGTCGCTCTCTCACAAATCCAGAACAGTAAAACAATTTTGGGAGACTCAATATTTGTAAAAGTTATGGACGAAATACGAAGACTAGTCTGACAACTTTCGTCTGTTTTTGTAAAACACTGAACAGTGGTACGAATTCAAAAAGGGGAAATAATTCGACAGTTTCTTAACCAAACAACCGATTGCGACCAAACTTGGCATGGTAGATGAAGAGGTGTTAGGAAAGTTAAGTTTTATATTTGGCCCCCTATGTCAGATAGGGCGGAGCTAGGGGGCCTCAATGTTGGCCACATCGGGTGAAGAAAATGTTCAAGCGCGTGTAAATCGTGTTTCTCTTCCGATTTATAAAATTGTTTGTGTGTGTTCAACTAACTGGGTCTACAAATAAACTGTTTACGCCTAAGAATCCGAATTTTTCGGATTTTTTTTTTTTGAAAATCGAGGGAGGGCAGTAGTTGCAAATTTTATGTCGAAAGGAATGAACATGAGATTTTCCTAACCACGAACAAAATTAATGGTAAATTTTGTATAATTTCCGATTTTCTTGTAGCGTGCCTTTAGTATTTGGAACATATTTCTTGAAGTATAAGCTCAGTAAATGCGGGATATCCTTCATATTTAAAGGAAATTGTGAGGGCTTCAAATGCTTAAAACTTTACTTTCGAGTAGAAATAAAAGTTTAGTAACTGTCGTTGAAACAATTAGAAAAAAACTTGAATTTTGGTTCAAATAAAATCATTTTTACTGGCACGAAAAAAACCATAAAAAATCACCAACAATTGTTTGTTTCATTTTTTGAAAGCTAGCGAAGAAAATAATGCCTATTTGAAAACAATTTATGGATAGGAATGATATCCATTTTAGTAGAAGTAAGAGAATTTCAACAAAATCATGTTCTTATAGGCCATATATCAGCTGCTGCGGTCTAAAGGTTAGGTCGAATGAGTGACCTAAGAGACCTCAAGTTTATATGACGGAAATTCATTTTGGGCCATTTTAAGTCATTTGAGCAAAGTCTGTCTGTGTACCTGTCTGCTGGCTGGTGCGCACGATAACTCTCGAACGGATTAACCGATTGACGAAAAATTTGGTGTGCGGTAATATTTTTTTCCGGTAATATTTTTTTGGTCCACTCCTTCTAGCACCTTAAATAACTTATATACTACTTATCAGAATCTTTCACAATTGCATACATAATATTTATTTAATAGTCGCTATCATCTTGAGAAAAATGGTCGAAGTTGTCACACCCCTTTTGGTACTTTCCATTCAGATGGACCATTTTGCACAACAAGTTGACGGTTTTTAACTTTGATTTCAGCCAGTACAAATACTTTAAATTGTGTGCAATGTAATGCGTTTATATTATCTACAGACCCATGAAAAATGGGCGTAATTGCCACTCCCCTTTTAGTACCTCCCACACAAAACGACCAAAATATGAAAAACTATTTTATAATTTCCCTTACTTTTACAATATGGGTCAAAATTTATACATTTATCTATAGTTTTTTCCAAGCTAGCACCTTCGTTAGGATGCTAGCTTTCAAAAAATTAAACATCTAATTCTGCGATTTTTTTAAATCACCACAGGGTGATTACATATCATCCCTACGATGAATCGTGCTCATAAATAAAAAATGATATATACCCTCCTCTCTAAGGTGAGGGGATAAATATGGGGATTTATAATACATATATCAATAAGTGTATATATAACATATAGCAAAAGGGTAACGCATCAAAGGAGTGGCCTAAGACCCTAAGTTTATGCGGAGGAAATCCGTTTTAGAACACATTAAGTCATTTTACTTATGTCCGTCCATCCGCAAGCCTGACTGGAGCGAACGATAACCCTCGAAACTATAGTTTCCAGAGATTAAACAGAGATTCGTCAGGGCGACGAACAAATTCATCAATAGGATTATCCGTACGTTAGCTGACTTTTGACGAAGCTTTTTCTATCAGTGTACACGCGAAATTACCAACATTTGTAGTCCTCAAAATTTTCTTCAATCTAAAGGGCATTACGGCTTTGTCAAAAATTTTCAAATCGTTGGTATTGTTTCAATCTAAAAGTACCAGTTGGATATTTTCCACAAATTTGATCTATTCAGATGATTTAAAGGACAACAATTTGGTATGTTGCATAAAATAAAGTGTGGTTACATTTTAAGGACCGATGTTGATTTTGAATAAAACACAAATTATTTAGGAAATTATTGTCATTTCTTTTTATCCCCTCACCTTAGAGAGGAGGGTATATATAATTTGCTACGAGCCACACATCGAGTGTAACACATCGAAGGAGTGACCTAAGACCCTAAGTATGTTCGGCGGATATCTGTTTTGGGTCATTTCAAGTCGAATGAGCAATATCCGTCCGTCTGTCTGTTTGTCTGTCTGCTGGCTGGTGCGCACGATAACTCTCGAAAGGAGTAACCGATTGACTTCAAATTTGGTATGTGGTAATATTTTCCATATTGGTCCATTCCTTCTAGTACTTCCCCACAAAGGGTTAACATTTAGTGAAATATTGATTATTTAATAACTTATATACTGCTTATTTAAATCCTCCGAAATTCTACACATAGTATTAGTTTTTTAGTCACTATTACCTCGAGAAAAATGGGCGAAGTTGCCACGCCCCTTTTGGTACCTCCCACACAAATGGACAATTTTGAACCAAAAGTTAATAGCTTATAACTTTATTACCAGTACATACAAAGACTTGAAATTGTGTACAGTGTAATGGTTTAATAGTACCTACAATACAGTGAAAAATTGGCATTATTGCCACGCTCCTTTTGGTACCTCCCATACAAATGAACCATTATGTACAAAAATTTACCAGCTTATAACTTTAATAGCAGTGCATACAAATATTTGAAATTTTTTAAAGTGTAATGCTTTTATAGTTCCTTGGGTCCAGAGAGAAATTGGCGTTATTGGCACGCCCCTTTTTGTACCTTCCACACAAATGGACCTTTTTTACCAAAAGTTAACAGCATTTAACTTTAATACCTGTGAATATAAATGCTTGAACTTTTTTTTATAGTACCAACAGTCCAGAGAAAAGTGACCGTTATTGGTACGCGCCATTTGGCACCTCCCACACAAATCGACTATTTTGTACCAAATGTAAAAAACTTTTAACTTTAATACCAGTACATACTTTAAAGTTATTAAATGTTATTAAATGTACTTGTTATTATGATAATATTGGTATGGTTCAATTATGTATGGAACAAAATATCGGCCAAATGGCCGCAGCGACCTCTGAGGCACACCTCCATCCGATGGTCCAAATTTTCGATGACGCTGAGGCATAATTGAGGTTCTATGCCGTTAATGTGCCGAATATCTCATCCTTTAGCTCTTGAATTGTTGCTGACTTATCGACGTACTCCTTTTCTTTCAAATAACCCCAAAGAAAGAAGTCCAACGGTGTCAAATCACATGATATTGGCGGCCAATTGACATCGCCACGACGTGAGATAACACGGCCATTGAAATTGTTGAGCAAACGAGCCGTTGTTTCGTTAGCTGTGTGGCAAGTGGCACCGTCCTGTTGAAACCACATATTGTCCACATCCATATCTTCCAATTCGGGCCATAAAAAGTTCGCTATCATCTCAAGATAGCGAACACCATTGACAGTAACTGCCTACCCGGCCTCATTTCGAAGAAGTATGGCCCGAGACGTCGCCAGCCCGTAAGCCGCACCAAACAAACTGGGCAAGCATGCGCAGGTGTTTTCACATCTGCTACAGACCCGGTTTGCTGAAATTTGCGCACAATTCTCCCGATTGTGGACACATTTGGTCGTTTATGCACTTTGATTTGAACGCCCATTTTCGTAAAAGGCTTAAAAAACTTTAACGCGTTGCTCGATTGTGTATCTTTCCATGGTTCAAATTGAGTAAGTTTGAAATTGAGAAATGTCAAATGAAATTGAGAAAAAAACTTGACGTTTAGGTGTGGTTCACATTCAACATCGGCCCATACAATTTAACCATCCTTTATATACATTCGAGTCCGTGGAGTGTAGGTATAATTAGCCTGTCCTAATAATCGTTTGTGGGGGCCATAGGTTGGACACAGCACTATTTACATTGCTATCGAACGACCATAAAGACAGTTTGAAGAGGACCGTGCCATACTTATCACATGAAGTGCGTGCCTTTATTTAATGGAACATTCTTTGAACTACTCGTACGGTGATATCTTGTCAATGAACGACAAACGACAGAAAAAGGTGTCACTTCTTAACAGCCAGTCAGCCAACCAACCAGTCATACGGTCATATCAAGAGCTCTTTTTTTTCTCCCTCTCCAAAATATGGTCACAACCACAGGAGGAACAAAACTCCAGATCCTCGTGTTTAACAAGAACTGAACCGAACTGAACTGAACTGAACTTGAGGAACTGCACTGGAAAAATCAAAAAACGGACGACAAACTACTACAAACTACAAACAGAGGGCTTAACCCAAAACATACGGCTAAGTACGTTAATCAATGTTTGTAATAAATTATCACAACAATATTCAAACAAAGCCAAGAACGGCGCAGTGCAGCGCAGCGTTTCCAAACAACAACTTCACAAAACAAAACACCCTTCAACTGGACAAAAGGCAACAAAAGCAACATCATCATACTTACCAATGCCACAACGATAGGATGGACAGACGAGCGATGGAACAAAATGAAATGATTGTCTCTGGAGCTCAAGCTGGCCACGAAGATTAAAACGGCAACAACAACAACGCGTGCAACTCTCCAAGAAGAAAGAAGAAAAATTGAACATAAAATGACATAAAAGACCAGAAAAAGAAGAAAGCAATGAATTGGCCAAAAGGAATCTGAATCAGAATCAGAATCGGAATCAGAATCTCTGGAAACAACAACGGTAAGAGAGTCAGAGGAACAGCAAAAACAACAACAGCAACAGTCAGCATGAAAACATAAAAATGTGACTACACGCTGTGACATCCGAACAGAACAGAATCCAGGAACACTGGAACACAGCACAGCATCATCAGGACGACAACATAACGCAACACCATCTCCGCCACCACCAGTACCACCAACAACATCCCCACCCCGACCGTCACCAATGGTTAGCAGTTGTTGGTCTTGTTGTAGGACAACTAACATACATCGACGCGACATACACACACACACTCGTAGATCCCATCCTGTCTGCACCAGAATGGATATTACTCGTACTAAGGCCCAAAGTGAAGCTGTCCACTGGAGTGGAGTGGACTGCACTCTGGAAGTCTTGTCGAAAGTGGTGTGGAGTTGAGTGGTATCAGCACCCTTGAAAATAGATGATGATGACAGCGCCAAAAACAAAAGAAACAACATGGCCAACTAACAAAAAAAAAACATAATTCAGTATAAACATTGTATGCGGAAGGAGCACGAATTTATTATGGATAGATGTCCTTTTTTAAATTTCCTCAACTAAATCGTTCCCTACTTTGGTGAGAGTATTTAGCGGATTAATTTCTGCCAGATGTTTGGGATTGTGAAAAGCTGATCTAGCGTTCAATCAGGGCCAGAGCGCAGTCCACTCCGTTCAATCAGGGCTTGATTATCTTATCAGGCTTTGACGAAGAACTATCTAAGAAAGTCTCAGTCGAGTTAACCGACTGAAATATTTTTGGTTTTCTGTAATAACAACCAAGTCCGAAATTATCCATTGTCCATCAATACAAATGCTAGTTATGAATAATTCTTCTTACGGTTTTCCAAGATGTAACTGTACACCACCACGCCTAGTTATTTGTGAAATAATTAAAAATATATAATATAAGTAGTCTTAATGCTCGTACCAACCCTTTAACCATGCCCCTTCCCATAAAATAAACAAAATCAAAAAATTACCAGAATTTATATTTACGTATATTTTAATATGATTGATTAAATAAAATTTCATTGATGTAGAATATATTTCTTTGTAATTGCATTTATCTACAAAATTTCTTGAAATTGCAATATCTCTAAAAAATTTCACTGAAATTACATATTTCTACAATGTTTAGTGAAAATTGCAGTTTTATAGAAAATTAAATTTGTATACAAAATTTCTTTGAAATCACATTTTTCCAAAAAATCAGTCGAATTTTTCTGTAAAATTTTGTCAAAATTTTATATTTCATATTTTGTTTTTGTACTCAGGCTCAAGATCGTTATTGTTGTTTTCAGTATATGAAAACAACTTTGTTAAAAATTAAAGAAGAAGTAAGTGACATGTATTGTGGACAGATCTGTCTATCCAACCATTACAATCGCCCCCAATACATGTCACTTACTTCTTCTTTAATATTTAACAAAGTTGTTTTCATATACTGAAAACAACAATAACGATCTTGAGCCTAAGTACAAAAACAAAATATGTACTATGAAAGCAGATCGAATAAAACAAAAAAACAAGAATTTTATATTTCTACAAAATTTTGTTGAAATTTCAGTTTCTACAAAATTGCATTGGGATTTTTTGAAAATTCCTTAAAATTGAATTATTCTAAAAAATTATGTTGAAATTGAATTTTTCCTCAAAATTTTTCTAGATTTTTCCAGAAAATTTCGTCGAAATTGCATTTTACTGGAACGATGAGGCCCGATTAGTGGCAATTGTCCGGATTAATTATTAGGCAAGATTTTCTATAATATTACAATTTCGTCAATTATGAACGAATTTTCTTTTCAATAAAATTATATTTCGGCAAAATTTTCTATGTTTTTTTTAGAAAAATGTAATGTTGATTAGATTTTTATAAAGATCAACTTTGACAAATTTTTCTTTAAAACTTAAATTTTTGAATGAAAATTCATTTTGGACGAAATTTTCGAAAATAAAAGCAAATTCTATGAAATTTTCTTAAAAACTTTGAAAAAAAATTATTTTGAAATAATCTTATTTTACAATTTTATAAAAAAAATGGAATTTTGGCCAATAAAAATTTTCGAAAAGAACATTTTCAATAAAAATGAATTTCGACAGTATTTAAAAAAAATCCAATTTCGAATAAATTTTTCGTAAAAAATTTCAAGGAAATATCTTTAACAACATTTGTTTTTATAAAGCTGCTATTTTTTTTGTTACATTTTAAATATAAATGCATTTTGGATAAAATTTTCTAAAAATATTTTATAAAAAATATTGTTGAAATTGTTTATAAAAATATTTTTTTATGAAATTTCCACAAAAATAAAAGTTTCGATATAATATGAAAGAAAGTATTAAACTAGACAAGACTTTCTACAAAAAAATACGTAAGTTTTGAAGGAATTTTCAATCAAATTAAATTTTAACACCATTTTCTATAAGATTTTTTTCAAAAAAAGCAATTTTGATTATATTTTGTAAAGATAAAAATATGAAAACAAACTTCTATAAAACTGCGATTTCTATTAAATTTTAAATGGAAATTAATTTTGAAGAACATTTTTTAAAAAATTGTTTTTTTTTTAAATTTTTTGCAAAAAATAAATTTTGCTAAAATTTTCTATAAACTTTGGAAATTAAAATGCATTTTGGACGACATTTTCTAAAAATGAAATTTTGTTGATTTTTAAAATAAATTTTCTACACATCACCACTAAATTAACAATAAATACGAAACAAAAATTAGGCAAGATTTTCTAAAAAAATACAATTTCGTTTCTAGAAAATTGAATTTAAAAAATTTAGAAATTATTTTTTGCAAAAATATTGTCTTTGAAATTGCATTTTTCTGTAAGCATTTGATGAAATTTATACATAATTTCTCTGAAATTGATCGTTTTCTGCAAAATTTAGCTGAAATTGAATTTTTCTAGAAAATTTCCTTGACATTGCATTTTTCTACAAAATTACATTGAATTGTTGAAATTTTATTTTTCTTGAAATTTTTTTTCAAATTCCGTTTTTCTACAAAAAATACCTAGAAATAGCATTTTTGAACTCGAAATTGCATTTTTCTACAAAATTTCGTTGAAATGCTACTTTTCTGAAAATTTCGCTGAAATTTAATTTTTCCTCAAAATTTCGTTGAAATTAAATTTGTCAAGAAAAGTTCGTCGAAATCGCATTTCACTGGAACGATGAGGCTCGATTAGTGACAATAGTCTGGATTAATTATTAGGCAAGATTTTCTATAATATTACAATTTCGTCAATTATGAAAAAATTTTCTTTTCAATAAAATTAAATTTCGGCATATTTCTATAAGATTCTTTTTTTTAGAAAAATGTAATGTTGTTGAGATTTTTAAAAAATTTTAACTTTGACAAAATTTTCTTTAAAACTATCTATATTAATTTTTAAATGAAAATTAATTTTGGACGAAATTTTCTAAAATAAAAGCAAATTCAATGAAATTTTCTTAAAAACTTTGAAAAAATTTATTTTGAAAAATAAATAATAATTATTTTATAAGAAAATGGAATTTTGACAAAAAAAATTCGAAAAAAAAATTTTCAATACAAATGAATTTCGACAATATTATAAAAATCGCAATTTCGAATAAGTTTTTCGTAAATTATGTCAAGGAAAAACCATTAACAACATTCGTTTTTATAAAACTGCTATTTGTTATTAAATTTTAAATGAAAATGCATTTTGGATAAAATTGTCTAAAACATAAAATATTGTTGACATTTTTTATAAAAAATCTTTTTTATTAAATTTCCACAAAAATAACAATTTCGATGTAATATGAAAGAAATTATTAAACTAGACAAGACTTTCTACAAAAAAATACGTACATTTTGAAGGAATTTTCAATAAAATTATATTTTGACATCATTTGCTATAAGATTTTTTTTTCAATAAAAAAATAAAATTCAATTTTGATTAAATTTTGTAAAGATAAAAATGTGAAACAAAGATCTATAGAATTGTGATTTCTATTAAATTTTAAATGAAAGTTAATTTTGAAGAACATTTTCTAAAAAAATTTTTTTTTCTAATTTTTTACAAAAAATAAAATTTGCTAAAATTTTCTATACATTTTTGAAATAAAAATGCATTTTGGACGACATTTTCTAAATATGAAATCTTGTTGATTTTTAAAAAATAAATTGTCTACACATTACCACTAAATTTCACAGTGCGACAGTACAAAAACCGCGATATTATTTTTCTTGTAGGTCTTGGCGAGTAGAACAACGTTTGTTCTACGAAATTTGCCGGACACCCCCAAAATCCGGATTTACGAGTAAAAACCCGATTTTCTCGCCTTTTTCACTTGAATGCCTATAACTTTGTAATTTATTAATCGATTTTCAATCTGTAAAAGGATTTGGAAAGAAGAGAATTAGACCTTTTGAACGATGTATATTTTGTTGATTTGAAGTTGTAGAATATAGATTTATTTGTCCTACAAACACATTTTTTCATTTTTGTCCCTCATTTTCTAGTTTAGCCAATGTTTTTACCAATTATATTGTGAGATATCCGCACGATTAATTAATCTACATATATAGTATATTTTATAAGGAAAAAATTGAAACCAGTCTCTTAAAAATCCGTTTGAAATTGACTGAGTTATTAAAGTTTCATTAAAACTAAATGAGTACATAAATACTAGTCTCGACAATGATGACGAGTTAAAAATGAAACGCTCAAGCAGACATTATTGAGTTGAATGGCCAAAACTAGTGTTTATATACCGATTTAGTTTAGTTAGTTGCTTCTCAACTTGAGTTTATTTTGTCGCACTGTGTTAACAATAAATAGGAAAATTTTCTAAAAAATTAAATTTTTATAAATTTCGCTATTAAATTTCCAATTATCCATTAACTTTAAATATGCAATTTGTAAAAAATTGTAATTTAGGCAAGATTTTCTACAAAAAAAATATAATTTCGTTTCTAGAAAATTGAATTAAAAAATTTTAGAAATTGTACTTTTCCAAAAATATTGTCGTTGAAATTGAATTTTTCTGTAAGAATTCAACAAAATCAAATTTTCTTAAAAATTTATATGAAATTGCATTTTTTAAAAAGTTTCGTTGACATAGCATTTTTCTACAAAATTACGTTGAATTGTTGAAATTTAATTTTTTGAAATTTGAAATTTCATTTTTTCTATAATTTTTTTTCAAATTCCATTTTCTAGAAAAAATACGTAGAAATAGCATTTTTGATGGCAAAATTGCATTTTTCTAGAAAATGTCGTTAAAATTTCACTTTTCTAGAAAATTTCGCTGAAATTGTATTTTGTTGGAAAATTACGTTGAAATAAAAGATTTACAAAATTTTATGAAATTGCAGTTTGTGTTGAAATTAAATTTTTCTAAACCTATACTCGCAAACATCAATAAATACGTTTCAAATATTTATCTGGACACTTCAGAACTCTTTGTCCTGATGTTACCACTATTATGATTATTATTATTGGCATTATGGTGTACAGTAATTTCACACATGAATCGCAATTGAACATTTGCGCGTTAATTCAATTCTGAATTCCAACACATCGTATACGTCATGCTCGCTTATCTTATCCCCCACCCCAGAAATGATGGAAACAATAACGACATGAACATGATTAGTTTGAGATGCATTCAAATCGATCGCGCGGATATCTGCAAACGGAGGCAGTGAAATTTGCATTTGCCAAAAAAAGAAATTTTTTCGATCACATTATTTTGGTGAAATAAAAACCATAAACGAAATCAATTTACGCATGCGCAGTTATCTGAGTGCGTTTACAAATTTGTAGCGATTCATGCCGATGATAAATATGTGTGGGCATTAAGGAGCCTCACAAACCAAACATTTTATCTTCTTCCATTAAGGAGATTTATTTATTTAAACATATAAATTAGGTCCATTAGGTCCAGGGAAAAAGCCGTGTTACAAAGACCATGCAGTTTTTGCAGAGAACGATCAGACTTTCAGTTGGGAATCGAACCCATGATCCTCAAAATTATATGCGAACATGCTACCTAAACCTATTGGATCGCTCCACTAAGGAGATTGTTCTTTGGGACATAGTCTCTCCTATTAATAAATAGATTTCCCAAAATGGTCGGTCCCAAAATTAATAAAGAAAGACCAGAACGATCTCTCCCTTATGGTGATTATTCGCATTTTTCGAGATTCGTGCTTTTTGGAAAAAAGTGCCCAAAACAGTATAATTTCCCAGTAAATAATTGATTTTCTAACTATGTACTATTTTAAGAAAAATTAAGACAAAAAACACTAAAAGCACTAATAACCTTATAATAGTTTTTCGAAATGCATAATTTTAAAAGTGAACAAACAGGGACCATAAACGGTACTCACCCATGAAAAGAGGTTATAGCTATTTTTCGATATTTGTACTTTTGGAAAAAAGTGGCTTACAAAATGAAGACCCTAAGAAAAAGAAATAATCATTTATAGAAATTCTCACTTTTTGAGATAACAAAAGACCCAACAGTTTTAGTGTCCAAACAGGCCCGAATATGATAAACTCTCCTTAAAGAGTTTACCATATTCTTATTTAAAATGATAGTTACCCAAATTTTTCGAATGGATAATTGTTTGGGACTTCATTTTTGGAAGGATTTTAGGTAATTTAAAACTTTTAAACACTTCTTTGAATAGGATGGTAATTTATTATTTTTTTTAATATATTTGGCGATTTTCCAAGCCTTAAAAAAAAACACTCACTAAAAACTAATTCTAAAGAGTTTGAGAAAAATAATTTATTTTTTCCTGAACACCTCTAATATGAACGCAACAAACTCATTGCGAACTTGTATGGCTGGCATGTTGTACGTGTCCATATGTATGCTTAAGTGAATAATGAGTTGCAATTTTTGGGTAAATTTCACATTATTGGCCAAAACAGTATCACCACGGCCATATACTCGTAGCTGCTACCAGCAGCAACTACTGCACATATTGCTTCGATGAGTGATAAAAGCCGGCATTTTGCCCGCCGCACACAATCGCCAATCGGCAAACGCAAAATGCGTATGTGAGGGTCAATTGAGGTGGTTTACAATACAATTTCAATAAATCAATTTTTGAATTAAATTTTGCCGTTATAAATGGAAATTTTCAAATTTCTGGATTTTCTACGTGATTTGCGATATGTGTCTGTCTGTCTCTCTGTATTTCTGCAGAAAATGTTGCCATAGAAAATACAGAAACTCACAAAATATGCCGATACAAATTGTTGAACCGGTTCAAACTTAAACGCGCTACTGGGCAATTTCTATTTCAATGTAAATCATGTGCATTTAATGACAGGCGATAAAGTGCCAATGTGAACAATGTATAACAAATGCGACTATTTGTCAGTGAACGTGACAGACAGTGGAGTAATAATACTACACATCACTTATAAAATTAAATCTTCATTAGACAGTGGAGTTTTATATATGGGTCAGAATACTTGATGTCGACTTAATGAAATTTGTTCGCTATAAATATTTCTCTGAATGATTGTAGACAGTAAGGGATGACTAAAATCCGCCAACTACATATACAATACCTTACCCGTCATTACTGTTTGCATTAATTAGTAATGACAGTGAAATAAAAACCATAAACGGAATCGATTTACGCATGCGCTGCGCATAGCCGATCGAAGGGCGGCTGGACAAATCTGGATGTTTTTCCATCGTGTATCTTTCAGGTTTGTCGACCAAACTGGTGCTGCATAATTTTCAACGAACCGAAATATCGCTTTACAGGAAGTTCTCGAGGTTCCCATGTCATTTCTTCAAGTACTACCGGCAAGTGGCTTGAGGTCCTCGTTCCTACTAAAGATTGTGATCCCAAAGGTCTTGGAACTGGCCTATCGCCTTGCATATGGTTTGCAGGGTTTCATTGTCTGTTCCCCAAGTACTACCAGCAGATAGCTGTGGCGTGTGCGGACGACTTGAACATGTTGTCGAAAATGAACCACCGATTTGCAATTGCTGTCGAAGTTATAAGCATGGTGGTGGACGATCTTGAGGCGGATATTTTCATATTTTTCGCTATGATTCTTCATTTGCAAGATCTACCAAGTTAACATTCATACATACACATATGAACGACGGCTTAATGCTATTTTGGTCCATACGCCATTTTTGTGTTTTTTGAGTTAGGAGTTGACAATATGGGTTCCAAGCATGCTCTTTCAGAATCTGCAATCATTTTTTCCTATCTAGCCTAGTTTTTGAGATATTGGTAGGGTAAATTTGTTTTACTCTGAATAACGGGAAATAATTTCGATATTTATGTTCTATGTCTCAATTTTTATATCGCCCTATATTTTTCACTCAGTATTTTACGTTTTTTCGATCACAATATGTAAATTAGTGTCCTTCCATACCGACCCTTTTTGTGGTCCATGTAATACAAATACGAAAAAATATTAAAATAAAAGTGGATATGGACCAAAATGCCAAGTACAAAAATTGTTATAACTTGCTTATTTTGGGATGTAATAGCATAGAAATGCATGAGAATCATACAAACACTGTTGGGAACCCTATGAAATAAAAAGTGTGTAACTCTTCAGTCCCGTTTTTACTCAAACAATAAATTGCGTTTTTCCCCGATCATACAAAATGGCGTATGGAACAAAATAGCATTGAGCCGACGATATGTCAGCGATTTTATAGCCGGACGCTAGAATCGAACAATCATACTAACAGCAAAGGAGTCCCTGCAAGTCCTACCAGAGTTTGGAGCCGAGGCAAAATAATAGGCGTCGGCGGAGCAAGTTGTTTGGTTATCGGCGGCGGCATCGATCGGCTAAGCTGGCCGAAGACATCAAAATCGGCGGCATGTTATTTTGTTTTCTTCGAACTTGGACGACGTTGATTGTATTATTCATAATTCTGATTTGCTTCTACATAGTTTTGTTTAAATGGATCCTTTTGGAAAACATTATATGCCTTTTATTAAACGAAAATGCAACTTTAATTAGTTAAAAGCCAGAAAGGTGGCGAAATCCAGGAAATTTGGCATTTGCTTTGTAATTATGCGATGACCTATTGCAGATGAAGTTTTATATATACATAAATACTTTTTAAACTGAATCAGAAATGTATAAATGTCCAGAGTATTCCCAGAATTCGCTCTCAGTTCCGCTAGAAATAGCTATTTTAGCTGCATCAATAGCCAGATTGTTTTTCAACAATAAACCTTGGTAGCAATCTATGTCACATGTATCATCAATCATCGTTTCTTCAAAATCAGAAGACTCTAAATTATTATTCTTGGTGAAGAAATTGGTAATGTTCTTTTGTGTCATTGTTAAGAAAATAAATTGTAACATTTCCGATAATTCTAAAGTTTATTTATGTACCAAAATGAGTGATTCTGATTTCGATATTTGGGAGAATATTCCTTGTCGATTAGAGAGTAGTTTTTTATCGGCGGCTGAGTTGAAGCCGTTTTGAGATATTTGTATCGGCGGCGGCGCACTCGGTAACCGGCCGAGTGGACTATATACCAACGGTGTACACCTTCGACAGGAACTTCACCACTAAGATACCTGCCAGACAGAATGAACCCTGCATCTAAAATCATTTCTAGTTGCGTATTGAACCAGTCATAAGCTAGTTGTAATGTGGCCTACGCAAACCCATTCGCATCACTGCCAACAATAACGATTATCTGAGCTGCTTAACAGTACTTGCTTGGTACCTACATGGTGGTTGCAGATCGACTCGTTCGTCTCTCTGCCGTCAGCTGCAGAGAAATAAGCAAAAACGATTGAACTGCTTTACGAGCAAGTACTTTCTTGGTGGTGGCAGAGTAATGTTTCTATCTCCCACCTCTCTTATTCTCACATATAGTAATAACTGAACTAGATATTAACTAGTACTGATTTGCAAACAAATGAACTAGTTGGGTGCCGATGACAAGCCAATGTTAAAATCGATACTTCGTTATATGAAAAAAGGACAGATATAAAAAGCAACTAGTATAATTCTATATACAAACTAGTTATTTTGGCTGCAGGGAATTGGCAGAACACCAGGAAAGAGAAGCATCTCTACTTTTACACATATGGATCGAAGCTTGATTATGGATTCGGACTACTCTGTAAGGAATTCAGGGCTGACATAGCTTAGTGCTTATAAAGCCGGAAGAATGGCAAAAGGGATGCCACCAAATGGCCGTGACACAACAATGTTACCAAACACTTGCGTTACTCGGACATTCAGGCTGTCATCAATTCTCTGGAGGCGACATCCCTTAATTCACAAACAGCCCTCAACAGCCCCAGATCTCTTAACGAGATGACAGAGCAATATAACATACACCTCATATGAGTACCTCGGGGAACTGCAAAGTTGATGAGGTTAGGTAAAAGGAAGGAGACGTTGAAACGTCTCATGTCCATGGACATACACTTAAGCCAGTGGTGCGTCCTGTTCTACGCTCCTTATTTTGTGATCTTTTTAACACCTAATGGGTTACAGAAAATCGGTACTAGACACAAATTTCCTCAGTATCTTTCAGTCATATACTCAAAAGTCGGACCAAAAATATCGGGATCTTGCATGCGGAAAGCCTGGCAGTGACGCAGAAAATGTTCCATCGTTTCATGCCCTGCATTCGTCGATTTCTGATAGTCCTATTCGATGAAGATGTGCTTGTAAGCTTGAGAGTCACGTTAGAACAGTCATCATCTTACTAATCTCGCTCTCGTTTAGTTTCAGAAAAGTATTTGTTTGCTACTCATTTTGGTCACCCCACAGTATCTATGCAGTTTCTACCACTGTTTCGCTATTCCACACAGTTTGGTGAGCCATCACTACCCATGGCTTTAATTCATTCTACGTGGCTTCGAAAGGTTTCCAATTTTCTAAGTTTGTCGCTCCCTCATTGTTCTGATGCATGGTGTGACTGTCTTTGTTTTGATCACCACTATTGCTTGGAACCTTCTGCAAAATTGGCGGTACTATTGGTAAACTGGTAGTGTTATGGACTTCTTCCTCGTCAGTTTTTGGCAGTTTCTTAATTGTCTCCATCAGTTCATTGACAGTGTTTGCCGCTTCAGACTGTGCTCATATATTTGTATTTGGACTCGATTCATATGTCCTGCCAAAAGACTGTCCGGATCAAGAAGTACGCCATGACAAGATTTTTCTTGGATTCTGGGTCTATGCCCGACACGAGAGGAGTACCCCCGTTATCATTCTTCCTATAGAAGAATTCCCACTTTCTCACGGAAAGTTTTGAATTCTGTTTGTCAATGACACCAAGTATGCTCTCTGATGATAACTTACTGGGACATCCCTTGACATATAGAGTTGTTTATATAAGTTCAGGAATGACGCTTTTTCATAATATTTTCAGCTTTGCGCCGTCCCAAGATGAGGGATGCCAGCCTTAGCATTAAAACACCCCTCTCAAACTTTCAACACATTACTTCGATTGGTGGTTCATCCTGAGATTCAAGGACGTACTCCGCTACCCACGTATAGACCAAATCTTCGAAGTTACTCTTTTGCTCTCCGGGGATTGTGCCAGATGCGCTACTGCTATCAACTATGGCATATTATCATACATTAGAATAAGATGGTGGGTTCTTACCCTTCTTTATGGCCAATTAATTTTTCCGTGTCCGCAGAGTTTTATTGTTTAAAGCCTCATATTTAGCGGATGATTTGGTGTACTTGATCACCATCTGCGTTACCTCCGGATCAACTTTACTTTAACTCACGATCGAAGGACTCCGACTAGATTCTCCCTTGTGGGTGGTTACGTTAGGCTTCTCAGAAGTGCTGGAAGTCGGCGAGCCCTTTTTCTTCTTAGCCACTTTCACAGCGCTATGTTCTTCGGGAGATCTGACTCTCTTACCAGCCTAAATGTATGTGTTAGAGATAGGATTGTCAAATCCATTCCGTAATAGGTTCTGTCGGTTTACCTTATTCTGTTTCCCTGAAAGTCTCTTTGAGTTTGCAACACTAGTGATATTGGTTTCATTTGATGAGTCAGAGTCCCCACTGGCATTTAAAGTCTAGGGTTGATTTAAGCCCCCCTTGGTTCTACCTTATCTGTCTTAGCTTTTGTTTTGCCTACAGCAGGATGTGCTCCTGTTTCATTTTCGACTACTCGTAAGTGAATCAACGCTTGTCGCCGGCACTGGGGTTTCTTCCACCTGCGCCGTAAGTCCAGATTCACACTCGGAAATTTTTTCCAAACTTTGACACTCGCTTGGAAGAAATTGCCGAATGTGAATCAGGTAGTATACGCCCGTAATAGGTACGGCGGTATAGGCCTCCCAGACTACGCTGAGAAATTTCTGTCCAGAGACCGATGTATCCAATTCCACCTCCGCTTTAGAAACCACCACGTGCTTGCGTAATAGGTAGATGAATAGGTACTGCGTAATAGGTTTAAAATATTCGATTTGCGATAACACGTCCGTTCGCTACGAATTGCGGCGACTGTCGACATCCATAAAGATGGTGTTGAATTCCGGATAGGTAGAGGTTACTCAGTGTCTGAGATATCACCCCAACGTGGGAAACTCCCAGTTTAACCCCGCGGAGTTCTGACTTCTTTTCAGTAACTGCCACGTACGAACTTACCGGCCACTACTCGCAAAGTAGGGTGGTCCAACGTTATGGTGTGAATCACAATTAACATCGTACATTATGTTTGGATAACCCTTTATTTGCTTGCTCTTGTCTTTGGTTTTCGACCAACACATATAAGCTAGAGTTGGGTACTTTAGTTATTTTAAGAGATCGCTCATTTGTGTTCAGTTTAGTTAGCTAGTTGATTCAATTAGTTCACCAGCTCATTAGCTCACTTTAGTTTAACAGCTCTTTAGTTCACCTGAGTTGATTACGTCCCAGACCTCTGGTTGAGGAATATGAGTAAGCTATTCAGATGTTATGAAGTCGAATGGTCATTAGATGGAAAAAATTATGGGAAGGCGGTCCGATTTATTAATTTTTTTGGAATAATAGAAGCAAGGACAGATTTCGGGGTTTCAGTTAAATTCGACAAAGACAGATAATGTTGTACATCTATTGAACAGACACCAACGTTAAGGTGTGAATCACAATTAACATCGTACATTATGTTTGGATAACCCTTTATTTGCTTGCTCTTGTCTTTGGTTTTCGACTAACACATATAAGCTAGAGTTGGGTACTTTAGTTATTTTAAGAGATCGCTCATTTTTGTTCAGTTTAGTTAGCTAGTTGATTCAATTAGTTCACCAGCTCATTAGCTCACTTTAGTTTAACAGCTCTTTAGTTCACCTGAGTTGATTACGTCCCAGACCTCTGGTTGAGGAATATGAGTAAGCTATTCAGATGTTATGAAGTCGAATGGTCATTAGATGGAAAAAATTATGGGAAGGCGGTCCGATTTATTAATTTTTTTGGAATAATAGAACCAAGGACAGATTTCGGGGTTTCAGTTAAATTCGACAAAGACAGAGAATGTTGTACATCTATTGAACAGATGCGATATTTGTGCAGTTCATTCGCTGCAAAAAGTTTAAATATAAATTATCAATAGTATATGAACAAAATTCGTTCTGGAATTGAAATATAATTCAAATATCAGTAGTAGAATATGATGCAACATAGACATGACCATCATGTACTATGTGTAGACAGACATTCATATATTCACAACCAGATCTCACACATTCGATATATCCCATATAAAATCATATAAGACAATCTTATATTCAACACTAGCTAATGCATGTCTAATAAAGTTAATTTGTGATATAACGCAATTGACCAAAACGTATTCATATGCGCAGTCGTCGTCGTCGTACACGGTCGGACATGATGATATGTTACTCTAATCTCACCACAATCCACATTGCCAATGCGCGCGCATTGCGAGAATACGTTCAATGTTCAATTACAATTTCACAATTCATGTCCCGAAGAACGTGAATGGCACAGTGTTGCGTTTCCATAACGCCGAGATGCAGGGATTTTTGCTAGAATCAAATCATCTTCGAACTTACTCAATAGAATCGCAAATTTGGAGGAAAAAATTTTGAACATGGACTAGTAAATAATCCCAAATGAAAATGAATCACGAGCTTAGAAATTTTAATTGCGTGCGTGATCGTATATGACAAAAATTTTTACTAATCATGCTGATTCACACCTACTCACGAATCAGGCTCTCCCACGTCTACCTACGTATCACGCTCACGCAATCCCACCAACGAATAAAGCACACTCTCTACTACTCTCGAAAAACGCCCACTCACTCCTACACACGGATCATGCTCACTTCCGCATACTCACGAATAGTTCTCATACATATGCGCAGAAAAATTATTTTTTCGAATAAAAAAAACTATATATTTAGAAACTTTATTGTCCCCATATTAAAAAATGGCGAATGTTCTCATTTCTATGTACAGATCAGCAAAACTCGAGAACATATCGTTCTATTTGGAAGTGCTGATCGGATTAAATATGGTGCTTACATACGAATAACTCGCGCCTTTTCGCAAACCACACTTACTCATACATAGCAATCATGCTCATTTAAGGCTGGGTTAGGCAAACGTAACCGTGACGACCCCGTAGCGTAACGAATCAGCTGATTCAATCTGACATATGGAAATCAATGTAAACGTTTAGCCATCGGAAACGAAACGTAAACGGACGGCTATATCTGCTGAAATTTGATTTGGACGGTACGTTTACGTGCACTTGCAAACAAAATTAGCAAAATAATGAAAAAAGAATACATTTATGCGAAACTTTTGAAAAGTAATGATAAATAAATAATAAAATAATAAATTAGTAGCAAATAAATATGAAATAAAATTAATTTGTCGCTATTTTTGTTGTGAATGTCTGAGTGATACAGCGCGTTTTTTAAGTTTTGGGTAATTGCTCCAGCGGACAATGTTACGGCTGCGCTAAAGTTACATTACGGTTAAGTTTGCCTAACCCGGGGTTTACATCTACTCACAAACCACACTCACTCTCGCCCACTAATCATGGAGTAGACGAAAGTAATCTGGAGTAGACGAAAGTGATTTCTTAAAATTCCTTTGTTCTCCAAGTACTGTGTGTTTCTTCAAGGTGGTGGCATAATGGCAATATCAGTTTAAAATAAGTTACAAATCTCAGCAAGATTTACACTACATATGGATGTAGTAGGTATGTGCTGGAGATTATGCGTGGAAATCCAACTCACGTTGGCTTCTCTGGAAAAAATAACCAGGGCGTAGAAGAGAAGACAACGCCGGCTCACTCCTATTATGTTTGATCTGGGTGAATTTGATATTCTACGTTTAAAATTATTCTGCTTTAATTTGCTTTCAATCGAATTTGATTTCTTTTCAGGGTGACCAATTTAAACAAAATATGATGATGACTTTTCTATACGAAAAGATCATCGTTGATGACTTTTCTATACGAAAAGATCATCGTTGATGACTTTTCTATACGAAAAGATCATCGTTGATGGCTTTTCTATACGAAAAGATCATCGTTGATGGCTTTTCTATACGAAAAGATCATCGTTGATGACTTTTCTATACGAAAAGATCATCGTTGATGACTTTTCTATACGAAAAGATCATCGTTTATGACTTTTCTCTACGAAAAGATTATCGTTGATGACTTTTCTCTACGAAAAGATTATCGTTGATGACTTTTCTCTACGAAAAGATTATCGTTGATGACTTTTCTATACGAAAAGATCATCCGTGATGACTCTTCTATATGAAAAGATCATCGTTAATGACTCTTCTATACGAAAAGATCATCGTTGATGACTTTTCTATACGAAAAGATCATCGTTGATGACTTTTCTATACGAAAAGATCATCGTTGATGACTTTTCTATACGAAAAAATCATCATTGATGTCTTTTCTATACGAAAAGATCATCGTTGATGACTTTTCTATACGAAAAGATCATCGTTGATGACTTTTCTATACGAAAAGATCATCGTTGATGACTTTTCTATACGAAAAGATCATCGTTGATGACTTTTCTATACGAAAAGATCATCGTTGATGACTTTTCTATACGAAAAGATCATCGTTGATGACTTTTCTATACGAAAAGATCATCGTTGATGATGTTTCTATACGAAAAGATTATCGTTGATGACTTTTCTATACGAAAAGATCATCGTTGATGACTTTTCTATACGAAAAGATCATCGTTGATGACTTTTCTATACGAAAAGATCATCGTTGATGACTTTTCTATACGAAAAGATCATCGTTGATGACTTTTCTATACGAAAAGATCATCGTTGATGACTTTTCTATACGAAAAGATCATCGTTGATGACTTTTCTATACGAAAAGATCATCGTTGATGACTTTTCTATACGAAAAGATCATCGTTGATGACTTTTCTATCAAAAAAAGCATTTACTTCATCTGGTCACCCTGAGCCCACAATATGTATTACGATAATTCCCGTGACTTTGCGTGGAATCATCCAAGCCTAACTTCAGCAAAGCTATGTGCGGCTCACATGCATCAATTTGTGTACTTCCTCGGTGGGTTTTGGGATTGAACGGCCGGTCATAAGGAAGCAGAGCATTACATTGGTAACCGCGCTCTACTTATTCTCTAAATATTCCATTCGATTCCTTTTGTGTCTGTGGCACATTGTGTATTAATGTTGTTGTTAGTGCTTTAGATTATGTTGAGCCGAGCTTTGGTTTCTGGAAAACGATCGACAGGTGTTGATTGCTGTTATTGGCTGTTGTTCTGTCCTGTTCATTGCGGCGGCAGCCCAAGTCTGGCTAGCGAGCTGTCCTGGGGGATTTGTATGCCGCCGTAGTGCAGCCAGTTTGTGCTGGATATGATGAGGATTGTTGTTCTGATATCTAAGAGACGATCGATCGATGTTCATTGTTGGCTTTACGACGACAGACAGACATATGTATGAATGTTTTTTGTTTGAGATCATCCAGATTTTTTGTTTCTGATGTTATTGTTGTTATTTATTGCCTTTTTCTCTCGGATAATTGTATGCATAAGCGTGAAAACAAATTATTACAATTCGTACGTGATTTTAATCAAAATATCATTATGCCAAATTGGAACTTATAATATGCAATCATTTTCGATAGGTGGTAGGTGATAATTTTCAATTTGAAGAAATGTCGATATCTCTATCTTATAGAAATTCGAAGAATTTCTTGGCTTCCTTGTTATTTAATTAGGCAAATAGATCGATTGAGGGAAGTGGTTACCACAAAATAGGGTTATTAATAAAGTATTTTAAGGCACTGTTGCTAATATGATATAGGAGTGCTGAATTCAAAATTAAAGGCACTCGAGAGCTCTTCCAGAATTGAGCCAAATTTCATTGAAATCGATTTGAAGTGCAAATAAGATGTCAAGATGTTGAATCGTAAATCCAAACTTAAAAAGATTGTCTTCTGTGTCATCTAGAATGCAATTCGAAAGAGGGCTAAAACAGAAACTGCAAAGTGACAACCAAATCTTCTAGAAAATATGATCTTTACACTAAAATAAGAATATTTGAGAGCGACATCTACACGAGGACTATGCAAAATATGGACCGATGTGGTTCATTATCATGGTTATGATGTATTATTGTCCAAAAAATTACAAGCTGCAAAGTCAGAGGCTAAATTATTTTAAAATTTGGTTAAAGAAACACATTTTACAGCAATCTATATACGAGGAGCTACATCAAAACATTAATCCGGACAACCTGCATCTATAAAAAATATTAACACCAAATTTGACCAACCTGGCTCTATTATTTCGGATTTTATCGAGATTTCAACAGGCAGAGGAATATGGCTAAATCGTTTTAGACTAACCGGATTGACTTCTGTAGTAATGTGAAGGAAGCGTCGAAAGGCTCGAGGCTAAGAAAAATTTTAGCCTCGTCACCATATAAATTAGGGTACATTAAGAAGGAACTCAGTCATGATATAGCTCATAGACTACCAGATACCTGCAGTGTATATCAAGCCGAAATGATGGCAATATGAGAAGTCGCCAAGTGGCTGAGTCGCAGCGTAGTGACCAACGGACAGTCAGGCGGCCATAAATTTTCTGAAGGCCATATCCCTAAATTCAAATGCAGCCCTCGACTGCCGCATATCTCTTAACGAGATGACTGAGCAGTTTAACATACACCTCATATGGGTACCTGGGTATACAGATATCTCGGGGAACTGCAAAGCCGATGAAATGCTACGAAAGGGACGACATTACAAATTCTCGAAGAATTGTCATATATTGGCCCGCGGAACCTGTAGGATAACAAATCTGGCCCAGATACGAACTGAGAAGGTCAAAATGTCTTCTCGCACTAGAGAGGATATGACTGTCTACGTTAGTGTCAGTACTGACGGGATCGGCGAACGCGCCGAAAGGTTAGGGATTGAGTCCAATGACTTATGTAGGAGATGTGGTGTTGCTACTTTCCCTCATTAAGTAAACGACGTCTGGATATACTCAGGGCAGTGTTTCTAGGAAATCTGACAGATCTATCCGGTACTGATATTCGTACTATTGATAACCTCGTACTATTGATAACATTTAGGTTGGTTTCGATGAGCGACATCTGTGTCCGCGGTATCACTAGGCCAAATCTGGCTGGCAAAGCTGGCTGCCATCCTAACCTAAACATAAACCTAGGGTACATACAAATATATGAAGGTGCACAAATAATGGAGTACATCCTGCTAGCAATCTCTGGAATTGTCCCGGAATGAAGATTTGCTGTTGAGGTAGAGCCATCAAACATTGCTGGAAAAAATATAACTAACGCCATAATACTATGGGCATTAAAAAGGGGGTTTAAACCATTCATGTCGCCCGGACCAAATATGGTTTGGCAGAATTACCTGCGGTCGTTGATAGGATAATTCCATGCCTCAAAGAGCTATACACTGGTATACCTATAGCTGGAAAGACTTCCCACACAGGACCAAAGAACTTTCGACATTCTGTCTGTCGTCGTTTCTGCTGAAGACGTTGGAGATTTGGATCGACATGACCTTAGAATGAATATAGGCTACTGCCTGGACTACAGCGTACATTTTCTAAGGGCTGAGTCCACTGAGACCTCATTGCACAATCTGAAAAGCCACATTGAAAGTTGGCCCTTGTTGTCAAAGAATATACTTGTGTCATTCCTTGACATAGAGGGGGCTCTCAATAACTTCCTGTAAGACTTTGGAGAAATTGATCCAGAGTTATAAATATATTCTGTCTGTCATCGTTTCCGCTGAAGACGTTGGAGATTTTGACCTTAGAATGAATATAGGTCTGAACGACAGCATGATTTTTCCTGGGAAAGTCCATTGAGCCCGCATTGTACCATCGGTTTAGCTTCATTGAAGGCCTCCTAATGTAAAATAATATATGTACCTTGGTGCCATTCCTTGACATAGAGAGGGCCCTCAGTTACATTGATTAAGGTAGTCCTCAGAAAGCTTTCCCATGCAGGAAGCCAGAAAAGACTTTCCATGCAGGCCCTAAGAACTTTTATACCATCAATCTGTCGAAAGATGCTGAAGACTTTGGAGAGATCGATAGACAGTTATCTCAGAATGGATACAGGTTACCGCCTGACCAACAGCATGCAGTTTCCCAGGTTAATTCCACGATCTAGTTAGCTTCATTGAAGATTACCTTAATGTCAAAAATATACCTTGGTGTCATTCCTTGACATAGAAGGAGCCCTCAATAACGTTAATAAAGGTAACTAACACTGGGAAGCCCATCAGTCCCATTAGTCTGTCATCGTCATACTTTGAAGAGATCGATAAACAGTTATCTCAGAATATAGTGTCTAAGGGTCCATGGCCATTGAGACACTTTCAAGGATGTCTCAATGTGAACAAAATCGATGTCATGTCTCATGTCCATGGATATAGTGTACAGAAAATAGGACATTTAGTCCTTATGTGATCATTGAAGACAACTTTCCAGTTATCTAAATGTCAAAAGCCAAAGCTACGATGACCGAACTTCGGCCGCCCACCCAGAAGACGGCTACGCGGACCAAACTGGCATTAAGTGGCTGGCTTTCGGCCTGGATTAAAGATTTTCTCCTCTGGATTATGTCCAAAGCAGGCTACGTGGACCAAAATGACATAAAGTCCATGGACATTGTGACAGTTTTGAAAGTGTCTTAATGTGCATGGAGGTTGTCCACACTATTTTTGAGGCCATTAGGTCCATGGACGTTCTAACACGTCACCGCAATAATACTGGCCCTGAATAATCATGGTGTAAATGAAGACACAGACACAGCTTTGTTTAAAGTCTAATCGGCTACCCAACGATCAATACACCTTAAAAGATTTGCAGGTAGGGTAATACCTCAGAGAGGTGCCTTCTCCCCAGTACTTTGCAGCCCCACCATTAAACTGTATTCTGCTTTCGTTAGAGGAGGTCGAGGTGAAGGTCGAAAATGCAAACAATGCGCAATAGCAATTAGGATGACTTTCGGATATACAGTCTGGATCATCCTCCAGAAGGCCCTTCACATTACAGTTGAATTGTTCATTATCCAAAAGTAACGGAGTTAGTTCTCTTCAGCTGGATGTACAAACTAAGAGCTATAGAACCAATATATGAGGAGGGCATAGGAATTCCTTATAATGATTGCGAACAATGTCTTGGTGCTCTGCTAGGCAAGAAACTAGAATTTAACCTCAACATCCTGGTAAAGAAACAGTATGCAGAACATAAGGTCTTAAACTTCGTATTGCACACTAGTTGCATATCACAATTATTAGACCCCTTATGCTCTACAGAATTATTGGGCCGCATTCGAAAAGTCTATCTTATTTAATATAATGACTAATGTCCAATGAATGGCCAGTCTGTGCTTCACTGGCACTTTAAGTAGATTTTCTGCCTCAGGATTATCTACCTAAACAGTGTGCCGCATGAAATGATTGCGTACATAGAGCAATCCTATCCAGGTTGCTTGAAATTTCAGGCATTGCAGTCTACCTTCTCCCCCAAGCCACTCTATGACAAGCAGTATCACACACTATACAATACACGGATCCATGGAAAGGTTGTACTTCGAGTGGTATGAGATGGTCACGGGGTCTACTCTATAGTTTGGAGGCTACCTGATAACTGCAGTGTTTACCAGACTGAAATCTTAGCTGTTATGGAGATTGCAGAGTGGCTGAAAAATAACGTTCAGATATATTTTGGAACAAATATATTCTCTGATAGCCAGGCTGGTATTCAATCCCTAACTGTGATCACTTCACAGTTCAAAACACACCTGATATGGATGCCGGGCCACAGGGACATTCCAGAGAACTACCTTGCAAATGAGTTCCAGCGGCACTGTAATATGTGGACATGCATCTAGCAACATGGAAGCACGTCATCAGAGTGAGTGTGGATGGTCTCTTGTTAGGAAATGTTAGCATTACTAGCTGATGTCGATATAAGATGCGACAGGCTAACATTTCTTCGGTGAGATAGCAAACTTGGTTGATGCTAGCAAAATATTGGCTTAGTTAAACGGGAGGGACCAGGGAAATCACAACATAGTAGAAGTGCGTCTGCCAGACACTCTAATCTACGACAATGAAAATATACATATAACGAGTGATTTTTTAAGAGCTTTCGGATTATATGCAAAAAAAAAAAAACATAAAATATAGAGAAATCTATGAAACTTTTATTTGAGTCTATAGAACGGTCTATATAATTCAATGTTTAAAGATGATTTCATGTAAATGTTGACCGCGGCTGTTCCTCAAATGGTTCATACGATGTTCCTCAAATGGTTCATGGAATTTTGGCATACTCTCTCCAACATATTGGCCAGTATCTCTCGAATAAATTCTTCAATATTGGCTTCCAGTGCATCAACCGTTGCGGGCTTGCCCCTATAGACATGAGCCTTAACAGAGTCCAACAAAATATAATCTAAAGGCGTTTAATCGCACGATCTAGGCGGCCAAATGGCCGGCCCCAAATGTGAATTTGGGGCCGAACATAAAATTCAATAATCTGTAAGCGTTGTTCATTTGTATGTCGGTTCATGGTTAAATTATAGACCAAACTGAACATGATTGACAGTAACATGTTACACGAAAACAGCTGAGCTACCAAAAAATCGCCCATTATAAAGGGTCCGCCATCTAACGTTTTTTTTTTTTCAACTAGTGCTTATTTCGTGAATGGTAACACTTAGCTCATGTCTGATTTGACAGAACGAATATGGTTGTGTACACGCTTGAACAACGCTGGGAAATATTGCGACAATACTTTGAAAATCATGGTAATGTTGCAGAATGCCAAAAAATCATTTTTTCAGATGACGCTCATTTTGATCTTGGCGGGTATGTAAACAAGCAAAATTGTCGCATTTGGGGCACAGAAAACCCGCACGCATACATTGAAAAGCCGATACACCCAAAACGAGTCACTGTTTGGTGCGGATTTTGGTCCAGAGGCATAATTGGGCCATTTTTCTTCGAAAATGAGCAAGGAGTGGCCGTTACAGTCAATGGCGATCGTTATCGGGCCATGTTGAACGAATTTTTGTTCACCAAAAGTGAAGAGTAGGATATTGGCAACATTTGGTTTCAACAGGACGGCGCTACGTGCCACACCGCCGAATCTACACTCGATGTTTTGCGCCCTGTTTTTGAAGATCGCATTATCAGCCGCAGAGCTGATGTCGTTTGGCCACCTCGGAGCTGCGATTTGACACCGTTGGACTGTTATTTGTGGGGTGCCCTCAAAGATAAGTGTACGCCGACAAGCCAGAGACAATTGACGCTTTAAAGGACAATATCCGTGAAGCCATTGGTGAAATACAGCTGCACATAATCGATAATGTGCTTAAAAATTTGACCGATCGTGTAGGCTACTGCATGGCCAGCCGAGGCAGCCATTTGAATGAAATTATTTTCCATTATTAACCGGAAGCATTGTACTTTCAAATAAAAAAAGAAATTTGAGAAAATATTCAGTAATTTTTTTATAGCATTTTCAAAAAAAAAGTTATTTGGCGGACCCTTTATATAGGGTTATTAATAAATATCACAAGTTGTTGTAAACGGAATGATAAATTTGATATTATCTATCCTATGATGAAGGGTATACAAAATTATAGATCATATACGTACATAGTACACCTATTTGGTACACCAACCATGAAACCTTGTGACATTGGGCTGATTTGTCCTCTCTAATTTGATTAACTTTATATTTGAATTTGTTGCCAATTATAATACAAATTATACACTACATACAACAGGAGCAGCGGTGGCAGTGGCAGCACCAACAACAGCCGACCAACCTGACGAATTAACTGAGAAAATAAACTAAAACGTCGATGTTTAGCAGACCCCTTAAGGTCAATACTTATTGCTACCGTATTTGTTGAAATTCGTCGTCGTTGAATCGTTCAAAACGAAACAAACTTGCAGAATAAAGATTTTCGCTCAATCCTAATCTTAAGTTGAACAAATTTTTGATACCAATCAAAAATAAAACAAAAAAACAACGAAAAAAAGAAACGAGCGGGAAAATGTTGTTGCACAAATCAGCCAAAACAATAAATAAATAAAGTTTGTATTCAAAATAACATAGCAGCAGCAGCAGCAACTAAGCAAAAACAACAACAACATCACAAAATTTTGCTACTGCAATTTTTTCGTTATCTCAATGAAAAAAGTTTGAGGGTAAAAAACTAACAAAAAATGAGAGATTTTTTGTTAAGCCAAGATTGTCGTCTTAAAGGCACGTTTTATTTGTACAATAACCGAAATCTTTGAAATATGTTTTCTTTTTTTTTTGCAGTTATTCAGTCTGTCTGTCCGTCCGTCTGTATATCTTCCTTAGGTCCAAACCCCGTTTTTTGGAATACCTTGATGCTTCGTGGAGGAAGGCTTGAGCGAAGGAGTAGAGGCTGTCTTTAGGTCTTATTCGTGTGCTGTGTTTTGGCCAACAATGACAACAACAAGAACGAGCAACCAACAACCACTGCAACAAACAACAATGAGATCTTGTTAAGATATTATTTGTTAGATACGACAAGTAGACTTAATTATCATTTTCATGTTTAAACATAAATAATGCATTAGTTATAATAAAATATCACAAAGTATTGTTTTAGACATGCACTTGAAGAAATTACATTGCAGCGATTCGTTTAACGCAACAATTAGTTAAGTCTAGCAAAACAAGTGGAGATGTAATTGATTTTGGTAATTGTTAAAGTTTAAGGTGCTTGCTAAAGAGTTTATAGCAATTGCTACAAAATATCGTAACACGTGGAAGGATTCCCTAAGACATCATAAACACTAAGGGAGGAATCCATTTTAGGACATACTAAGTTATATCAGCTATATCCGTCTATCCTTCTATTTGGCTGGTACACACTACAACTCCCAAAGATTATCAAATCTAGTTTAAATAGGAAAATAAAGAATATTGGCCCATTCTTTCCGGTAACTTTCAAAGGATTCGACTTTATTCCGTAGCGGTTTTAGGCTTGTCGTGACTCCGATGCAGAAGCCATGTTGGGCCGCTTGTAAAATATTAATCATAAATTTTGACATTTTACTTTGCTTTTAAAATGCGATTTTTGATTTATTGACAAACTGCACGATCAATTTTATAAGATTGGAATATTCTAAAAGTATTAAAATATTGTATGTAGAAGTAAACCAGTAAGGAATGACTATAGTTGGACGGGGCTGACTGTATAAATTTGTATGACTGGTCAACGTCAAACCATTGTTACAATGAATTGTTGCAAGTAAAATCGAATAAAAATTATAATTTCCAGACAAATATGTTAAAAAGCATAGAATCGGCACCGCCAAGAACTTAAATTCGTCTGGGACTTTCATGTCGGGATTTATATTAAGGGCCTGTTTTTGTAACTTATTTTTTGTCACTTCGCACGTCTATTGGCAAGCGAATTAAATTTTTGGTTTTTGCACACTTTGTTTTGATTGTAAACAAAGAAGCTTTCAATTATCGCCAACATTTTGGTTCTTATAAGACAACAACGAACGAAATGAAATATCAAATTAGACGATCAGAAAAATTCATTCGTGTCGGTTACGTTTACCGCCTTTTTGAATGATAAAGTGAAAATTGTTGGATAAATGAATAAAAAATGGATAAATGAACCAAACAACATACAAATGTATCTTTTGCTGAAGTATCCACCAAAATGTCCAAAAATGTCTTTTTATTAGTTTGTATAAAATGTTTTGAAATCTTACAACCACACTGTTGCTTTTTACATTTTTTTCGTAATACCTTAAATTAGGTGACCTAAACAATTTTTTATTATACCTATCGACCTAGAATATCTTTCTGAATTGGTTTGGTTTTGTCCGTCCGTCTGTTTATAAATGTATCCTTGATACCGAGTACAGGTCACAATTATGCTCAGATCACTAGGAAATTTAGCAAGAACTTCCTTTTTAACTCAAGGACTTACTAAAATGGGTGCAGAAGGTTTCCGATTTAGATATAGCCCCTATATATACATAAATGATCGATCAAACAAACAATTGTGTTTGTTTTCGGTTTTTTAATTATTTCTCATCGTCTAGAAACAGCTGTTGCAACTTTTACAGCTGTTAGATAGGGTTGCCCGCGTTCTGATATTTTCGTGTGGAAAAAGCTTTAAGAAATGTCAATAACAACATGAAGGTAATATTGGTCTTTGACAGGAATACGATGAAGAAAAGAGCTTTCTTACCCAAACGATAAGTGACAATGAACCAAATTAAAAACATGATCGCTTGGGTGAGAATAAGAAGAAGAAAATTATTGCTTGGGTAGCTATCGCAAGTCTGCGTTTTGGTAAATTTAGCTGAACAGGCTGTAAAGCCTTATAATTAATTCAAACCCCTACGGTCAATGTGGCAACTCTGAAAAGTAGTGAACTTTAAAAATAAAACCAGTAAGGAAAGGCTAAAGTCGGGCGGTGCCGACTATATAATACCCTACACCACTCTCGTAATATTGAATAACTCTGATATATAAATTTTGTAATTCATGTATAAATTGTTTACATAAATTTACTTTTGGGACATTTTATACTTAAATAATACCCTGTACCACAGTGTGGTGTAGGGTATAAAAACGATTGGATCTAAAGAGCCAAATCGGATGAAACATATATATGGGAGCTATAGCTAAATCTTGACCGATTTTCTTCAAATTCGGCAATGTTGGTTCATGAATCAAGAAACTCCACCATTCTAAATTTCAAAACGATTGGATGTAAAATATAGCTTCTATAGAACTAAAGGGCCAAAGCGGACGAAACATATACATGGGAGCTACAGCTAAATCTTAACCGATTTTCTTCAAATTGGGTAGTGTTGGTTTATGGATCAACAAACTGTACCATTCTAAATTTCAAAACGATTGGATGTAAAATACAGCTTTAATAGGACTAAAGGCCCAAATCGGACGAAACATATATATGGGAGCTATAGCTAAATCTTAACCGATTTTCTTCAAATTCGGCAGTGTTGGTTCACGGATCAAGAAACTCTACCATTCTAAATTTCAAAATGATTGGATGTAAAATACAGCTTCTACAGGACTAAAGGGCCAAATCGGACGAAACATGTATATGGGAGCTATAGCTAAATCTTAACCGATTTTCTTCAAATTCGGCAATGTTGGTTCATGGATCAAGAAACTCTACCATTCGAAATTTCAAAACGATTGCATGTAAAATACGGCTTTTCTAGGACTAAATGGCCAAATCGGACGAAACATATATATGGGACCTATAGCTAAATCTTAACCGATTTTCTTCAAATTCGGTAGTGTTGGTTCATGGATCAAGAAACTCTACCATTCTAAATTTCAAAATGATTGGATGTAAAATACAGCATCTACAGGACTAAAGTGCAAAATCGGACGAAACATATATATGGGAGCTATAGCTAAATCTTAACCGATTTTCTTCAAATTCGGCAATGTTGGTTCATGGTTCAAGAAACTCTAGCAATCTAAATTTCAAAACGATCGGATGTAAAATACAGCTTCTATAGGACTAAAGGACCAAATCGGACGAAACATATATATGGGAGCTATAGCTAAATCTTAACCGATTTTCTTCAAATTCGGCAATGTTGGTTCATGGATCAAGAAACTCTACCATTCTTAATTTCAAAACGATTGGATGTAAAATACAGCTTCTATAGGACTAAAGGGCCAAATCGGACGAAAGATATATATGGGAGCTATATCTAAATCTGAACCGATTTCAACCAAATTCAATAGCGATCTTAACAGCCGTGAAATACTCTAAACTGCAAAATTTCAGAACGATCGGAGTGAAATTGCGACCTGTAGTCGACGAACAACTTTACATGGACAGACGGACGGACGGACATCGTTAAATCGACTCAGCTAGTGATTCTGAGTCGATCTGTATACTTTAAGGTGGGTCTAGCTGTGTTATTTTCAGGTGTTACAAACATCTGCCGTGAAACAAACTTATAATACCCTGTACCACAGTGTGGTGTAGGGTATAAACAGCACCGGGGAATGACGCACATGAGTGTGAAAGCTCATTTCGGAAGACAAAGCGCGACTTACATAGTTTTATTAATGTTGTTGGTAAAAAACCAACCACTAGTACGATATATATATTATATTAAAACAAAGGATATTAAAATACCCATATACAAAATAATGGAAAAGTCGCTCAAAATTCCGAAATATTTCCAAAAAATTACGTATACAATTCTACGGCCGCCAGAAAAGTGGGGTCTTGAGACGAACCTTCATTAGTATTGCTATCATTGGCGTTACCCACGGATTACCGCGACGAGGTGTTAGTCAAATTTTTATCCCCACCGTGAGTTGTAAAAAGTAAAAGTAAATAAAAACCAGTAAGGAAAGGCTAAAGTCGGGCGGTGCCGACTATATAATACCCTACACCACTCTCGTAATATTGAATAACACTGATATATAAATTTTGTAATTCATGTATAAATTGTTTACATAAATTTACTTTTGGGACATTTTATACTTAAATAATACCCAGTACCACAGTGTGGTGTTAGGTATAACAACGATTGGATCTAAAGAGCCAAATCGGATGAAACATATATATGGGAGCTATAGCTAATCACCGATTTTCTTCAAATTCGGTAGTGTTGGTTCATGGATCAAGAAACTCTACCATTCTAAATTTCAACACGATTGGACGTAAAATACAGCTTTTATAGGACTAAAGGGCCAAATCGGACGAAACATATATATGGGAGCTATAGCTAAATCTTAACCGATTTTCTTCAAATTCGGCAATGTTGGTTCATGGATCAAGAAACTCTATCATTCTAAATTTCAAAACGATCTGATGTAAAATACAGCTTCTATAGGACTAAAGGGCCAAATCGGACGAAACATATATATGGGAGCTATACCTAAATCTGCACCGATTTTCTTCAAATTCGGCAACGTTGGTCCATGGATCAAGAAACTCTACCATTCTAAATTTCAAAACGATTGGATGTAAAATACAGCTTTGATAGGACTAAAGGGCCAAATCGGACGAAACATATATATGGGAGCTATATCTAAATCTGAACCGATTTTCTTCAAGTTCGGCAATGTTGGTTCATGGATCAAGAAACTCTACCATTCTAAATTTCAAAACGATCGGATGTAAAATACAGCTTCTATAGGACTAAAGGGCCAAATCGGACGAAACATATATATGGGAGCTATAGCTAAATCTTAACCGATTTTCTTCAAATTTGGCAATGTTGGTTCATGGATCAAGAAACTCTACCATTCTAAATTTCAAAACGATCGGATGTAAAATACAGCTTCTATAGGACTAAAGGGCCAAATCGGACGAAAGATATATATGGGAGCTATATCTAAATCTGAACCGATTTTCTTCAAGTTCGGCAATGTTGGTTCGTGGATCAAGAAACTCTACCATTCTAAATTTCAAAACGATCGGATGTAAAATACAGCTTCTATAGGACTAAAGGGCCAAATCGGACGAAACATATATATGGGAGCTATAGCTAAATCTTAACCGATTTTCTTCAAATTGGGTAGTGTTGGTTTATGGATCAACAAACTGTACCATTCTAAATTTCAAAACGATTGGATGTAAAATACAGCTTTAATAGGACTAAAGGCCCAAATCGGACGAAACATATATATGGGAGCTATAGCTAAATCTTAATCGATTTTCTTCAAATTCGGCAGTGTTGGTTCACGGATCAAGAAACTCTACCATTCTAAATTTCAAAATGATTGGATGTAAAATACAGCTTCTACAGGACTAAAGGGCCAAATCGGACGAAACATGTATATGGGAGCTATAGCTAAATCTTAACCGATTTTCTTCAAATTCGGCAATGTTGGTTCATGGATCAAGAAACTCTACCATTCGAAATTTCAAAACGATTGGATGTAAAATACGGCTTTTCTAGGACTAAATGGCCAAATCGGACGAAACATATATATGGGACCTATAGCTAAATCTTAACCGATTTTCTTCAAATTCGGTAGTGTTGGTTCATGGATCAAGAAACTCTACCATTCTAAATTTCAAAATGATTGGATGTAAAATACAGCATCTACAGGACTAAAGTGCAAAATCGGACGAAACATATATATGGGAGCTATAGCTAAATCTTAACCGATTTTCTTCAAATTCGGCAATGTTGGTTCATGGTTCAAGAAACTCTAGCAATCTAAATTTCAAAACGATCGGATGTAAAATACAGCTTCTATAGGACTAAAGGACCAAATCGGACGAAACATATATATGGGAGCTATAGCTAAATCTTAACCGATTTTCTTCAAATTCGGCAATGTTGGTTCATGGATCAAGAAACTCTACCATTCTTAATTTCAAAACGATTGGATGTAAAATACAGCTTCTATAGGACTAAAGGGCCAAATCGGACGAAAGATATATATGGGAGCTATATCTAAATCTGAACCGATTTCAACCAAATTCAATAGCGATCTTAACAGCCGTGAAATACTCTAAACTGCAAAATTTCAGAACGATCGGAGTGAAATTGCGACCTGTAGTCGACGAACAACTTTACATGGACAGACGGACGGACGGACATCGTTAAATCGACTCAGCTAGTGATTCTGAGTCGATCTGTATACTTTAAGGTGGGTCTAGCTGTGTTATTTTCAGGTGTTACAAACATCTGCCGTGAAACAAACTTATAATACCCTGTACCACAGTGTGGTGTAGGGTATAAACAGCACCGGGGAATGACGCACATGAGTGTGAAAGCTCATTTCGGAAGACAAAGCGCGAGTTACATAGTTTTATTAATGTTGTTGGTAAAAAACCAACCACTAGTACGATATATATATTATATTAAAACAAAGGATATTAAAATACCCATATACAAAATAATGGAAAAGTCGCTCAAAATTCCGAAATATTTCCAAAAAATTACGTATACAATTCTACGGCCGCCAGAAAAGTGGGGTCTTGAGACGAACCTTCATTAGTATTGCTATCATTGGCGTTACCCACGGATTACCGCGACGAGGTGTTAGTCAAATTTTTATCCCCACCGTGAGTTGTAAAAAGTAAAAGTAAATAAAAACCAGTAAGGAAAGGCTAAAGTCGGGCGGTGCCGACTATATAATACCCTACACCACTCTCGTAATATTGAATAACACTGATATATAAATTTTGTAATTCATGTATAAATTGTTTACATAAATTTACTTTTGGGACATTTTATACTTAAATAATACCCAGTACCACAGTGTGGTGTTAGGTATAACAACGATTGGATCTAAAGAGCCAAATCGGATGAAACATATATATGGGAGCTATAGCTAATCACCGATTTTCTTCAAATTCGGTAGTGTTGGTTCATGGATCAAGAAACTCTACCATTCTAAATTTCAACACGATTGGACGTAAAATACAGCTTTTATAGGACTAAAGGGCCAAATCGGACGAAACATATATATGGGAGCTATAGCTAAATCTTAACCGATTTTCTTCAAATTCGGCAATGTTGGTTCATGGATCAAGAAACTCTATCATTCTAAATTTCAAAACGATCTGATGTAAAATACAGCTTCTATAGGACTAAAGGGCCAAATCGGACGAAACATATATATGGGAGCTATACCTAAATCTGCACCGATTTTCTTCAAATTCGGCAATGTTGGTCCATGGATCAAGAAACTCTACCATTCTAAATTTCAAAACGATTGGATGTAAAATACAGCTTTGATAGGACTAAAGGGCCAAATCGGACGAAACATATATATGGGAGCTATATCTAAATCTGAACCGATTTTCTTCAAGTTCGGCAATGTTGGTTCATGGATCAAGAAACTCTACCATTCTAAATTTCAAAACGATCGGATGTAAAATACAGCTTCTATAGGACTAAAGGGCCAAATCGGACGAAACATATATATGGGAGCTATAGCTAAATCTTAACCGATTTTCTTCAAATTTGGCAATGTTGGTTCATGGATCAAGAAACTCTACCATTCTAAATTTCAAAACGATCGGATGTAAAATACAGCTTCTATAGGACTAAAGGGCCAAATCGGACGAAAGATATATATGGGAGCTATATCTAAATCTGAACCGATTTTCTTCAAGTTCGGCAATGTTGGTTCGTGGATCAAGAAACTCTACCATTCTAAATTTCAAAACGATCGGATGTAAAATACAGCTTCTATAGGACTAAAGGGCCAAATCGGACGAAACATATATATGGGAGCTATAGCTAAATCTTAACCGATTTTCTTCAAATTCAGCAATGTTGGTTCATGGATCAAGAAACTCTACCATTCTAAATTTCAAAACGATCGGATGTAAAATACAGCTTCTATAGGACTAAAGGGCCAAATCGGACGAAAGATATATATGGGAGCTATATCTAAATCTGAACCGATTTTCTTCAAGTTCGGCAATGTTGGTTCATGGATCAAGAAACTCTACCATTCTAAATTTCAAAACGATCGGATGTAAAATACAGCTTCTATAGGACTAAAGGGCCAAATCGGACGAAACATATATATGGGACCTATAGCTAAATCTTAACCGATTTTCTTCAAATTCAGCAATGTTGGTTCATGGATCAAGAAACTCTACCATTCTAAATTTCAAAACGATCGGATGTAAAATACAGCTTCTATAGGACTAAAGGGCCAAATCGGACGAAAGATATATATGGGAGCTATATCTAAATCTGAACCGATTTCAACCAAATTCAATAGCGATCTTAACAGCCGCGAAATACTCTAAACTGCAAAATTTCAGAACGATCGGAGTGAAATTGCGACCTGTAGTCGACGAACAACTTTACATGGACAGCTAGTGATTCTGAGTCGATCGGTATACTTTAAGGTGGGTCTAGCTGTGTTATTTTAAGGTGTTACAAACATCTGCTGTGAAACAAACTTATAATACCCTGTACCACAGTGTGGTGTAGGGTATAATAAAGTCGAACGGGGCAGTATGACGAGAAATACATATGTACATACATTTATATTACTTTTAGAAATTTATATTACTTTTTTAATGTAATAAATTATTTTTTTTGCGAAATTCAATATACATAATTATTTTGCTAGAATATGCGATGTTGGTATTTTAAGTTAGCAATAACTTGTAAATACAGTATTTTTAGCATTGACGTTTGTAACATTTTGAAGTTATAAAGCAAATTCAAAGTTATTACATTACTTGAATATGCGATGTTGGTATTTTAAGTTAGTAGTTTTAGCCTTGATTGTTGTAGCTTTTCGAAATTAGAAATGAATATAAGTAATTCTTGCAAAATTTAAAGTCGGACACCTTTATTTTGTTAGGAAATGTTATTGTTTAATGGAAAATATGTAAGCAAAGTATTAAGGAAAAATGTAAAATCATTTCTATTCGTTCGAAACTCGAGAAAATGTAAACAAACTTACGATGGCACATCTTCTATATTCATTGACTTTGGGCACATCTTCTATATTCATCGACATTGGCGGCCCCAACCTACTGTATCGTGAAACACACATGTGCAAACAAATATACAAGAATAAAAAACAAACTCACCGTTTCCACTATTGTCATTTCATCATTTGCTCTGACTTTGTCTTTTACACGCATTCATATTGTCCAGTTGCAAAAACAAACACATACGCACTATTTGTTTACATCTGTCATTGTTCAAGATCGTTTTTCGGCAACGAATACCGGCCAATAAAAGGAAAATTTTAAATATTCCAATCACTTTTTCTATTAAATTGATAAAAACATTCGAGTTGAGTTTTGATTGTTGGAGATACTTTAGTCAATGAACTATCGATTTTATCAAAAACTTAACAATATAACACATTTAATAACTGGGAAAAGTTAAAAAGAAATGGCCGTGTTATGCCAGACAATCAATATGATGAAATTAATACGCGAACTGAGTCTGCATTTACATGATACTTTTTTTTTAAGTATTAAGCATACTTATCGGCGTTTTGTTGGCGAGAGAGGCAGTCGGAAACGGGGGGAAAAAAGTATGCCGTACTCGTACTTATCGTACTCATCGTTTTGTGTTTTTCGTTCGCACTTGGAAACAACAACAATTCACACAGGAAAAGCCGAAACAAAACAAATGAAAATAAGTTAAGTATTGAAAAAAAAGTACGCGTGTGAACGTAAATACTTTTTCAAAAGAGAATAAGCCGATAAGTTACTTAAAAAAAAAGTACCATGTAAATGGGGACTTAAACCAGAGAGGAAAAAGGGTTACCACGTCTTATTTATTAATTTGGCGCAAATAGATGGTTGAACGCTGATGGATTCTGTTATGAGTTAATAGTACAGCATTGCACAATTAGAATAAAGTAGTGTATTGTGAAAAAATTTTTCAAACTTACGCTCAGTTTTATTGTTGTCATTCTGTCAGATGGATAACATTTTGTGATGAGAATAAAACACAAAAATGAGAGTATACATTAGGGCGGGTCGATTTAAAAATAGCCCATTGCTCAGTGAAAATCGTATTCTAGGGATCAAAATAAGAAACTTTGCCGAAGGAACCATACCTCTAAAACGAATTCTGATGTCCCGGAATTTGGGTCGAACTTTTGGGTAGGGGCAAATTTTGAAAAATCCCACTTTGACCCATTTAGAGTGCTCCAATCGAGTCAAATATTGCCCCTACCCAAAAGTTCGACCCAAATTCCGGGACATCAGAATTCGTTTTAGAGGTATGGTTCCTTCGGCAAAGTTTCTTATTTTGATCCCTAGAATACGATTTTCACTGAGCAATGGCGACTTTTTTTCCTCCCCACAAATCGACCCGGCCTAGTATACATACTTATTCGGAAAATAATAATTTTTTATATCATAACTCAAAAGATAAAATAATGCGATATACTTTTACGGCACTAAATGATGTGGTATAACGTTTAGAATTTTCCTGGTCAGACTAAACTAAAAACATTATACATACAAAGTCTTTAGTATACAAGGAAAGATAAACAATATATTTTTTATTTCTGTACACGCTGAAAAAAGTCGCTTCTGTAGTATATTGTCGCAAACATATTCGGCTTGAAACATATATATGTTTAGGGTACACTCTAAACGTATAATATTTGATAATTAAGAAAAAAGTAAAGGAACAGATCTATAATGTTTGTGCGTGTCAAATATTATATTTTTGGAGTGTATTATAAACATATGTATGTTTCCAGCAGAATATGTTTAGGACAATATACTACAGAAGCGATTTTTTTTTAGCGGGTAGGCTTTAAAATTTCAATGAGTGAAACAGAAATAAAATGTTTCTGAAATGTCAGTAATTGTATATTTTTTGGTTTCGATTAAATTTATTTCAACAAGAACTGAATGTATAGTGTCAACCACCTATATATATTGCACATATACATACGTGTATTTCCGTATTAAGTGATTACAGTATTTTTGGCTCATGTCATGGATGGTACACGGGGAAAAATCTGCATTTTTGATATGTTTGAATTGAAAGAAAATATATTTGGAAACGATTTTTTTTAATCTATATATATAAAGAAGAATGTGTGTTTGTTTGTTTGTTGGTTTGTTTGTACCGAATAGACGTCTAAACGGCTGGACCGATCTTTTTGAAATTTTCACAGAATGAACATATGTGGGGCGTGGTGAAAATAGGGTACTTGAATTTTCGATATATCAAGTGGGCGTGGGCCCGCCCACATAAGACAAATTTTAAAATTGAGATATCTTGCACAATTTGTTAGCGAGAGTGCTGTAATTTTGTACATATATATCTGGTGGCAGTCTACGTGATTGGTCTAAAAATGGGCGGGTTCGGACCAATGTGCGTGGCACCGCCAATATAAGCCAAATTTTAAAATTGAGATATCTTGCACAATTTGCTAGCGAGTGTGCTGTAATTTTGTACATATGTATCTGGTGGCAGTCTACGTGATTGGTCCAAAAGTGGGCGGGATCGGACCAATGGGCGTGGCCCCGCCCATATAAGCCCAATTTTAGAATTGAGATATCTTACACAATTTGTTAGCGAGAGTGTTGTACTTTGGTGCATGTGTATCTGGTGTACGGGAATGGTCCAAAAAAGGGTCGGGATCGGACTAATGGGCGTGTCCCCGCCCACATAAGACAAATTTTTAAATTGCGATATCTTACACAATTTGTTAGCGCGAGTGCTGTAATTTGGTGCATATGTATCTGGTGGCCGTCTACTGGACTGGACCAAAATTGGGCGGAATCGGACCAATGGGCGTGCCCCCGCCCATATAAGAAGAAATTTTAAATTGAGATATCTTGCATAATTTTTTAGCAAGAGTGCTGTAATTTTGTTTACATGTATCTGGTAGCAGTCTACGTGTTTGGTCTAAACAAGGGCGCGATCGGAGCAATGGGCGTGGCCCCGCCTATATAAGCCAAATATTGAAATCTAGATATCTCACACAATTTGTTAAAGAGAGTGCTGCAATTTTTTGTATATATATCTGGTGGCAGTCTACGAGATTGGTTCAAAAATGGGCGGGATCGGACCAATGGGCGTGGTCCTGCCCATATAAGCCAAATTTTAAAATTTAGATATCTCGCACAATTTTTTAGAAAGAGTGGTGTAATTATGTGCATACGTATCTGGCGATAGTCTACGTAGTTTGTCTACAAGTGGGCGGGATTGGTCCAAAAATGGGCGGAATCGGAACAATGGGCGTAGCCCCGCACATATATGCCAAATTTTGAAATCCTTATCCTTGCCCTTATAAGGCAAATCTTGGAATTGAGATATCTTGAGCATTTTTTTAGCGAGAGTGCTGCAATTTTGTGTATATATATCTGGTGGCAGTCTACGTGACTGGTCCAAAAAATTGGCGGGATCGGACAAATGGGCGTGGCCCCTCCAATATAAGGCAAATTTTGGAATTGAGATATCTTGAACAATTTTTTAGCGAGAACGCTGCAATTTTTTGTATATATATCTGGTGGCAGTCTAAGTGATTGGTTTAAAAATGGGCGTGGCCCCGCCCATATAAGGAAAATCTTGGAATTGAGATATCTTGAGCTATTTTTTAGCGAGAGTGCTGCAATTTTGTGTATATATATCTGGTGGCAGTCTACGTGACTGGTCCCGCCCATATAAGCCAACTTTTGAAATTGACATATCTTGCACAAATTGTTAGCGAGACTGCTGTAATTGTCTACATATGTATCTGGTGATAGTCTACGTGATTGGCCCAAAAATGGGCGGGATTGTGCCAATGGGCGTGACCCTGCCCATATAAGCCAAATTTTAAAATTTAGATATCTCGCACAATTTTTTAGCAAGAGTGCTGTAATTATGTGCATACGTATCTGGCGATAGTCTACGTAGTTTGTCTACAAGTGGGCGGGGTTGGTCCAAAAATGGGCGGGATCGGAACAATGGACGTAGCCCCGCACATATATGCCAAATTTCGAAATCGGGATATCTTGCACAATTTGTGAGCGAATGTGCTGTATTTTGTGTATATGTATCTGGTGGCAGTCTACGTGATTAGTCCAAAAATTGACAGGATCGGAAATCTGAAATCTGGGCCAACGAAGTGGACCGGGTCAGCTAGTCTATATATATAAAAGAGAGTGTCTGTTTGTGGGTTTGTTTGTTTGTATGTTTGTTTGTTCCGTATAGACGTCTAAACTGCTTGACCGATCATCTTGAAATTTTCACAGAATGTACATGTGTAGGGGGTGCTGAAAATAGGGTACTTGAATTTTCGATATATTAAGTGGGCGTGGACCCGCCCATATGGGTCAAATTTAGGTATTGAGAAAAATTTTTAGCTAGAGTGCTGAAATTTCGTGTGTATGCATTTAGCGTCAGATTATGTGAATTTTCCTAAAATGGGCGGAATCGGACCAATGGGCGTGGCCCCGTCCATATAAGCCAAATTTTGAAATTGAGATATTTTGCACAATTTGTTAGCGAGAGTGCTGGAATGTTACGTATATGTATATGGTGGCAGTCTACGTGATGGCTCCAAAAATGGGCGGGATCGGACCAATGGGCGTGGCCCCGCCCACATAGACTAAATTTTGAAATTTTGATAGCTTGCACAATTTGCTAGCGGGAGTGCTGCTATGTTGCGTATATGTATCTGGTGGCATTCTACGTAATTGGTCAAAAAATGGGCGGGATCGGACCAATGGGCTTGGCCCCGCCCATATAAGCCAAATTTCGAAATTGATATATCTTGCACAGTTTTTTACCTAGAGTGCTGTAATGTTGTACATATGTATCTGGTGACAGTCCACGTGATTGGTCCAAAAATTGGCGGGATCTGACCAATGGGCGTGCCATCGCCCATATAAGCCAAATTTTGAAATTGAATTATCTTGCTCATTTTGTTAGCGAGAGTGTTGAAATTTTGCGTATATGTATCTGGTAGCAGTCTACGTGATTGACTTACAAATGGGCGGAATAGGACCAGTGGGCGTGGCACAGACCATATTTTGATATATCTTGCAAGTATTATATAGGAAATACATGAACAAAAATGCTCGGTATGCGATAATTACAGCTGCTCACTCCAATACAATCGCAATATGATAATGTGATACATGACCAATGAAACAAGAATTTGGAAATTTTATGAGTATACATTTCTATTTTCTGGACATTCCACTGAATTCGGTATTTTTTCATTCAGTGATTTTATTACTAATACCAGTAAGGAGAGGCAGAAAGTCGGGCGGGGCCAACTATATAATACCCTACACCTCCCTAACAATGCGATGAGGGTCATTGGGATAATAATTTGGAATAATTGGTAAATGTGGTGTGTGTGTGTATGTATATCTTATTTTGAACCGATAATCGCTAAATTAAGCAATATTCGTTCCTAAATTAAGAAACATTTTTCTGGAGAACTTTGTAATGATCGGAAGTAAAGTACAACTTCTATAGCGCTTTGTAACCAAATCTGGAGGAACATATATATGGAGGATATATATATCTGAATCGATTTTCCTTGAATACTCATTCATGTATAGATAGAAATAGAAACCTGTTTATGTCGAATTTCATACTGATCGGATATAAAACACAGTCTCTACAGCGCTTACATGTCAAATTGGGGGTAACATATATATGGGGGCTATATCTAAATCTGAACCGATTTTCTCCGAATTTGGCAGTATTCCTTCATGTAATAAGAAACCTCTTTCTGCCGAATTTCGTACTGATCGGATATAAAATACAGTTTCTACAGCGCTAATTTTGACATGGGCAGCGAAGCGCACCGGGCTCAGCTAGTATTTTATATTTGTTAAAAAAAATTTATTTAAAAATCAAGAAATTTTGTTTGGAACGAATATATTAGAACATAATATACATATTTGCAATCTGAATTTTACAAATAAAATATGTGTTTACACACAAACAAAGTTATTGCTTAAGAAGTTTTCCAAATATATTTTATTTAAAAAGAATTTTTTAGACTTTGCTATGTTTTTCGAATTTTAGTTAGTTTTTCCTAGATTTCGTGTTAAACTTTATAGTTAAAAATGTCTTTAGCAGCATTAGCTTTTGTTTTACATCAATAATTTTTAATTTATAAATATTTCAATACATCATTTTTTGTCAATCCATCAATGCAATTTACAGTTACGATTTAAGTTTTATTTGCATTTTACAAACATATAAAATTTATAAACAAAAATGCACTTTGATCTTCCGAAAAACAGAAAACTTGTCTTTAAATTAAGACATTGATTCGTTGCCAAAATACATAAATACAAATTAATCTTTGTTTCGGAAATCTTAGTTTCAAATAAAAAAATAGTAGAACGGGAACATATTTTTGTTTAGAACAATATCCTCCCCAACATATAGTATTTGTGTGTGTCAAATACATATTATACATTTGGAGTGTACACTAAACATTTGTATATTTCAAGCAGAATATGTTTGGGACAATATACTACAGAAGCGATTTTTTTCAGCGTGTAGTGAATCTACGTATAATGGTTATATCAAGTGCTGTCAACAACCCATCGAAATGATTTTTAAGAAATACCTATTATACAAATTTTTAAATTTTCAAAATTGTGAATTTTGTGAAATACAGAAAATTTTAATAAAATATTATCTGTTTTAACGGTAAATGCTATCAATGTGCGACTTTTTGCAAAATGTTAGTAAATAATTGCACTTTTTACAAAAATTAGAAAACAAAATCAGAAGTATTTTCCATATTTTTAAATAGTTAGCAAATATATTAAAAAAATTCCCGTTAATGTTTGTATTTATGGCCAAATTCCACGGTTGCTTTTTTCTTTATGACTTTTTTGGCCCAGTATTTTATAAAATGCTCAATAGCCCAGATTAAAACTCCAAAATTTTCCTTTAATCACTTTCGAATAGCAAACAAAATTGTGTCACGAGGCAAACAGTTTTGTAAAAAAAGGAAACAGATTTTAAAAATTTCCCTCTGTTTTCCTATCTTTGTAAGAAATCGAATAATTTGACTTTTCAGTCGATGTTAATGCTGCATAGTTCTTTGGAGTACATTCCAATAAAGTTCTAGACGAAAACCTAAATTAGCCGAATATTAAGTAAAACTTACGTAACGTTTTCGTTACGTAAACTGCAGAATATTATTATATTTTTATAAGACAGCGGGAAAAAATATTATGATTGGTTATTGGCATAAGTTTTAATTTTAGACTCAGTTTTAAAGCTGGCACTAATTTTTTGGAAAAAGAATATTTATTATGCTTAAATATGTACGTACAAAAAGTTGCAACTTTTTTGTGATTGGTTTAGTATTTTTCAAATAAAGTTTTCGCATTTTTTTTAATGGATTTTTAAGTGAAAGACTGAAGTCGGTACGTTAAGGTAGTTCCCGTCAGCTGATCGCACATGGCTACATATTTGTCGTATGTATCAAAAATAATATGTTTTGGACAATGTACTACAGAAGCGTTTTTTAGCGAGTACTAAATTAGACATGTCCATAAAGTTTTTAAATTAACTTATTTTACTTATTTCGTTAATTATATTGTGCTGTTTTTTATTTTTAGTTTTGATTTGGGGTAATTTTTTTTATTAATTTTTGGAAAATCTACTTTTTATACCGCCGTTCTTCTACTGCAGGAAATTAATTGTTATGTTTCCTAATGCATAGTTTTCTTCTTTTTAATAAATTTTTGAACGTTGTTGTTTATGTTGTACCGTTCAATCATTTAACATAACTATAGGCATGTTTTCGTTACAAGCTAGCAATTTTAGTTCAGCACTTTGTAACGAAAACAACTGACTTCCACTAACTGGCACATAAGCGGTAGGTGGCGGCTTTCCACTATCTGGTAACAATGATGTCACGAGTTGCGAAGAAAGAACAGTGCGAAACAGACAAAAAATTCGTGAAATGTATTTATTAAACATAAATTTACTATTCTATGTTCAATTGTTTACACTCTTTTTGCAAATATTGAAATAATTTTCCATTTCTGTTCTTCTTCTTCCCGTTAATTCACAATAATTGACAACATTCTCTCCAAAAAAGAGATGCCATACTGCGAAATATTGGATGCCCAATCTGACAACACCATACTTAATTAAGACAGGAACACAAGCACCAAACTTCATCGCGAACTAATAATGCTTAAAAGTGCTTAGCTCCCCATACAAATTAAACACATATGGTGTAACGAAAGCCCAATAATATATCACAACAAAAGAAGACTCTCATAGGTTGTCAAATTTCGCTTTTTGATCATTGTCAAAGCTAGCTGTTGTTTGTGTTTGCAAAGTTGTCAAAAGTAGTTCGTTGTTATTATTTAAAACAGACCCATAAAGTTTTAGGAGTTTTATAACGTAAGACCCCTTAAACTTTACTCTGAATACTACCTTCGAAATTGTATCATGCATTCATCAATCATCATTTCAACGTATTAACAAAGCTTGGCAACCCTTTTTTCTCCACCACAATCAGTTCGCGGAATAAATGTACAAATCACAGTGGAAGCAGTAAAATTTTTTTTCCACTTCATTACATTTTTTATTGAATCTTTCATTATTATACAATGAAAATAACAATAAGTGGACAAATCTTAACCTAAAATACTATTCTCTGGGTTATTGCCATTGCGAATAAACCATTGAGACTTTACACGATTTTTTACTTAAACAAAAAGGTTAACATTTCAAATTTAGGAATTCATAATTTCATTTCATTTTTTTGTTTTTGATTTTGATTAGGATTTGTTTTAATTTATATCATGTCCAGCGTATCTCTCCTTCTAAGGCGGTCATGACCTTCAAAATTTAGTAGTTCTCGAGCCAGGATGTTTGGATGATTGAATAGTTTACCCACGTAACACCGGCAATATTTTTCAATTTCCTCTTTTACTGTTGGCATGTTGAGATCCTTATGGATGTTAGAGTTTCTTATATACCATGGTGCACCTGTAATTAAACGAAGAATATTCGATTGTCTTCTTTGTAATTTGCATACATTCGAAGCGCACGCTGTACCCCAGAGCTGGATACCATACGTCCAAATTGGCTTCAATACCGTTTTGTATAAAAGAACTTTATACTCTGGATCTAGGGCAGATCTTTGGCTGATAAGCCACTGAAGTTGATTAGTTTTGAGTTTTATTTGAGTTACTTTATAGTCTATCTGGCGCGACCACGTCAAACGCCGATCTAAGTGGATTCCAAGGTATTTTACATGATCCTTTTGGGGAATCTGTGAATTGAAAATAGAAATTGGAGGACTTGCATCCCTTCGCAGGGTAAAAGTAACACGAGTACACTTTGAGGCATTCACCATTATTCTCCATTTTTTTAACCATTCTTCTAGGATTCGGACATGAGACTGCAGTTGATCGGACGCAACTGAAGGGTTTTTGTGAGTACTGACGAAAGCAGTATCGTCCGCAAAAGTAGACGTGAGCGTAAAGTTGGTTATGGGCATATCTGCCGTAAAAATAACGTACAGTATAGGGCCAAGAATGCTCCCCTGTGGGACACCGGCGTTTATATTCTTAGGGCTAGAAAAAATGTCATTTGATTTAACTTGAAAAGACCGGTTAGTCAAATAACTCCTGAACAGTTTATGCCTGTTGATTGGCAGAAGGTCGCATATTTTGTACAAAAGTCCTTCGTGCCAGACTTTGTCAAATGCTTGGGAAATATCTATGAATAACGTCGAACAGTATTCTTTATTCTCAAAAGCTCTTTTGATGCAGGTTACGATACGGTGTACCTGTTCTATAGTATTATGACTTTTTCTAAAACCAAATTGATGGTCAGGTATAATATTGTGAGAAATTATACGAGGTGTGATTTTCTTCATGAGAATGGACTCAAACATTTTTGAAAGTATCGATAGTAAGCTTATAGGGCGATAGGATTTGACTTGGGTTGGATCTTTGCCTGGTTTCGGTATCATCACGATTTCAGACGTCTTCCAAGATAGGGGGAAGTAACCTACACGGAGAATTGGATTGAACAAAAATAACACAATTTTCAAGGCTGAAAAGGGAAGTTCTTTAATCATTTTCGCTGTTATACCATCTCCTCCGGGCGATTTCTTTAATTTTAGTTCTTTGACAGATTTTTCAACATCCTTTATTCTAAGCTTGATTGGGCCAGGAATTATATCATCTATCACGGGCTGATAGATTGGGCGACGAATTAAATCATCTATCACGGGCGGATAGATTGGGCGTGGAGTTATATCGTCTATCACGGGCGGATAGATTGGGCGAGAAGTTATGTCATCTATCACGGGCTGATAGATTGGGAGAGGAATTGAGTCATTTATCCCGGGCGGATAGATTGTGTGAGAAATTGTATCATCTATAACGGACTCGAGGTAGTTTGCGAATGCACTACGTTATTTTGCATTGTATTTGTTAGCATTTCTGTTTGATTTGTTTCACTACTTGACAACTGCGGTGAGAAAGAGCGCGCATTGTTTGGGGTTTTGGCGGTCAAAAAGAGGCTGTCATCTCTTCTAGGCGTTGAATGAAAGTCGTAGCAGCATATCTGAGTTATGTTATTAGTCCAAGTTGAACCAAGCCCTAGCACAAAAGCATAACTCAACTTATGCTGTTATTCCAAAATCTAATATTGACTACTGAATGTTGTAAATTTCGAAATCATCCTTTGATTTATCAGCATAAGTCGATATATTCTGCAATATATAATAAAATTAATTTTGTAATAACGACACAACTCGAGTTGTGTGTTTTGTAACTTAATTTATTTAAAAAGGGAATAACAGCATAAAACAGTTTTTAGCCTGTAACATTTATAATTAAAATAATTATATAAATGTGTTCGTATTAATTAATGTGTTCGTATAATTTAATTTCGTCCTGAGAAATTGCAGGCGTAAAATTCAAAATAAGTTTATAAATATTTTTGCTATATCGATTCAAACCTTTAAAATGCTCTCCTGAAAACTTGCAAAAACACACATATGCTGTTATGCATTGTGACCACAGAATTATTCAATGATTTAACATCTTACGACATACGGAAATATTTATGGTATTTTTGATTAAAATCTACACGAACTATTTGAAAACATTCCATTTATATTAAAATTTGCCGAAATGATTTTGATAACAAAAAATCACTTATTTCTGTTATTATTGTCATTATGAATTAGCCGAAAGTAATGCAGTGAATAATGAGATGTCATTATTTGGTAATGCAGGGAATAATGACAGGTACTTACCAAGATTTTGCTGGGTTAAGACTTAACCGCCTCTCAACGGAGGGAGTGAGAGACATGCACGAATATTTGTTTTTGTAAATTTCCTTTGTTTATTTATGAACAACCAACACAGCAAGCACTATGATTTTTAACTTGATTATTTTTCTTGCAAAAAGTTACACTTTAGCAATAAACTTTAAGCAGTAAAAGGCTCCGTCATTCTTCTTTAAAATAACCATATTAAATGAGCCTTAATTATTAAACATTTGATAGAAATATAGTTTAAATTATTTCAATACCTCAAAAGAATATGTGATAAATATTTACAAAGAGCTGCAATGGACATCGAACATAAATTGTTTTAATTGTCGGTGTTTGCGCTATTGATGCATTGTCAAATTAAAAATGTAAAAATACAAGTGCTGCTGTATGTTTGTTTGTGTAATGTGTCGGTTAATCTCTTGTTCTCACGCGTAAAATATCTATGACAAAGAGTCATTGCAGTGTATATGCTACTGGATAGGATTGGAGGGAGGTGATGGTAGAAAACTAAAAATTGCAGTTGTTGGTGTTTCTTAGGTAAATAAGTAATAACGAGTGTGTGTGTGTGTGTGCGTAAGTCAGGTGTGATTAACTGATGGCGTATTGGAACGGTAAAGACGTTTTAAAGGTATGTTTAACGTTTTAAGATACTGTAGTGGTACTAAAAACCAGGATTTGCGCGAAAATCTGTCAAATTTCACAGTTCCTGCGTCAAATCGGGATGTAGCACCCGGGTTTATACAATAACCCACCATCAATAATGTTAATTAATTAAACTAAGAAAAGATGTAGAAAAAATTTATTAGCGAAAGTGGAACATTAAAATTAATTGAAGAATATAAAAATAACGAATATAAAAATAATTTCATACAACAGCCAACATTAGGGTAATACTGTGACAATTTACATATTTTTTTCAATCGATTTTGGACCATTATTCTGTAAAAACTACATTTTTTATGAGAAATTGTTTTTATTCTTTCTGGGTGAACATTTCTCTTTTTTGGATTTACATACATACCTATTTTGGGACAGGAACATCCTATAAATTTTTCTCTTTTTAAATATACATAACTATGCGGTCAATAATTGAACTTAGTTATTACATCTCACTGTGGACCGATTCCACAGAAGGGTGAATATGTAAATATCGATCTTATCTTAGATGACAGATAACTTGGCTGGGGGCGAGGTCTTAAAGTTTAAAATATTTTTCCAATCGAAAAATCGAATTATCAAAAATTCCGTACCTTTTTTACGCATAGGTATTCGGTGAAAAAATTACGAAGACAGCTGTAATATTTCGTTTTTTTAACTAATCGGATTCAGTTACGTTAACAACATTTTTCATTCTTTGTCAGATTATAGCCATTGGAAATGTTGTCTAATCGTATTTAACTGTACAGAATTTTAAGCGTTTATGTGCACTGTTATTAAGGTTATAAGTCATTCAGCCTTGGTTTGAATTGTGTGCCTATTTTGTGCAGGAGGTACCAAAAGTGCAATATAATTTTTTTGTATATTTTTACATAGAATTTTAAATTCGTCAGTTGGAATAGTGTAACTTCCAAATGGTCTGATCGATTGATGTTTGTTTTGACACATTATATTTATATCATTAATGTGAGTATACGTAACTTTATCTGGGTCCGATAGGAGGTGCTGTAGTCAAATTGTTTACGTACAGAAATAACTCATATTCGCGGTAAATGCTATATTAATTTGAGGAAAGCAAATAACTCTGTTAGTAGAAGTTACTTTTTTTGTGACATAGTGTAGGTTGCATGTCATAACGTCCAGGGTCATAATGTCCATGGACGTTATGATGCTATAAAAAGTGTCATAAGGTCCATTGACAATGCGACACTTTCAAAAGTGTCACAATGTCCACAAAAACAATGTCACTATGTCCATGGATATAGTGGACATGGAATAGACCATTTACTCTGTATGTTATTTTTGAAGACGACTTTCGAGTTATCGAAATATCCAAAGCGGCTACGCGGAGCAAAGTGTCCACGGACATTGTGACACGTTCGAAAGTGTCATAACGTCCATGGACAGTATGACATATTCTTTAGTGTCATAACGCCAATGGACCGTATGTCCCTGGACATTATGATATGCCACCATAGTGTAATCATTAACTACAATGGCCTTGGGTTCGTTACTAATCCTTTTATATCCCCATTTTGCTGTCTAAGATAATTTTTGTATCCTATGATTTTTTTATAAATCTGTATATTTTCAAAAAGATGTTAACTAATTACAAACAAACAAAGAAATTTTAAAATGTTAATAGATATATTCCGCTAAAAACTTAGAGGAGCGTTTAAAGCAGGGCTGTGGAGTCGAGCGAAAACTACTCGACTCCGACACCCGGAGTCGGAATTTAAAATGATTCGACTTCGACTCCAGATCCGGCAGTTAAGCTTTGTTTAAAAAAAAACACAAAAACATTCAATGCTCGTACCTGCAATTTAATAAAACTTTATTATATATATATCGACGCTTGGCTTGCAACTAATATGACAATTCTTTCAAAATGGAATCATGACAACATTTTGGAAATTATCTTCGCTTCAGGGGGTTATAAGTTTGTTTTTTTGCAGAATCACTAGCTGTCCGTCGGTCTGTCTGTCCATCATAACTTGTTCGTTAAGTACAGGTCGACAATTCACTCCGATTCTGCTGAAATTTGGCAATAAGAAGTCTTTCACACCAGGGAGGAAACCTATTGAAATTGGTCTAAATAGCGCTAGCTATGGAAGCTGTATTTCACATTCAATCGTTTTAAAATTTAGTAGGGTATTGTTTATTTATCCAAGAACGCATATTGTCGAATTTGAACAAATTTTGTTTAGATTTAGATTTTTAGGTAATTATTTCATATTTATATCAGCTATATCTGAACTTATCCTGCTCTAACAAGGTGGTGTACGCTGTCATATATTTGGCTTCGCCCGAACTTGGACTTTCCTTACTATGTTTGTACTCGCTTAGGAATAGGGTATAGTCTTGCAAAAATTCTTATTTTGTTAGAAGCACATTCATCTTGCTAAATTTTTCAAATATATATTCAGCGCTTTCCTGAAACTTTCTCAATAGTTTGGTTGACTTTATGGCTATTTTGTACACACAAAATAAATTGGTTAAAAGCTTCGAATATTTTATTGACCAAAATGGTTTTCCCAAAAGTTTTTGAGTGCAAAAGTTCTATCACATAAATTGTAAGATAAAACAACCAATCTCGAAGTCGGAGTCGACCACAATTTTTTGACCCCGGATTCCGACTCTGGGCAAATTTCTCCGACTCCACAGCCCTGATTTAAAGCGAATAAAATGTTTTCCAGAATTAAATATTTTCAATAACTATGTTTTATGGTTTATTAAAAAAAAGGGTTAAAAAAATTATTTATTTTTGAAAAATTCTGAGCTATATAAATGTGGTAACGAACTCACGGCTGATTTCATAAAGTTTCCTAATGTTAAGGAAAATTAAATTTTGATTGTTTTTTTTTTTTTTATTTTAATTGAGCTCGAAGTCAGTATATTATTGTTTATTGAATTTTATTCTTCTCAATATTTCGATCCTCATCGAGGATCATCTTCAGGAGATTCTACAAACGTATATATATATTAATTGTATTAGATGATACATAAATGACGTTAACTTACGAAAAATATGTAAATAAAAAAAAATAATTTTAAAAACTATTGCCGCATGTCGACCTTCTTTCTCCTCATCTGGATTGACACTGTCGTTTATGGTTCTGTTTTCTGCTTTTCCCAATTAGAAGTTTATAGCTCTGTGAGAGATTGTCAAGATCGGATTTCGAGTTCATTCGACGTGTTGTGTGTGTAGTCTGTGTGTATAGCATCTCGAGCAGCGTTGCCGTTTTGGTCATTTCCGACCAAATTTGGTCGGATTGATTTAAAATTTTTCTTTTTGGTCAGATGGTCGGACCAATTCAATTCTGGTGGGTTTGATCCTCTGAATATTTAACTTGTATAATAATAAAGAATAATTTGAAAAAAGTCGATCTTATTAAGACAATACCACAGTCAATTACTTAAGGCTAAACCTTTTCTCCGATGAATACCTTGAAATGTCGATTGTAAATCACAATGTACAGATCTGTTGATCGAAGTTGTAGACAAATACATACAAGGGCTCGTTATTTCGGGGGTATTTCAAAACATGAACCGATGTACCTCATTTTCCCAAGAGACGATTTAGGGCAATGTGAATTATACATTTATAATGTCACCAGTTCTGTTGGAAATGTTTTTTTCTCTAGAGCCACAAGAAGTGGTATCGGAGGGGACCTTTATATGGGGAATCGATTAAAACTTGGACCGATATACTCCATTTTCAATAGGAATCGTCGGTAGTGCTGCACTTTGGTCACACAAATATATGAACAGACAGAAATCGACTCAAAAAGTGAAGTAGAGTCATAACACCAGGTAGGTATAAACAAATTCCCAAATGTTCATCAAAATCTTAAAATTTGGTTCTCAAATTAAATTATCAAAAAAATTGCATTTTAAAAAGTTGGTCGGCTAGAACGGATTTTGGCCGGTTTTAGGGAACATTTTGGTCGGAAAAATATTTCTTCTATGGCAACACTGATCTCGAGAGTCATGCGTTTGTTGTAATTGCTCTCGCATTGTAATACTCTCACAATCTTAAGGAAAATTATGATTTAGACTTAAGTAAACTTTTCTTAAGAGCCATATGAAGTTTACTTTTCTTCGCTTAGGCGAATTAAATATCCTATCATCTACACAATACTCGAAATTTTTACTATATTTTTACTCCATTGATTTTTACTCCATAATCTCTTGAGCATATTATTTTTGTCAGTGTAGAAAGCCAACCGTTAGCAAGTGCCGAATTATTTTAATGTTTTGGATTTGAATGATAACAAATATAACAAGTACTTAGTTCAAGATAGACCTTTTGGTTAATTTTTTAAACATGACTGCAAAAATACTAACTTTTTTTAACTTTGAGAAAGATAACTTTCAAATACAAGTAAACGATATGAAATCATTTAGTGTTTTACATAAATTGGTAGCAACAGATCGATTGACAAAAGATATTGAAGAAGAAGCTCGAAAGTATTAGCAGTTCAATTGAACTTTTAATGAAAAATACACATTGTGGCAGTGATGGCACATTCCATTCAGTCTTCCAGACTTTCTCTTTCAGTGTGGCCTAATCATGCAGGACTCATATAATTACTCATTCTTTATCAATGAAAGGTCATTGTAAATTGTGCCGCAAATCTATAATTTGCTGCATGACAATTGTTCATGCCTCTATTACTATTACCTGCTATATTGGGATTATAACAATGCCTTTCAAGAATGTTGCAAAAGCCTCAAGGAACCTAGTTTACCTTCTCCCCTCAAAAGCCGGAGCTAAACAACCACATTGCCAACTATCAAATATCATTGGAACTGTTGAAAACATATTTTCCATGTCGATACAATCAATTGCGTTATGCTAAATACGACCGTATGCAAATATGTATCTTTCAATACGAAAAACCCCAAAAACTCAATAGAAAACCCAATAAAATGGTAGAAGAAGAAAGAAAAAAGAAGCATCAGCAACACACACAAAAATATACTGAAAATAATCATTTCTTTAGAATATCTTCACAATGTTGAGAAAACTCAGAGTTAAAAAAGAAATAAAGAAAGAAAAAATACACACACAATACCCTCATATAGTTTATAAGCGTTTTATCGCGATGCGATTTCGTTAACCCAGAATAACTGCTCGTAACACAGAACATCAAAAACCAAACACTGCAAAAAAAATTTATGTAATAATGGAGCAATCCTTATTTCAAAGTTGTGATTTGGCCTAAAATCAACGAGATAATACCTAACGGGAAGACCCCTTAGGTCAAATTACCTTTTTTTGATAACCCCCCAACCAACGTTTCGTCAGTTGTTTGTTAACTTTATCAAGGGTTTCGTAGTCACATTAATTTTACTAATGGTGATTTCGTTTCTGGAGAAAATGTTGCCCCGTCGACGTGAAAAACTAAATAATACTTGCACCTTATGAGTTGAAATAATGTAGTCTATCGAATTTAACTTAACTTAAATTTTCAAAGTTCGAAAATATGTAAGAAAAGTGCAGTTTTCGGGAAAATGGTAAAGAAAATGCTGCACTTTTTTCAGAAACAAAATCGCCATAAGTAGAATAGAAGTATTTGTAACATTTAAACATATTAAATAAATATTTAAACATACAACACAACTTAACTTAAAATAATATCACAGATGGGTTCGTTCCTCTTATTGCAAAGCTGTAACTGACACCTATCTTTCACTTTGAACAGGTCTAGACTATGACACCGAGGTATCGATTTTTAAAGCCGACGTTGATGATCAAACTGATTGCAGAATCATAATAAACATTTCGCGTTTGGCTACAAAAGGCAGGTATGTGAATCGGATAAGCGCACATTTGTGTAGATAAGTGAATGCCGCATTAGAGCATTTTTCACTTATGTGCACAAAAGTAAACAAGGCAGCTAAGCAAAAAATACTGTACAACAATTATTTACAAATTCACAAGGTGTTTCATAATTGCTACGAAATATTTCATAAATTCTGTGAAATGTTTCATTACTTAACCTTTTATGTAATATGCTTCATAAATATTATGAAACGTTTCTTTTGAAGTTTTTAAGAAGATTCATAATATCGTTATGACAAATTCATAAAAATATTATAAAGATAGTTCTTTCTGGGTACAATTTAGATTCGGTCTCAGTTTTTCCTGGTGAATTTTTCTTTAATATTCGTAATTTTTTTCTCTGTGTAGGACTAAGATACAGATACAGAAATAGCGACAACGACTGAACAACACACGAGTCAATAACAATAACCGCAATGAAAATGTCTTCTTTTGCATTGCGAATTATTTTGATCTGCCGATAGATTTTTCTTTGGCTTTCCAACAAAATTTATCGGGTGGGTGGATATGGGGAAATGTAAACTAACAATAAATGCTTACAACAATAGTAGCCAGAACCGATAGAGATTCAGAGGATTTGAGTGAACACAAAAGAGAATGAATATAAATGAAAAAATAAACGTGAATTGTTAGAATACATTGGCATACAAGAAGAAATAGTTTATTGGAAAATCGGCATTTTAACACTTTTCAGTAGAGATATGGAGGATTTTAACACTTTTCAGTAGAGATATGGAGGTGGTGCTCATATGGGAGGATATAATGGGAATATAGATATTTTTCTATTTCTATACTCTCATTTAAGTCAACAAGGGTATTTGTCATTCCATACAAAAAAGGGTAACGCATCGAAGAAGTGATGTAAAATCCTATTTATGCTTGGAGAAAATCCGTTTCTGGATATTCTGAGCCCTTGGATCTATGTCCGTCCGTCAGTCCGGCTTTCGTGCACGATAAATCTCCAAAGGCAAGACCGATTAACTTAAAATTTTGTATATGGTAGTTGTATCTCCTTTCTCAGGATAAGTACAATGATTGGGCGCATAGGTCCACTCCTTCTGGCACCTTCCCCCACAAAGGGTTAACATTAAGTGACCAAACCCAAGTTCCTCGACGTTTGTCAGGTATGATGTAGTACACGGCAAGACGAACTTCTGGCCTGACGACTCTGGCATTCTGAAACCTGATTACGCAGAAGTGAAATTTTGCGGAAATGGCTTTCAGGCTAATGTCGACGTCGCCTCCGTCTCGGTAAAACTTGGCAAGTCTCAAGGTGCGCTCAAAATTCGTCACCATTAAGTTGGTGGTGCAGGTTCAGTTGACACTGTCCTGATTAACGCGGATCTGGCTCTGAACGTAAGGACTCATGAGGACCTTACGTCAACCCTTGCATGGCCTCCCTGCTTGCAAAGACAACCATGGGATCATAAAAACGCGACTGCACAACGAGTGGAGATAGCGGCCTTGAGTTGAGACCCTAGAGAAATGAATATAAACAACGATAACCTTCATAAACCCGATAACAAGTATAACAAAAATAAAAATGAAAAAAATAACGATAACAACCGAGTGGACCAGGAAAAAGGAGTGAGAAAACGCTTAGATCGCCCATCAAAGCGGATATTAGTCATGTATCGAAGCAACCTAACAGTTTCGACGACGAAGAAAATCATGTATTGCAACTGAAATATGAAGAGGAGCAAGCATTTGTTGATTTGGGAGATCGATTAAATGCTATGGACACTGTTGTTGCGGAAGCAAAAAATGTCCATAGAGCGATCAGAGATCAACTCGCCCAAGCTGTAGCACTATACCAAAAAGTAAAAGCCTGCAGGGAAACCATCGCTATTGCCAATATCATTCATTGCCCACGGCCAATAAAGGAGAAAGGTGAAACTTCTTGTAAGGTCGTTCAGACCGAAAATAAGAAGGTTTCGGTTAAGGAGAATCCCAAAAAAACCGAGGAAACTGCAGTGATTCCAACATCCAGTAAGAAACCTGGGTCTTCTAGTACCGAAACCAACGATAGAAATGTAGAAGAAACGACATGGACCACAGTACAGAGTAGGAATAAGAACAAAACGAGCAAGAAGAATAATAAGAGAGAAAATACTGATAGAAAACCTCTTAGAACCTGGGGGGAAGCCATAACTATTAAGGCTACTGATTCTACATATGCCGAAATCCTAAAGGATATGAAGACAAAGATAAATCCTGATGAGGTTGGAGTAAACATAAAATATATTCGCCGAACCAGGGAAGGAGATTTGTTAGTAGAGATGGCCAGGCTCGAAAACTAGAAGATGCTATTAAACTGTCGATGGGGGAAAATATCCAAGTAAAATCCCTAAAGGAAAAGTATATCCTTGAAATAAAAGATATGGATGAATCAACAGATGCTAAAGACATAATCAATGACATATTACGTATAGTAGGAGAGAATGAACAGGGACTCATTAAAGTTTATAACATACGCGAGTCTTATGGTCGTACTAAACAAGCCCTTGTAGAGGTATCATCGCGTGCAGCTACAATCATCCTTAAGAAGAAGAGAATAAAAATAGGATGGGTAAATTGCAGAGTTTTTTCCATGCTTTTGGGGTATATTCCCAAAAGCATGGAAAAAACAGTTACTGGTTTTATTGCGAAAAGGTGACAAGCCTGTGGACAATGCATCATCTTACAGACCACTCTGTTTGCTCGATACTGTGGGAAAACTTCTGGAGAAACTTATTCTGAACAGACTGGAAGCTGAGCTGAGCGAAAAAGGAGGTTTTTCGTCGATGCAGTTTGGGTTTGTTAGAAAGAAGTCAACCTTAGATGCAATCTTTGAAGTAGTAAGGACTGCGGAGGAATGCAGATCTAACAAAGAATTCTGCGTGATTGTGACACTGGATATAAAAAATGCATTTAATACGGCTAGTTGGGAGGTTATAAAACAGGCGACAAGAGAAAAACACTTTTCGAGTTACCTCATTCGAATAATTGATAATTATTTACAAGATAGAGTACTAGAATACGAAACTGACGAAGGTATGCAACATCATGAAGTATCTGCTGGGGTCCCTCAAGGGTCAATATTGGGACCTTTCTTGTGGAACCTCATGTATGATGGTCTCCTGAACTTGCAGCTTCCCGACAACTGCAAACTAGTGGGATATGCAGACGACGTAGCCCTAGTCGTGACACAATCATCGGCAGCCGTAGCTGAAATTAAAACGAACGATTGCCTCAGTCGAATAAGTTCTTGGTTGAAATCCAAACACCTAAAGCTGGCAGCTGAAAAGACAGAGGCGATACTTGTAACAGGTAAACGCTCATTCATATTACCAAAATTGAAGGTAGACGGACATGAGGTAAGGTTTAGTAGGAGTCTGCGATATCTAGGACTAGAACTGGACTGGCGGATGTCTTTCAGTGAGCACGTGAAACTCGTGACGGATAAGTCACTAAAAACAGCCTCGAAACTAGCGCAGATTATGTCAAACATAAGAGGACCTGGTCAAACAACTCGAAAATTGATAGCTAGCGTTGCGTATGCCCAGTTGTTCTATGGCGCTCCGGTTTTCAGCGATAGCGTGCGAACAAATATGACTCTATTAAAAAGAATGGACAAAGTACACAGAATGTCAACCCTAAGGGTCACATCGGCGTATCGCACCGTATCAACATCTGCGGCATCCATACTCAGCGGTATCCCTCCAGTTCACCTTGCATTAAGAGAAATTAAGGAGATCTACAGTGAAAAGAAGATGTTAGAAGAACATAACAAAAGTGACATAAACAACATTAAAAGGCAAGCAAGACTTCGCCTATATCAAAGCTGGCAACACAAATGGAACAATGACGACAAGGGAAGATGGACACACAGGTTAATCCCTAATGTGGAAAAGTGGTTAGAAAGAAAACACGGCGAACTAAATTTCTATCTCACACAAGTAATGAGTGGACACGGAAATTTTGGTGCGTATCTTTCAAGATTTAAAATTAGAGACAGCGCCAGGTGTGATATGTGTCGCAGCATGGATGATACTGTCGAACACACAATCGTTGTATATAGTTATTGGACAGATCTGCGTAACACCCTAGATGAATATCTAGGAGTTACAATAACACCGGAAAACTTAGTAGATGAGATGCTTAAGAGTAACGAGCAATGGACGAAATGTGCGAATTTTATCGAGACAGTAATGAGGTGAGATATGTATTAGGACGGGGGAATAGGAGAAGGAAGAGGCTAACAAAAATAAAGCATATATCGAACCCACCCCGAAGTAATGCGAAAGCGGTTCCGAGGTGGTGGTTCTTGTGTAGGACCACTAGATGATAGTGCGCTATCACCACGTCCCATAAAAAAAAAAAAAAAAAAAAGGTATGATGTAGTGTTCTGGGCATATTTTATCCAAATTCATATAAATATGTCCAATTGCATAATTTGCATATGTCACCATTAACATACCTTATTCAAGCCTTAAATATTGAGCATATTTCAATTAAAATACATAAAGGAAAAAAACATACATCATACACTCGACCGTATCTCAAACCTTCAGCTGCCTTGCGTAAATCTCTTTAGCAAATCTGCCAAAGTAATCCTCTAAAATGCCCACAAATTAAACATACAAATGACCACTTGAAAAATCCGATTACCTGCACTGTGGGATGTCATGTCAATAGATAAGGCCTGAAAATGAAATACAAAAGAAAGAAGAATGAGAAGAAAAAAACCTGAAAATACATCCAACAAAAGACAAACCACCCTAAACATGCTAATAAGGCCAACTACTTAGTACATGTATTGTAGAAAATGAAGAAGAATAAGAAAGAAGAACGGCAGCTTAGAAGGCTGAGTTAACGCAACCGAAATTAGCCAGAGAATTAAAATGTCCACTACGACGCACTAAGTACTCAATATCATATTATGGGACATGGAAGAGAAACGTCTGGCCGCATGTCACACGCCTCTTCAGACGTCTTTTGTACTTCTATTTTTACCAGAATGTCTTTCGTCGTTGTTGGTATGGCAACTGGTCATTTCTTCTTAATATTTTGGCAACCAGAAATATCTCTCGACAGTGGAAATAAGATTTTATTGGGAAGATTAGAAGAGGGCCCTGCACGAAAATATGAGTGGTGGTGAATTTCCGCATCAACTGCCGAAACACAATAACACAATTCCAAACATTTCTTGTAGACAAAATAGCAAAGACCCAGTGTACAGTGGGACAGAATGGCAAACATGTACGAAAATCACAGATGTGTAAATCGACTAAAGTAAGTATACACTCAATTAGAGGGAAATATCCATGCGGGCAAATAGGATAGATTCACTTATCATGAGACGGATTGAAAGGTGATATTTCGCAGAACTGGTTCCAAGGTGTAAACATAAAGTCAATTCACCCCCACTTCTAAATTTGAATATAATTTAATATTATTAACTCGATACCTTCATTCCAAGAAATGCCAAATCGACTTAGCACGTTTTCAAGGACATTTCATTTTTAAATTCCAAATAATGTTCAGTAAAAAGTTGGTGTTTATATGTCAACGCAAACAAAAGTTATTCACAAAATAGTACAAGTCGTTCGGTTTGCATTTTACAGGAATTCCATATAAATTTAAAAATTGCATAAAACCTTGATTGCCTCTCTTGAAAAACTCCTTTTGTACACTTATCATGTTTTGGAATGTAGGTATCGAAATATTATACTATACTACCTGGCCCTGCAGATTTCGAATTTTTTAAAGCGATGAGGCCCATTTCCACCTCGGTGGCTACATCAACAAGAAAAATTGTCGCATCTGGGGCTCGGAAAAACCCAAGAGTTGGTCGGAGTTGGATGGCATTGATCTGGACAACGTTTACTTTCAACAAATCGGGCCTACGTGCCACGCAAGCAACGAAACCATTGCTATGTTACGGGAAAAGTATCCGGACCGTGTTATCTCTCGAAGAGGTGATCACAATTGGCCACCGAGATCTTGTGATTTAACACCTTGCGACTTCTTCCTTTGGGGCCACGTGAAAGATAAGGACTACGCCAACAGCCCAGCGTCGATTCAAGACCTCAAAGATAGAATTCGTGAGGCTATCGAGGACATAGGGCAGCCACTTTGCAATTTGGTTATGGAATATTTCATGAAAAGGATATTGTTCTGCAAGCGTGGTCGTGGTGGCCATTTGGCTGATGTTGTTTTTCATTATTGACGGCATACCTTCCTCTTTATTATGAAATAAACATCCGATCATTTATCTCAAAAATGGAATTTTTCTTTGAATACCAAAATAACACCTCTTGTTGGAAAACCCTTTACCTGGCCCTGCAGATGTCTAACTTCGCTTTCTGTATAACTTATTTAAGTTCTACGCAATAATATTTAATTAGTCTATTGCAGATCCATCTATAGGATCCAATTTTTGTTCAAATGGGTTGATATACGCCATTCTTATATAGGGGTCTCCGCGGATTTGAATTCTTGATGGCCCTAAAGGCCATGTTTTTATACCACACTGTGGTACAGGGTATTATGACTTTGTGCATTTGTTTGTAACGCCCAAAAAGAGAAGAAATAGATCGGTTCTGGTTTAGATATTCCCTACTTTTATAAAGAAAATAACACAGAAAATTCAAATTGAATGGGGAAAGTTTATTATCATTTGAAAGAACATTCTTTGGCATTTATTTTTTGAAGATTATGTCTATCAAATGTTGGCCGCGGCTACGTCTCAGATGGTCAATCCGTTGAGTCCAATTTTCGATGACTCGTTCGAGCATTTCGACTGGTAACTGGCGAATGACACGCGTAAACGTTGTTCAGGCGTAAGTCTTTCCATGATGAAATGCCAGACAATACAATACAAAAATAACAAGACAGCATGACACGACTCACACGTGATCATTCAAAAAAAAAGGCTATTGAAAAAAGTATCTCTACTTGAATCACCCGTTATAAAATTACACTAATTAATCTGTCAATTTGTTGTCAAAACGTTGTAAACGTTGTTCAGGCGTAAGTCTTTCCATGATGAAATGCCAAACAATACTTAACAAAAATAACATGACAGCATGACACGACTCACACGTGATCTGTCAAAAAAAGGCTATTGAAAAAAGTATCTCTACTTGGATCACCCTATATATGTTGCCCCGATTTGACATGCAAGCGCTGTAGAAACTGTATTTTATATCAGATCAGTACGACATTTGGCAGAGAGAGTTCTCTAATTACATGAATGAACACTACAAAATTCGGGGAAAATCCTTTCAGATGTAGATATAGTTTTTGGAGTGTCTGTCTCGCCTGACTTCGCGGTAGCGCCTCCTGTAAACCCAATTTTCCAAAACCTTGGAGGCGATTTCTGGCTCTATCTCACGATTGGCGAATACTCGATGTTCGCTATTTGGGCATGAATTATAAATGAACGGCGTGAAATCGTAGCTTCGAGGTAGGAAAAACACAAGACCGATCACCCTAAAACTGCATCTACAGATATACGGACATACCGAATCGTATGGAAGCGATGACTCTATCTCTTTTCTTAGCAGCAAATGTACAGTGTAAAAACATCCCATACCTCAATGTTGAGAAAAATAATCTGTAGCGTTTTACATGTTGACTTAAAACATAATGCGCCACGGAACAGCAGATTCGCTTCGATCCGATAGCCACCGCCTCCTTGAAAAGTTCAAGAAAATCACATAGGAAGTTGAAGCTTCTCGCAGGGAATTCGAGACCTATTCTGCAGGTAACAATTTGAAGCATAGCATAACATTTCAACTCTTGGTATGGGGTCGAGGACTATCTGAATCAAAAAAACCTTTTAATTTTAGGTTAGGGACCTAAATTGGTCTATAGTGAGCTGATAAGACCGGCTGCCACCCTAACCTAAACCTTAAGGTGCCAATGTTAAAAAACTACTAAAATGGAGATGTGACTTTCTTTTTTAGGAAGGCAGTATAGCACCAAGTTGTTAGGCAACTCCACCTCAATGTTGAGTAGGTGTAAAATATGTACTACAACCACCCAGTGGTTAAAAGCAACACAAACGTGAGAAAGCATTCGTCCCGATATTTTATAGAACGACTTTATCCTACCTGATTAATGATGAGGGAAGTATGTACGGTTACTCTATTTGAAGGCATTACAAAATGGTAATCGTTTATATGAGTAAAATCTATATCTCAGTTTAGTTCAAGATTTTTACTCATGTTTAGTTAAATTTTCCTCAAAACTGGGAAATTTTACTTTCAATGAGTAAAGTAAATAAAGTAAAAATTTCCTACAATTTGGTAAATTTTGACTTTTACCGAGGAAGGATTTCCTAGTTGCAAGTTCAAAAATTACTCATTTATAGTTAAACGTTTCCTACATTTTAGTTTAATTTTCGTATATTCAAGTAAAATTGAACTTGATTTGAGGAATTATTTTACTTCCATTTAGTAAAAATGTAACTTAATCTTAGTAAAAAATTACTTTAGTTTAGTTAAAATTTTCTTAATTTTTAGTACAAATTTCCTGATTTCAAGTAAAAATGTACCTGATTTTAGTGAAAATTTAACTAGATTTTTTCCAAATTTCATGTAAATTTTTACTTAAACTGAGTTAACTTTTCCTTAATATGAGTTCAGTTGAACTAGATATAAAGGAATATTTACTAAATTCAAGTTAGTATTAACTAAAACTAAGTTCAAAACATTTGCTAATATTAAGGACAAATGTGAACTTGATTTGGGAAAAAATTGCTATAGCGCCATATGAAGTTTAATTTTCCTGAAGTTTAGTTCATTTTAACTTATCTTTGAGCTCATTTTTTTCTGAGTGTAGTCAGATCTCTTTGTAAAAGGACATCATTAAGTCTGATCAAGGACGTGCAAATGACTCTTTATGTAGCGAAAATCGGGCCTCTATTAGATCTCCATTGGTAAGGCATGCTTGTCATCGTGTCTGATTAGTGACGGGAAAAGTATTACTCTATTCGAAGGTACAAGTTAGACCTATATTAGAGAAGGGCATTATTATCTCTGATATAGGCCGTATATAAGATCTTCATAAAGAAGTCATGCTTGAATGAAAATCGAATGCGTTTGCAGGCCTTCATTCAGGGCCAATACGAGAAGGTCTGTTAAATTTTCCCTCTGATTTTTGAACGATCCAATTTTGCGCACTGTTATTACTGTTATCCCACGCTTACATTTGAACACTTTTGTAAACTTTGCGCGTAAACCGAAATTACTCTATCAATAATAAAAATGCTGACCCATACAACTTATTTTTCTTTTTCGTCTCACTGTTCGCATGATCATAATAAACGGAGAAAGAAATACGTCCTGGCCTTAACAACAATTGACCGCATTGTTTACACACACACGATCGGACAGACGGAAAACGCATGCACATTGTGTGCGTCAAAATGGAAAAATTCAGGAAAATGTGTTTTTTTTTTTCGTTTCAATTTTGAAAAATTGTCATTTTCCCGAAATAAGAAAACAAATAAACAGTCATCGACGTCTCCGCCGCTGCTGTTTGTCATCCACGACGCAGCAGCAGTTGCTACTGCCCTGGGTTAAGCGCATTTGGCTTAAACTGTGGGCCAGCCAACTCTGATGTGTCCGTCCGTCGGACCGACTACTGCAGCTCTTCTGCGGCACGCTGGTTTCTTTCCTTGATGGCCATGGCCTACGGGTTGCTCGGTTGGCTGGAAATGTTGCGTGCGCTGCACGTTGCACTTGGATTATTGTGAGTGTGTGGCACTGTGGCTGCGGCTGCGCACACCATGCAATTTGCAATTTGGTAAACAACAGTAGCCTTATTGGCAGCATTTAAAGTAGCTGTAAACATACATATTATGCAACAACATTTGCGCCATTGCATGTCTCTACTGCTATATCAGTATCGGGCTCTGTCACGGCCACGGCCTCTATCTACGGGAGCATATTTGTATTTGGGTCCATCGCAGAAGATGCTGATGCTGATGCTGCTGCTGTTGATGATGATGACATTCATTCGACGTTCTTTGTCTTTTCTTCTTAATTTCATAACACCCATTCTAAGTAAATGCCCACTCGTAATCGCAGTATTCTTTGGTGTTCCATGGCTCTTTGTTGGTGTTTTTTCTGCTTTTTTTTTGAAGAAATTTCTATCGCCTTTTGGAAATCTATTTAGCACACAATGGCTATGTTGTTACATTATTGAAGTGAACACAGCATTTTGAAGATTTATTGCATCGGTTTTCTTATGGGAGAAATTCTGATGTGGATATCTGTAGCCTATAAACAATTATGAACATTTGAATACAATTTGTAAAATTCATACATAATTGTTCAAGTGCAGACAAACAAACTTTTTATAAAATATCTCAAAGGCCGAGAATTAATATCATGAAAAATCAACCAAAGATATTAAAAATCGGTCAAAGTTATTAATGAAATAAAGCCCAAAAAATAAATGCAAAATTTACAAAAGGTACTACAAATAAATGTATATGTATTGGGAAACATTGGGGCATGCAGTGGAAGTTTTGCTTTATTATCAGTATTCAAGCTTGCTTTCAATTGTCCCAAATTAGCTACAATATCTGCTTAAATATAATAAAGCATAATATTTTCACACCACTTTTTTTGGTTGACATTTTGAATTTACTTATTGAAACTTTAAATCGCAATATATCCTTAAATAATCCTATAGCAAAAAGGACGAAATTTTTAGATCATATACTTCCAGGCCATAATTTTGCATTTTCTTGTCAAACTTTAAATAACCGAAACAGAGCATGGCAGGAACAGAACGTAGCAGGAGCACAGCAGGACAAAAGATCGTTGCAGGAACGAATATTAAGCAGGAAGAAGAAATTACTATTCTATTGAAAATTGCATGCAAATTGTATCAAATTGCATGCAAATTGTATCCAATTGCAATTTTTTTATGTTCTTCAAAATTGACGAAATTGTATTTTTCTAGAAAATCTTCCCTAAATTAATATTTTCTTGAAAATCTCGTATTTATTGTAAATGTCAGCAAATAGATCGTTTTTTGGGAAAACTTTGTAAAATTAGGAATTTTTAATAAATTTTGTCAAGATTGCCTTTTTTTAAAAAATATTCGTTGAAAATTTAATTTTTCTATGAAATTTCTTCAAAATTGCATTTTGCTATTAAATCTTGTCAGAATTAAACTTTTTTAAAATTTTGTTGAAATACATGTTTATTGAATATTTCGTTTTTTCTAGAAAATAATGTCAAATTTAAATTTTTGTAGGAAAATTCTTCAAAATTTATTTTTTGTAGAATTTTTTTGAAATCTCGAGGCAATTTTTGACAAATTTTTTTTGAAAAAAAAATTTTACGAAAGTTTCTTAACAATTTTTTTTTAAAATAATTGCTCCCTCTTCGATTTTCCTAAAATTTACACAGAATATTTGAAGCACTCTCACAAATCCAAAACAATTATAATATTTTGTGAGCCTCAATATTTGTAAAAGTTGTGAACGAAATACTAAGATTGGTAGGACGATTTTTTTTAAAAAAAACTTTCGAAATTTTTTTTATATTTCTATGAAAAAAAAAAATTCCACAACAAATTGCCCAAAATTCGGTTCAGCTGTTTACAAATTTAACTTTGCAGAAAATTTTCTTCATATGCCTTTAATCCACTAATGCAAACCAAGTCAACGTCCTTTAATCCGTTCAGTGGTCCTTACTCCGCTTATCGACCTTTAATCCGTTCAGGGGACTTTAACCGCTCATTGATCATTGAAATTTCAACAAAATTTTCTAGAAAAATTTAATTTCAAGAAATTTTGTAGAGAAATGAAATTTTAACAAAATTTTCTAGAGAAAAGCCTTTCAACGATTTTTGTTAAACATTTTTTTTAGAAAATGATGTCAAAATTATTTTTTTCTAAAAAACTAGAAAATTTTTTTAGAAAAAATTTATTTATGATGAAATTTTCTATAAGTTTGCAAATTTTTATTAAATTTTCCAGCAAAATGTGTTTTAAACGAAATTTTGTAGAAAAATTTAATTCCAACGCAATTTTTTAGAGAAATGCAATTTCAATGAAATTTTCTAAAATAAATTCATTCTCAACGAAATTCTATTTTAACGAAAATTTTTAGAAAAATGTTATTTCAACAATTTGTTTAAGAAAAAAAATACAAATTTGAAGTGATTTTCTAGAAAAATTAAAATTTGAAAGAATTTTCTAAAAATTCAATCTCAAGATTTTTTTTAGGAAAAATTAAGAGAGAGAAATGCATTTCAGCGATTTTTGTAGAAAAAATACTATTTTATCAAAATTTTACAGAAAAATACAATTTGGACGAAATTTGCAGTAAAAAATTTGTAGACAATTTTTATTTCAACAATTTTTTTTGAAAAGATACTAATTTGAAAGAATTTTCTAGAAAGATGCAAATTTGAAGGAATTTTCTAAAAAAAATCAACTCGAAAATTTTCAAGGAAAAAATTTAATTATGATGAAATTTTCTACAATTTGAAATTTTCTACAATTTGAAATTTTCTAGAAAAATGAGCTTTCAACGAAATTTTCCAGAAAAAATCAATTTCAATGTAATTTTTTAGAGAAATGCAATTTTAATGAAATTTTCTAAGAAAAAATGCATTCTCGCAATACATTCGTTCAAATTGTATATTTCTAGAATATTTCTTCGAAATTTATTTCTTTGATAGGCCTTTAATCCACCAATGCAAACCATTAATTAGGAGTAATCGCTCTTAATCCGTTCAGTGTTCCTTAATCCGCTCATTGACCTTTAAACAGTTCAGTGGACCTTAACCGCTCATTGATCTTTGAAATTTCAACAAAATTTTCTAAAAAAAATTAATTTCAAGAAATTTTTGTAGGGAAATGAAAATTAAAAAAAATTTCTAGAAAAATGTATTTCAACGATTTTTCTAGAAAAATAATTTTTTTAAAAAATTTGACAGAAAAATTTAATTTCGACGAAATTTGAAATAATAAAACGCAATTTCAACGAAATTCGTTGGAAAAATTTATTTTAAATTCTTTTTAAAGAGAAAATACGAAAGATTTTTTTACGAAATTTTGTTATTTGTCAAATTAATTTTATTACTTAAATTAAAAACTGTTCTCCCTTCCATTTGCTTTAAATTTACACAGAATATTCGGCGCACTCTCACAAATTCAAAACAGTAATAATATTTTGTGGGCCTCAATATTTGTAAAAATTATGGACGAAATAGTTAGATTGGTCTGTCAATTTTTGTTATTATTTTCCCAAAAAAACACCCAATATGTTGTCTGTAAAACAAAGTAAATTTTGCAAAAATCGGTGCAGCCGATCGAGAGCAACTGCAAATTTCGAAAAACCAAAAAAAAATATCCATAAAATTTTAGAAAAAAAATTGGAAACAATGATATCGAGATTTTATTTTACCATTTTTCAACTGTTTATAAACTTTTTAGCCAAAAAAAAAAACTTAATTGGTCGATACTGCGATTTCTGAGAAGAGAATTGGTTTACCGACTTGATACAAAACCAGTATAGTAACCTTTGATTGAGGGAAGCAGTCTATCATCCTTGCTCCTAGAGACTTAAAAGGTTTAAGGATTTTTACAGCCCCACGAATTATGTATAGGCTGTACTTCAACCCAACCTCCAACTGAAATATCTTATTTCTCTTCAGAATTTTGTACCTCCCTATTTAATTCCTTACTGAACATCGTCCAAGGACTATCATTAAGTACTAGTAGTTTCTATGGAATTATTCCAAGTCCAAGTGGAAATAAAAAGTTTTGCATGACATAAATAATAAGTAGCAGATTTCACAAAAAATATCTGACTACTTCTTACCGCCAATGAGAGATCTAATGGCAAATATATGCACACGTTTCGATAATATATCTTATCAAAGATCTAACATTAACACCCAAAAAAATCGTATTGTCATTGTCATCATTTTCTAACATGTGGACAAACAGCTTCTGTTTGGACTTCGAAAAACCAACAAAAATATCTTTGTGTGCATGACTGCCAGTCAGCCAGGCTATCTTTAGAAAGTAATGGCAGGAACTAGCAGCTATTGTCAACACACAAAGATTACGCAGCCGCAGCATTCAAATGCTAACCTTGGTTAGCCAACCAGCCAACCATTTAGCCTCTTGAGACAGACGGATCCACACGACAAAATCTGAAATCCATAAGGCATATTATTGAATTTATTAAAATCACCCAAAGCAACAAAATATCGACAACAACATTCTCAACACCTTTTGGTTGACCATGAGTTGCCCAATACACTGAGATCTGAGATTTTCAACAAACTTATCATCATCGTCGTCTTATCTGAGGAAAAATGCATTGAAATCATCTTGAAATTTTAGTGGCTCGTTGAAAGAAACGAGAGGACGGAAAGGAAGCAAGAGACGATGCAATGAAATTTGTGCCTGCCATGTGTTCGGATAATGACTAAGGAGAAATTTAATGTAAGAAAAAATCCAGCTGGAATTACTTTTCACGAGGACAATGGCTCGTGGAGATTTCTTCAATGACATAAGATGTTTATTTCGAAAATATTTGAAAAGCGTTGTCAAAACTCGCAATCTAGTGATAGTAGTTGTATGCAAGATATTTCGAATTTTTTGTTAAATTGCAAAGATTTTGTCTATGAATACGGCTTTCAGATATGGAATCTATATTTACATAAGTATAACTAGTAATCAAGGTTATTTATAATATGGTATATTTAGGAACAGATATACATATGTATATATAATGGTTCATATTGCAATGCTCGAGAAAACCATTTTTGGGCCGTTTTAATCCCCTTTTCATTTCAGAAAATTCAAATTTCTTAAAACACTTATTAGCTTATTACGGGCAGAGGCAATATGAGCAATGTCCGTCTGTCTGTGTGTCTGTCTGCTGGCTGGTGCGCACGATAACTCTCGAAAGGATTAACCGATTGACTTCAAATTTTGTATCCGATAATATTTTGCTCTATCTCCGGCTAAGTTCGAAGATGGGCCATATTGGTACACTCCTTCTAGTACCTCCCCCACAAAGGGTTAACATTTAGTGAAATATTGATTCATTAATAACTTCTATACTGCTTATTCGAATCTGCTAAATTTTCGCACATAGTATTAATTTATCAGTCGCTATCACCTCGAGAAAAATGGGCGAAATTTCCACGCCCCTTTTGGTACCTCCCACACAAATGGACCATTTTGCACCAAACGTTAATAGCTTATAACATTAATACCAGTGCATAGAAATGCTTTAAATTTGGTACAGGGTAATGCATTTATAGTACCTATAGTCCAGTGAAAGATGGGCGTCATCGGCACGCCCCTTTTGGTACCTCCCACACAAATGGACAATTTTGTACCAAAACTTAACAGTTTATAACATTAATACCAGCACATACAAATTCTTGAAATTTTCTACAGTGTAATGTTTTAATGGTACCTACAGTCCGGTAAAAAATGGGCATTATTGCACCGCCCCTTTTAGTACCTCCCACACAAATGGACCATTTTGCACTTAGAGTTAACAGCTTTTAACTTTAATACCAGTGCAAACAAAAACTTAAAATTTTGTACAGTGTAGTGCTTTTGTAGTACCTACAGTTCACTGAAAAATGGGCGTCGTTGATACGCCCCTTTTGTTACCTACCATACAAATGGACTATTTTGCACCTAAAGTTAATAGCGTATAACTGTAATACCAGCATGTACTTTATGAAATGCAATTTAAATTGGTAATAATTTAATTAAAACAAAAAATAAATAAATTTAGGAATATTTTTTGAGACTCAAGGTGAGGGGATTCTTAAGTCGGTTTATCCGACTGAACTTTCTTACTTGTTGTTTTGTACGAGATTGGAAAAACAAGTATTGCCGCCCCATTCATGCCTCTTCTTCTATTTATTGTATTCAAAAAAGTAATTTTTAAAATAATTTTTTTTTTTTGAAAATTAAATTTTATAGACATATTATAGAAATATGCAATTTCGACGAATGGGAAAATAAAATTTTGAAAAAATTAAAAGAATTAATTTCGGCGTAATTTTAAAGAAAAAAATTACGAATAAATTTTTAAAAAAAAAATCAAATTTCAAAAATTTTTTTATAGAAAAATTCACGTTTTTACCTGTTTTAAAACTACTAACTTTAACAAAAAAGGTTTCGGTAAAAACGAAATTTTCCATATTTTCGACAATATTTTCCAAAAAAATGAATTTCGGAGTAATTTTCGATAAAAATTCAATTTCGAAATTTTTTATAGAAAGTATCTATTTTTAAAGATTTTTGAGAAAAATAGCAAATTTTAATAAATTTTTTAATAATACAAATTTTAATAAAATTTCTACTAAATACATATTATGTATGTATATATTCTACAAAAATGGAATTTTGTAAAAAAAATTTATCAAAAATAAATTTTGTTTAAATTTTTCTATGAAATATCCACTAATTAACAATAAATATGCAATTATTAAGAATATATTATATATTTTTACAAAAATGCAATTTTGTTGAAATTTTTTATGAAAATAAATTTTCTATGAAATTTCCAATAAAATAAACAATAAATTTTGTAAAAAAATGCAATTCTGTTCATTTTCTTTATAAAACACACATTTTCTTTAATTTAGACAAAATTTTATAAAAAAATATTTTTTTTAAAAAAAATTAATTTTCTTGAAAAATGCAGTTTTGAATAATATTTTATTTGAATATTTTTATTTAAAGAATCTATTTAAAAATTTTTTTAGAAGAAAGGCAAATCTTTATAGATTCTTTAAAAATAAAAATTTTGATAAAATTTTCAATTTTGTTATTTTTTTAATACATTTTCTATGAAATTTCTACTAATTTAACATTAAATATGCATATATTCTACAGAAATGGAATTTAGTAAAAAATGTATTAAAAATAAATATTGCTAAACTTTTCTATGAAATTTCCACTATAAATATGCAAATTAAGAAAATATTTATATGGGCAACATTTTTTACAAAAATGCAATTTTGTTGAAAATTTTTATAAAATAAATTTTCCATGAAATTTCCACTAATTAATAACAAATTTTCTAAATTTTTCTAAAAAAAATTCATTTTGTTGTTCACTAAATTAAAATATGCAATTAAGATAAAATTTTTAAGAACATTTTATTTTAGGCAGCATTTTATAGAAAAAAAATTTTTTTCATCTTTTGAAGGAATTTTCGATAGTATTTAATTTCTACGTAAATTTCTATAAGATTTTTTTTAGAAAAATGCAAATTACATAATTTAATTTTTAATTACATTTTCTATTAAATTAAAATGCATTTTGGTCGAAATTTTCTTTAAAAATTCAATTTCGTCAAATTTTGTATTAAAAAAATTGTTATGAAATTAGCATGAGCAAAATTTTCAAAAATGCAATTTTGTTTATTTAAAAAATCTAGAAAAAATCAAATGTCATTTTTGTTTAAGGAATTTTCAATAAAATTTAATTTCGACATTTTTTTCTATAAAAATGATATTCGAAATCTAATTTTCAATAAAATGCAAGAGTTGTTTAAGAAAAATTTAATTTTGATAAAAATTTTTCGACCAAATTTAATAAGTACTGATAAAATTTTTTTAAAAAAATAAATTAAATTTTCAATAATTTTCTAGAAAAATACAATTTCAAAGAAATTAAAGTTGAAATTTTAAAAGATTTTTTTTAAAAAAAGATAATTTTGATAATTTTTTTAAAAATACAAATTCTGACAAAATTTTCTTTAACCCTTTAACCGTTTTGAAAAAGCATGAAATATTTTGATTTGTCTGAGCTCTCAAAAAATGGAAAATATTGTTGAAAGATTATAGTAAAATCAAATAATTAAGTGGATTTTCTTTCGCATTAACATAAATATATTGTAAATTGGGACATTTTTCACATAAATGAGGTAAAAATTGATAGAAATCAAAGGGATAATACTGCGATTTCTGTTACATTTTAAATTAAAACGCATTTTGGCTAAAAATTTCTTTAAAAAATGCAATTTTGTTAAAATTTAAAAATGTAAATGAATTTCGGACGATATTATCTAAAAAAATTATTTCGTGGAAATTTTATATTAAAAATAAATTTTTCTAAAAAATTATGAAATTTTCCACTTAATTAACAATTAATATGTAATTTAGAAGACGTTTATAAGAAAATATTAATTTATGCCAATTTTTCTAGAAATATAAGGTTTCTTTTTTCAAACTTTGAAATGAAAATTAATTTTGGACGAAATTGTCCAAAAAAATGCAATTTAAAAAAAAATATAAAATTTCAACTAAACTAATTATAAATATGCAATTCGTAAAAAAATAAAATTATGTGGACATTTTTTTTAATAAATGTTCCATAATATTTGCACTAACTTAATTAATATTAAATTAATTAAATATTTCTAGAAAAATGCAATATTGTTCAAATTGTTTATAAAACATTAATTTGCCTAATATTTTCGAAGAACATTCCTATAAAATTTAAATTTTGATGAAATTTTTTAAAAATTCAAATTTTGACAACATTTTCTATAAAGCTAAATTAACAATAAAAATGTCACTTTTTAAAAATTAAATTTTGTTAAAATCGTTTATAAACCCTATTTTTTGCAGAAAATTTCACTAAATTAACATAAATATGCGATTTTCTCGAAAGCATGAGGCGTGTAGTTGAAATGATTGGCAAGCCCTATTCAAGAATATTTCATGGAAATTTAATTTTATTGAATATTAGATTTAGAATTTTCGTAGAAATTATGTCGAAATTAAATTTTATTAAAAATTTCTTAAAATTTTTGAAATTGAGTTTTTTCAGAAAATCTTTCATAGACATTTCAACTTTTTTTGAAAGTTTCGTCCATAATTCATTCATTTTTATTTAAAATTGCGTAGAAAATGCATTTTTCTAAAAATATCTTATAGAAAATTTCGTTGAAATAAAATGTTAATGAAAATGCCTTCAAAATTTATTTGTATTTTTCTAATGTATTTTTCTAAAAACTGTCAGCAAAATTCCATGTTTTGGATAATATTGCCTATATAAATATGTTCTTACAAATTGAATATTTATTTTTAGTTTAGTGGAAATTTGGCATAATATTTTATTTTATAAAAATTTTCCTCCAAATTGCATTTTTTCCTTATATATGAATATTTATTGTTAACAATTTTTAACGAAATTTGTTAAAAAAGTTTTAATTTAGCCAAAATTTCGTACAAAGCACAATTTTGAGTAAATTTTCAATAAAATTTAATTTTAACGCAATTTTCTATACGATTTTTTTTAGAAAAAATTGCAATTTTGATAAATTTCTTAAAATTAAATTTAAAAAAATAAATCTTTATAAAAGCGAAATTTTTATTAAATTTTAAAGTAAATTCAAAATTAAATTCTGTTAATTTTTTTATTTAAAATTTTGTAATATGTTATTTAGATAAAATTTGTTAAAAAAATTAATTTAGGACACATTTTTTAAAAAGTGTCAACAAAATATCATTTATGTATTAGAATATTTTTTCCAAAATTAATTTTCATTTTAAAATGTTCATAATAAAAATCATTTTTGGACGTAATTTTCTATGAGATTTGTTTAGTAAATTACATTTTTGATGAAATAATTTAAAAGTACAAATTTTGACATTTTTTTAATAAAACTATCTATTAAATTTTAAATAAAAATTAATTTTGGAAAAAATATTCTAATAAATGATATTTTGTTGATATAATTAAGATTATATTTTATTATTTTTTTTTAGAAAATTTTGTCCAAATTGAATTTCCTTTAAAATTTAATAAAAACTGTTTTTTTTTGAAAATTCGTTCAAAATTGTGTTTTGTAGAAAATTTTTACTAAATTATTTTTTTTTTGCAAATTTCATCTAAACTGCATGTTATACTATTTTATAGAGAAAATATTAACAAAATGTAATATTTAAAGAAAATTTTGTCCAAATTGAATTTTCTTTAATATTCAATAAAATTTGCACTTTAACAGAAATTTTTTAAAAATTTTAACAAAATTGAATTTTTTCTAAAAAAAAATGTATAGAAAAATACGTTGAAAATTTAATTAAAATATTTTCAAAACAACTTACATCTAATTGCATATTTATTGTTAACAATAAATATTCATATATTCGAAAAATGCAATATTGAAGATATTTTTATTAAAAAGTATTTTTTTGTAAAATCTCCACTAAACTAAAAAAAATTGAATTTTGTTAACAATTTTTATAAAAAAATTGTTCAAAACGTGAAATTTTGTTGAAATTGTTTACAAAACATAAATTTGCCTAAAACTTTCTATGAAATTTTCCATAATTTAAAAATATGCAATTTAGATGAAATTTAAAAAAAATAGTTTTTTTTAATTTATTTATTATGTACAAAAATATTAAAGATACAATTCAATAAATTGTCTCAGCGCCTCCAGGGCATTATTGAGACCAGCTAGCAAACCATTTTCGAGTTTATACATAATATAAAAATTTTATAAAATAGTTATAAATACTATCAAAATTTCATTATTTGCTCACAAGATATAATTGTTTATATTAGAAGCATTTCCACATTGTTCAACAAATAATCATTTACGTTCCTTTTAAAACTAGAAATCGAACTGCACTCTTTTAAATGCTGGGGTTTAGGCAACAATTTTTTAAACTTGAAGGCATTTTCAATAATATTTTATTTCAACGAAATTTTCTATAACATTTGGGTAGAAAATGCAATTAAAAAAATCAAGTTTGTATAAATTTTCTTCTCAAGACTTACACAATAGACCAAATTGGTATCCGAGTGAAGTGGTGCACACCAGCAATGGTTGCGTGCCGCGCGTTCTTAACCGAACCTAACCTATAAATTTGCGATAAATTTGTATGGATGCATTATGGACGAAATTTTCAAAAAAAAAGCAATTTTCTTGATTAAAAAAACCAAAATATCTATGAAAGATTTCCCGGAAAAACTTAATTTCATACATTTTTTATAAAATTTTCAATAAAATTTAATTCGACATAATTGCTATGAAAATTCCAAATATAATATTCAATAAAATTTAATTTCGTTGAAATATTCTTGAACAGGGCTTGACAATCATTTCAACTACACGCCTCATGCTTTCGAAAAAAATAATGTTTTATATTTCTATAATGGGGGCTTCATTACGAATTAGGTCAATAGTTTTTATTAATATTTTAAATAGAAAAAAATATTGTTAGGGAAATGGGGATTTCACGTTAATAGAAAGTATTGTTAGTAGAATAAGACTTAGGCTGTTATCGATTGTGACTACATTTAATTATAAAAAATCTATTACTTAAACTAATACGTTATGTTGTCTTAAAAATTGAAAAATTTTCATTAGAATCCGGTAATTCATTAATTTTTCGTAAGATTTTTAAGTCTTCTTTGGATATTTTCAAAAGTCAATATCTTCATCCAACTCTTCAATTAAAATACAATAAATTTAACACAAAAATAGTAAAATATTAAAGGACTCACGGCTCCTACAGCATATCGCACGGACCACTGGGAAGCCGCGACTACCCGTTTGGAGTATCCTGGACTATAATGTTCAACCAAGAGACACCTGAAAGTTATGGGTGAATGGCTAAATCAAGACCACAAATTGTGCCATCAATCATTTGAGCCTTCCGCTTTAAATTCTCCTCCTCTATAACTAACCTTTATGATTTCGCAACAACATTTTCCTTTGAGATACCCTGTATTTTCGATATTTCTAATTCCAACCGATTATTTTCGTGAATATACGCTAAGCGAAAAAACACAGGTGTTTGCGAATTTTATGTTCCAAACTTTCTTTGCCGCTCGGCATACTAAGATAGGGCAACACATGGTCACTTTCGACCACCTGAAATCCGACCAGTTCGGTCACACAATTAATGTCTGGATTTTAATTTCATTTATTACCTCCACTCCTAGAAATGAACATTTTCTTCCGAAGATTCTCCAAATATTTATCATACTATTATAGCTTTGGCAGTTTCGGGCAGGTATGGTATTTGGCATAGCTATGGCTAATGCTTGTTCTCTTTGGGACTGGGACTGGTGCGCGGTGCTTGCATAGTTTTTTTTTCTTCCTCATGCTGTGCGCGATTCATTGTTGGTGATTAACGTAAGGTTCGTAAATTTACAGTTTTCATCAAAACGATGGAAAGAGGAAAAGCACACGGGACGATACAAGAAAAGAATCGATTCACTTCTCTTGTCTTGTCTGGAGTGGATTGGTGGACTCACCTTCACACTATTACCATGCACTTTGTGCACTTCGACAGAGACAACGACGAGCTGGATTGTTGTCGTACACCATCGTCATCAGAGCGGCGGCGGCCAAGACTGCCGACACCACCAAGCAACTCTGCAGCCTTAACTTCTAACTCACTCACTCCCTAGTCACTGGGGGAGTCCATCAATATTGGTGCAGCTAGCAGCAGCTAGCAGGAGCAGCAGCATCAATAGCATCTTCCATGGCAAAGTACTCACTCCTCTGTGCTGCACACAGCACAGCAAGAGGTTAAGCTTTTAAAAGATCCCATAACTATCTACAAAATTCAGCAATAAGCATTAGCAAGAAAATTGCAATTGTTGTTTAATATGTGTTCACTCAGTCAGTCAGCCATGCCGACCGACCAGGCAGCTTGGCAGCCAGTCAAGACAACAACACCACACCGAACCGACAATAGGAACTTGGCCACAGCCGGAGCAACAGCATCATCACCACGCCAGAGATACCTTAGTAACCTCAAACTTACAACAAAGTGTCTTCACTGTAACCAACAACACAAACAACGACGACAACAACTTAAGGTAGCCTAAGTGTGCTTACAAAGGTGGAGGAGGTTTGTGGCACCAGTTAGGTTAGGTTAGGTACTGACTGACTGCATCATCATCATCATCATCGTCGTCATTGTGTGGTTGGCAAGGCATGGCTTCACATTAGAGCTAAAGCAGTCGGCACTCTACAATAGGTAATCATTATAATTTATGCATTCCATTAGACTGGCTATATTAAAATGAAATATAGTTGATCCGCTCTATTTTATAATCTGAAATATAGTTGTAGAGTTAAATTGTTAATTATGTGAGCTATATCTAAAGATCCGCTCTGTTTTATAATATAGGGAAAGCTTCCTAGCTGTATTCTTGAGATGTGAGTCGCATGGGATGGTGGACGACGACTTGTCACCCTTAGTCGTGAATCGTATAGAAGGGCAGAGTTGATTCACTCCACAGTTTCTATTTGTGGCATGTTGCTTATTAGACAAGTTCTCCTCTTAATACCCTATAATGTGGACCCTCCTTGGGTAAATGATGCAGAGCTGGTCTTTTCTGAAAGTGCAAAATATTTAGGAATACTTCTAGATTGGGAATTTTTATTCAGACTTAATGTACTGGAACGTGGAAAGAAAAGCCAGCGTAGCATGCAGGGTCGCGTTGGGCCCTCTCTCCTAAAATCGTACATTGGATATACAGGGTGGCTGATATGTAATGCAACAAAGTAAAGCGCTATATTTTTTTAATTTTTTTTTAAATTTTATTGTTCAAAAGCAAAAATGTCGGAAATAACATAAAATTTTAGAAACAGTTTAGATTTGTTCGAATTGGCCACCTTTGGCATGAATTATGGCCTTCAAACGGCCGACAAAGCCATCACACGCTGCACAAAAGTGGCTCTGCGGTTTTTTGGCCCATTGCCGGCGAAGCGCCGTCTTGAGATGATCGATACTTTGGTATTTTTTAGTGCGAACCTTACTCTCTAAAATGCCCCAGGCGCAAAAGTCCAACGGATTGAGATCCGGAGATCTTGGTGGCCATTGTGCGGTAGAAATGAAGCGAGGAACCTCCTTTTTAAGCCTTTTGACGCGTGCTGAGTGCGATGGTGCTGAGTCCTGTTGGAATGTCCATGATCTGCGGCCGAAATGTTTGTCTGCCCAGGGCTTCAATACTGTCTTTAGGACATTTTCCCGATAATATTCGGCATTCATTTTGACCCCATGGTCGATGAATACGAGCGGGGAGCGACCATCGGCCGTTACGGCGGCCCACACCATTACCATCGGCGGCGCTTGAGTTCTGGTGGCCAATCGAAGGTGTACATTTTCAGCTGACCTCTTTGGCAAGTAAACCCGATCATTTTGTTTGTTCACAAACTGCTCAATTTGGAATGGCTTCTCATCGGAGAAAACCAAATTCGGTAACTGGCCACTTTCGTGCAAGCGAAGCAACTCCTTGGCTCTTTCCAGTCTAACTTTTTTTTTGTGCATCGGTGAGCTCTTGCACTTTTTGGAACTTCAATGGCTTTAGTCCAAGCTCATTTTTTAATATGTGTTGTATCCGTTCTGGCCTTCACTTTTCGGATCATTTCTGGTGTTGTTACCGTTTTTTATTCTTCCACTTTTTGGACGCGATGCAACACTGCCAGTATCACGGTAACGAGCAATGGTACGAGAAACAAAAGATTTATTCACATTTAAATGCTGGAGGGCTCTAACGATAGCCACTTGTGTTTTTCCACCAAAATATAAAGCAATCACACTATCACGCTTGAATTCCATTACGAATAACTTTTTTCTGAATGCAATAGATCAAAATGCTTTTGTAAGCTTGTAAACAATAAAATGAACTGTCACTGAAATAAATCTTTCAGCTATCAGACTAGCGGTTTAGAAATGATAGCAACCTAAAGTTGGTTGCAATACATATCAGCTACCCTGTATATAGCAGTAGTTCACCCAAAACTGTTGTACGACTTTGTGGTTTGGTAGACGGCAACTAATAAACAATCCATTACAAAGCCTGTGCATAAGCGGAGCGTTGAGGGCTACAGTGACTGAGTATCTACAAGTCCTACTCCATCTAATGCCCATTGCTATTGTGGCGAGTGCAGTTGTCTTCAACGGTACGAACTAGTTCACACAACTCGTTGATTTTTATACCCTCACTTTAGTGTGACGAGGGTATATATCATTTGCTACGGAAAAAAGTGTAACACGTCGAAGGAGTGACCTAAGACCCCAAGTATGTTCGGAGGAAATCCGTTTTGGGTAATTTTAAGTCGAATGAGCAATGTCCGTCCGTCTGTCTGTCTGTCTGTGTGTCTGCTGGCTGGTGCGCACGATAACTCTCGAAAGGAGTAACCGATTGACCTCAAATTTGGTACGTGGTAATACTTTTTTCTATCTCCGGCTAAGTTCGAAGATGGGCCATATTGGTCCACTCCTTCTAGTACCTCCCCCACAAAGGGTTAAAATGTTGTGAAATATTGATTCTTTAATAACTGCTATACTAATTATTTGAATCTTTTGAAATTTCACACATAGTATTAGCTTATTAGTCGCTATCAACTCGAGAAAAATGGGCGAAGTCGCCACGTCCCTTTTGGTACCTCCCACACAAATGCACCATTTTGCACCAAAAGTTAACAGCTTATAACATTATTAACAGTGTATAAAAATACTTGAAATTTTGTACAGTATTATGCTTTTATATTGCCTACAGTCCAGGGAAAAATGGGTGTTGTTGCCACGCCCCTTTTGGTACCTCCCACACAAAGGTACCTTTTTGCACCAAAAGTTAACAGCTTATAACATTAAAACCAGTGTATACAAATACTTAAAATTTTTTATAGTGTAATGTTTTTATAGTGTCTATAGCCCTGTGAAAAATGGGCGTTATTGCCACGCCCCTTTTTGTACCTCCCACACAAAAATTCCCAAATCATACCACAATTTAATGTCTCATAACGTTTATACCAGTGCACATAAATGCTTATAAGTCGACACAGTGCAATGAATTTAAAGTATCTAATGTTCAGCGAAAAAAAGGTGTATTATATAAACCCCTTCTGGTAACTCCCACACAAATTGACAGAATAATTCGAGTAATATTCAATATTACATTACTCACAAAGTGAGGGTATACCTTAGTCGGTTTACCCGACTGAAACTTTCTTACTTGTAGTTTAGTAGTTCACCATGTCTTTTTTCTTTAACTATGTCACTTCGTTCTCTCTTCTCAGAGACCTCGATTGAATTCTGATTGGACCAAAATTTGTTTCAAAGAAAAAGGATTCGAAAACCATGCACCTGGTTTTTTCATTTTTTTGCATATTTGTGATATGCAAAATATGTAAAAAATATGCAAAAATCCTAGGTCTACTCATCATGAATGTAGGATTTTACCTACACAATAATATCGGCTGATTTTAACTGATGAGCTGATGAACTAGTGAGCTGCTGAACTAAAGTGAGCTGTTGAACTGGTGAATTAAATTGAATTGGTGAACTAAAGTGCCTCGGCGCTGTTCAAGAGCTGTTCTACTAAAGTAAGCTGGCGAGCTAATGAGCTGGTGAACTAAAGAGCTGTTGAACTAACTTGAGCTGGTGAAATGAATAAACGAACTAGTTCACTCAATTGAACTGAACTTAAATGAGCGATCAGTTAAAAGAACCAAAGTGTCCAACTCTAGATCCGACATGTCTTTTGTAAGTTTAGCCCAATAAGTCGGAGGTTTAAATTTCTCGACAGATCAGAAATATAATAATCATATTCTGTGACTCCAGACCCGTACAAAGTAGCAATCTTGTATGTGGGCAGCACACCAGATGTTGTGGGATGAAGATTGTGTTACGAGGGCTAACCGGAATCTAAAATCTGGTAGACGAGACAAGTGGGAGCGGCCCATATGGGAGTCTCGGGATGGCTGCGGTTCAAACACCTAGGGAAATTTCGGCTGATCTACAGTTTAAAATTATCCGTGTGCTGTGACCCATATAATAGCGAAGGTTGGATAATCTTAAAATCCATTTCCTTTGGAAGATTAGGGCCGATGGTGGGAATAGACCAACACGTCAGGTATCCATCTAAAATCCAATATAAGACTCTTCGATAAAAGATATTTCGGTTTCGCTCCGAAAGACGTATACAAGTACAGGGTCTCCCATATTCGACGGACCCATCTGGCAACGCCATAACTTTTGACAGAGATGTCAGATCGCTTAATGACATACCGCGTTTGAAGCGTCAGTCCAAGCAGATTTTTACCATGGAACAATACACGCCACGCGAGCGCTCTGAAATAGTTGAAATTTACATTCAACAGAAGAAGTCAAGTCAACGTGCTTTTAAAATATTAAAAAATGTGAGAAGTGCGCCTTCTAAGAACACCATTAAGCGTTTATACGAAAAATTTTCGACTGGTGAGGCTCTTTCTAATCCGAAGAGGCCCAATAAAAGTCGACCAAGGCGATCGGCCGAGAATATCGCTGCCGTACGAGCCAGTGTTGAGAGGTCCCCAAGAACATCCCAAAAACGCCGTTCTCAGCAGTTGGGCATGGCTCGGTCCACTTTACAACGGATTATTCGCGTTGATTTGCATTTGTTCCCGTACAAAATTCAATTGACGCAAAGATTGTTGCCTGCGGACAAGCCTCGTCGATTGGAATGGGCCCAACGAGTCCGTGGGTCCGTCGAATATGGGCAACCCTGTATATTTAAATATTTTTCCATGGTTTCTCTAAACATAACATAATTATCATATTCCACCATACTCTTATCATAAGCCATTTAATCGATGGTACGAAATACAGAATGAAGGAAATTAGCTATTATGGGTTTGGAAGGACCTATTTGGGTTTCCTGCATTTTCTATGTCTTTTTTGAGTAGTGAGTTCCTCACTATTTAATTCTGCTTGAAAGCTGATTCCTTATTCGTGGGTAAGTTAAAGAGCCGGCTTGGTGTTCCACTATTCTTTCTTAGCATTACATTCATCTGTGGGCCGGAACATGGCGCTTATTTATATTTGTCATAACCCGTACCACAGGTCTGACCTGGTCTCATATTTTTACAATCCGGACTTAATGTAAGCAGCAGTCCTCCAATCTCTCCAAGCAAGACTCAATAAAAAAAACGCTAGAAATGATTTCTTTGTATCGAAACCTACTTTAGGATCCTTCTAAATATTAAAAATCTTAGAACCAAATACTGAAAATAGTTTATCATAGGATAACTTCAGCTGTCAAGGTCCTGCAGGGTGAATATGATTCAACTATGCCAACTATAATACCTTCCATTACCCTTTTGTTTTGGTGGCGATCTTTTTTGATGATGTTAAAGTTTGATCGCACGATTCTAACAGCACATCACTTCGTCATCGTATAAAGAAATGCACACTCTCGCAAAAACACACACTCCACACCATACATATTGTATGGCATAGATACCAAATGGACGGACAGTCGCACAGACAGGCAGACGGACGGACATCTTATGGGGGTATAAATAGATAGACGGACACATCGTCCAAAGACCGCCAAAAACTTCGTGTAACTATAGACATACATACATATATACGAGTAGAAACGGACGTACATTCATAAAGGTAAACCCGACTCGTAATGTAATATTAAGTAAGAGAAACAGTAAGATCGATTAACGTTATTTTTTGGGAACACTCGAATCTATAATAACTGTTCAAATGAGTGAAAATGTATCGAAGAGGTTGAAGGATGAGCGATTTTGGATACCAGAATGATTGCGCGATAATTCTATCGAAATTATGCCGATTAATAGATCATTGTATTGAGTAGCTTCAGGTCTAGACACATCGATATTCAGAAAGGCTTTTCCGAGGCTATATCCACATTCTACAAAAATCACAATTCACATTGAGATAGTTGCGAATTGCCATAATATGTGATTTGGAAACGATTCCAGAAATCAGACCGACTGCGGCAATTTTCCTACTTACAGGCTTTCCAAATCTACTAGGCACTTCAATAACAATCCTACTACAACTGATGTTCATCTTATGCTCACTGTGATGTTGGCACCTAACCATATTATGCATAAAAAAAGTTGCCTGAATCCTATCCGATTTTCGCAAACATTATTAATCTTGGCTATCATGATGTTGAATACTTTTAGCAAAGCCAATGGGAGAATTAGGTACGACTGCCTGATGCTTTCCTTAGTATTACAAACGGAATTTAAGATATAAATTGCAATCAATTCCTTTAAGGCTCAGTGAATGTATACATAGGTAATACGTTCTTAATGATCACTATTCACAAATAAGGGCGATATCCTAGTAGTTGACCTCAGAAACACAATATCCGCCACTACTTCCAGATCTGCATATCAGAAACTTACCATTCCCGAGAAAGACAACCCTTTTTAAACTTATTTTCCTGACATTGTCATCTGCGCGACTCGCCATAGATTTATATAGCGAAAGTAATCTTATGGCGCGAAGTTATCATAAGCAGATAATGAAAGCAAGACAGATGTCGAGGAAAGACGAATGAGCATGGAAGTATCTATAGTTTAAGAAGTTCTTGTATATTCTATTCACAAATAAGTGTTAAACCCCAGTGCTTGACATCCATGACATTTCCGAGAATACCAACCGTTCCTGAAGTTGTTTTTCATACTTTACCATCAGTGTGGTGAAAGTTATGTTATGACGCAAAGTTATCCTACGCAGATACTGGAAGCAAGACAGATTAAAGAAATTCCTTCCATTAATTTGAAGCATCGACACCTTACGGGAAGGAAAATATCCCAGAACCTGATCTTTGAAATACAATATCTGTTATGTCTTCCAGATCTGCATATCAGAGGCATGAAATTCGCGAGGAAAGCCCTCTCTATATGGTTTGGCTTACACTACCATCAGCCGTCAGTGAGTGTCAAAGATCGATGGACGGTGGACATCTTGCTCCGAGACTGGAGGCATTGCAGGTTCCCTTGACTTGATTTTCCCACAAACCAAACATCATCATTCTGAAGGATCCTATTATACAGAATTCTATGTTCTAAGTCATAGATGTCGACAAACCCTGAGATTCCGACATCTAAATAAGGAAACTTGATGGATCATGTAGAATGTTTGAGATTCGACGATCTACAAATATCATAAAGTAATCGGTACAGGACAAGAGGATCGTTATAGAAATAAAATACAATGTATAGATGAGGAGGATCTCAAATAAGGATATCAAAAAATTCCGAGGTCCGAAATGAATCACATTGTCTACATAAATAGCCATTCAAGGCGTGTTTTCGTTACACCATAAGTGCTTAATTTGTATGGGGAGCTAAGCACTTTTAAGCACTATTAGTTCCCGATGAAGTTTGGTGCTTGTGTTCATGTCTTAATCGAGTATGATGCTGCCAGATTGGGCACCCTATATTTAGCAATATGGCATCCCATTTTTGGAGAGATTTTAGCAATTATTGTGAATTAACGGGAAGAAGAAGAACAAAAATGGGAAATTATTTTAATATTTGCAAACAGAGTGTAAACAATTGAACATAGAATAGTAAATATATGTTTTATAAATACTTTTCACGAATTTTTTGTCTGTTTCGCACTGTTCTTTCTTCGCAACTCATGACACCATTGCTACCAGATAGTGAAAATCCGCCACTTATTGCTTATGTGCCAGTTAGTGGAAGTCAGTTGTTTTCGTTGCAAAGTGCTAAACTAAAAGTGCTAGCTTGTAACGAAAACATGCCTATAGTGTGGTTGTTGTGAAATGTCACATACTATATTTTTATACAGGAATGTTCCCAGTCATCACTTCTTTGTCTGCCATAACCTGGCATGCCACTCGGTGCTGGGGCTTGTCATGTCAAACATGTTGAACGGGGGCGTTGTAATATTTTTCCTTCCGTCCCTGAGGTATCTCAATGTCTGACATACCGGGTATCACTTGAAACTAAAATATGCTAACAGAATGACTTGCAGAAATTTGGACCTAATTTTGATCCGCTTTCGAAATTGATGGAGCACTAATCTGAAATAAGGGGAATAGGCATAGGTATCTATGTATATAGTACGTAATCAAAAATTTAGATGTGACCTATCCTATAACTGATAAAACTATAAGTATTCTATTAGATACGTTTTTTTGCAATGTTATAGGATATGAATTTGTCACTTATCCTTATTTATCACCTTTCTTCAAATAAAATTAAATCTTGATAGGCCCATTAAGGACTGGTTCTGCACGGCCCCATTTTCCCATTGTTTTGGGGCCTGTTTTTGTATTTCTAACGAAAGTCTCTGCGAACGAAAACCAGTCACTCACTTTCGTCAGGAATTTGGTTTCTCTAACGTTCTATCGTTCGTTCGCCTGGCCTTACGTCAATGACGTTAGCAATTTACCAATTGTAAAATAATGTAATTGCCAGATCAATAATTTCACAACTTCCGGTCTAAAAAAGCACACAATTTTCTATGGTCGACCTTAGAAAATACATCTCTGTACTATTTACACTAGCGGTGGCCAAAAAAGCAACCCTGGGTGGTCAGCTGAGCTGCAACAAGACTCTCATTTCTTTCTCTCTCTCTCACGTCTCTCTCATTGTGCACAATTTTATTATTATTTAATTGTTTTTACCATAATTATATTAATATCTACTTATTTTTTGCTTTTAATAATGTTTATTTTGTCATTGTTCCTATCAGTCGACAAATATAATAATGTGACCCGATCTGACATTTGTGTTCGCCGAGATGACAGCAAAGAGAGATATAGAAACCAAAATTTTCACTGAAATGATTACGTTTTCGTACGAGTTCATTATCGTACGACTTCTCGTTGTGATGGTAGTTAGTGAAACCCAAATCAGCTGTTTGTCGTCTGGCAAGCGAACGAAAGCAATTTTTTAAGTTACAGAAACAGGCTGTTAATCCACTTTGATTTAATATCCAATCAATTTTCTTCGAGTGTAAACATTATTACTTACTTCAAATACAATATCATCTCGGTGTCTAATGGTCTTTTAACGAATCAAAAGGAAAAAAAGTGACTCAAACGTTTTTTCCTTTCGATGGCAAAAAATGACTTTCAACTTAAGTCCCTCTTGGAAGAAGTTGGGAAAACCTTCGGCCGCTTTCGCACACACCCTCAACTCACACATGAGCGCCCCTCGACCATGGGGAAAAAACAACGGCGTAAGTGAGTCTTATTAAGTGGGTGCCTCATATAAACGCTATTAAATACGCGAATTCCACGTATTGGAAACCATACGGTATCCTAATCATAACCTGCACCTGGACGGACAGATGAGTACTTACATTTACTTTCCACTTGGGTCGGGGAAAAAAACAAAACTCCCCCAAAAAAAGTGCCGAGATATCCATGACCCACCGCATGTAATGGATGAAGCCCAGTACCAGGATTCCATGAGATGTCTGTCTGGCATTGGTGTTGGTTGTGGTGGTGGGCCATGTGAGATCTTTGTGGTGTTAACATTGTTAATAAAACAAAAGCACTCATGCAGAGTTAGATATGAAGTACTCGTATTAAATATCTTTCGATTTGTTACAGTAACAAAGGTTTGGGAATACACTTTTTTCTGAAGTTTTGAAGACTACTCTCTGGCTGCACAACTACTCGTATCTGTAATGCTGTACTGTAGTGATTTGATGACCAATTTCTGGTCCGGTACCAGTTTTCATTTAATTCTTTTTAGTTACGCTCGTGCCGATCTATAACTTCGATAGGTTTTTGTTTGGCACGTAATTTTAGAGGTGCGTTTCCTTGTTTTTCCCAGCCATCAGCCATAGCATCGCATCGCATTTGGCCACAAAGAAAGCCTTTCATTCGACCATCTCTGAATGGTGTCTTTGTGTCTATTAGCTTTCCAATGGCAAACAATGGCCGTAAGGTGTGATTTTTATTGGAAGACATGACATATTGAAAGATTTATTCACTATATAAGTCGCAAACGATAAGCTTGGCGAAGTGAATGAGGCACAATGGATGCATCATTAGGACTGCGTGGAGATATGTCTGAAGATGATCATCATTTGCTAGATATGTGTTATTGGAGATGACATTAACTAAGTGCTAAAATTAGCACCGAAAGTGAACAGTTGAGAATTGCTAAAAATAGCTGGGAGTTTCCAATTTCATAAGGAAGTGGTATGCGATACATTTGAATACTTTGTACTCGTATTTTTATTTATTTTCTACTCTATGAGGATGTCCCTACAGTACTTGGTTCAGTAAATATTTAGGTTAATCTAACTGAACATAATGGCTACAATATCAGATTCTGGAGCTGTAGCTAACAGCAGAGCCTCCTGGCCAGACCTAAGAGAGGATAGAAACGCATTTCAAATGCCTAAAATTCTTTTACAGTTCTGTAACCTTAAGTTTGTGAAATATAAATGTAAGCTTTCCTATAAGATGGTATGGTACGGTAGTACCAGTTTACCAAAATAGATCGATAGCTGGACTTAGCCTATTATTGATTCTGCTACATTCGAATAGGTATATGCCAATTGTTTTGATGTTAAGGCACCATGCAAGCAGCAATGTAATGGTACGTCATCACACCACAACCTGAGAGAACGATCATTCCGAATTCAGCATTTGACTAGTCCTTTGGCTGATATTGCTGTAACAGATACTAGACGTATTCGTTTTTATTATTACTCTGATATGCCACAGTATTATTTAACTTAAATGATTTATTAGGTACTGTATGTAGTCAATATAATGAGGTTTCCATTTGGATGTGATGAGCTGTAATCAGAATAGCTTTAGAGTTGGAGTCTGTATAACAGGTTCGCTTAGACTATGTATTACACACCAGGAGATACAACAGGGACTTAAGGAAAAAAGGACCGCCCGTTGAACCAATTTGATTGTCATATAAAGCTCAATAGTTGATCGAAGTTAACATCAGTCAGATCATCTGACTAAATCTCTAAAGAAATATAAGTATGGGGCGGCTAGCTAGTCTCCTGAGGTTAATTTCTCCCCCTCTGGGCACAGCTGTTTTTGCAAAAGTCGTTTCTTAAGAACTTCAGTCTCTTTGATTGCCGTCTAATAAGGCAGGCACGGTATCAGTGATCATCTGTCATCTGCTGCAATAAAGGCAACATCTCTCCACAATAAATTATAAGAAAGTAATTTCTCAGGACCTTCAGTCTTTCTACGTGCCATTCAATAAGGCTGAAACAATAAGTGAGGCGTCTAGTCTTGTTGTTGGCCTTTGATGGTTTCGGACTTTCAAACTTCTACAGCAACTTGCTTCCATTACTAGTGAATGTATACATTTTACATTACCTATCATTTGTCATGAGAGTACAATTGCTCAAGCAGATCTTGTATGTCAATAGAGGCATTTCCACATTTTTAAGTTCCTCTGGAGCGCGTAAGGTAGTTCTTAGTCATGTAGGTTAATTTGCTTTCCATTTTCAGTTCCCTGGTTATGCCACCCAACTCCTGTGACTGTAGAACAGTTCTGCCATTTTGTCAAGATAACTGCTATAGTCGAGGGTTATTCTTGTATTTTTTAATACCGTTTCCAGGGACTTTATAGCAGCCTGAATATCAGAGAAAATATTGATACCTACTTTTAGTCAATAAACCATATACGGGACAGGGCCCATCGTTTGCTTATTGCACTTATATAGGTATATAGCGCTCTCACGGCCTTTTTTGTCATCGCAGACATGTACCACATAAGGTACAGGATGTATACTGCTGAAAATAACTCTTTCTGTCTTAGACGGGCTATTGTTGGTATATTTAGGCTATATTTAGGATGTACTCTGAAACATCCTTCTAACTGTTATTGCATAGGTAATAACGTTAACAACCACAAATGGCTAGATGGCCATCTCTTTACTAGGATGAATAATGTCCCACACGTTGACCCTCCACCTCGGATAAATGCAACATCAACAGGTCTTTTCTGAAAGTGCAAAATTTTTAGGAATAATTCTAGATAGGAAACTGTTATTTAGACTTAACGTATTGGAACGTGTAAGGAAGGCCAACGTCGCCTTATAGGCTGTAGGGTCGCGGTGGGCCTCACTCCTAAAATCGTCCACTGGATATATATAGCATATACCGTTAACGGCATTGTGGTATGGTGGACGGCAACTGACATCACCAACCTACAAACAAAGGTTCAGAGAACTGTCTGTCTGAACATAAGCGGAGCCTTAAGGACTACAGCTACCGAGCCTCTACAAGCCCTATTCCATATACTGCCGATTAATATTGTGGCGAGAGAAATTGCAACCAAAGCGGCAATAAGATTAAACTACGGTCACATGAGGATATCAAAGTGTAGTGCTATGGTAACCGACCGAGTGGACTATATACCAACTGTGTACTCCTTCGAGAGAAATGACATCACTATGATTCCCGACAGAGATGAATGGGTTGGCAGAATACCAGGTAACAGAAACCATCTCCAGTTTTACACGGATGGTTCGAAGCTTGATGAAAAGGTTGGCTTCGGAGTACACTGTGATGAACTTTGTTTGGATATAGCTCACAGACTACCAGATACCTACAGGTTCTATCAAGCCAAAATAATGGCAATATGGGAAGTCGCCAAGTGGCTGAGTCGCAACATAATAACCAACACTGGTGTTGTCATTTACTCGGACAGCCAGTCTGCCATCAATTCTCTGGAGGAAACATTCCTAAATTCACAAACAGGTGGCTGAGCAGTTTAATATACACCTCATATGGGTGCCTGGGCATAGGGTTATCCCGCGGAACTGCAAAGCCGATGAACTTGCTAGGAAAGGGACGACATTACAAATTCTCGAAGAATTTGCAAATATTGGTGCGCCACTATCCACGTGCAAGCTTTGGCTTAGGCAAGAGGCAATCAGGCAGTCCAACGAAAGATGGACAGAAATCGGCACCTGCAGGGTAGCTAGACAAGTGTGACCAAGGTGTGACCTGAGAAGATCAAAATATCTCCTCGCACTAGAGAGGCAAAAATTGTGTACGTTAGTATCAGTTCTGATGGGACATAACTTGATCGACGAACACGCCAAAAGATTGGGTATTGAATCCAATTACTTCTGCAGAAGCTGTGGATATGAGGAAGAGGTGGAGAGTATTGAGCACTTGCTATGCGCCTGCCCCGCTCTAAGTAAACGACGACTGGACATACTGGGGTCGGCCTTTCTAGGCTGCCTACAAGATCTTTCCAGTGCCGATATTCGTACTATCGATAAATTTGTATATTAAACAGGTTGGTTTCGATGACGGGCATTTCAGCCCGTGGTAACATTAGGGACCTAAACTGGTCTATGTGAGCTTGTAAAAAATACTTCTGCCACACTAACCTAAACCTGGTAGTCTATGAGCTATATCAAGACTGAGTACTGTACAGTGCACTCTGAAGCCAGACGAATTTGGGCCAAAATAGTCAAAATGAGGCCACAAAAATCGTCAAATCGGCAAAATCCCTTTCCGAAATTCCCTAAATCTACAATTTACTTACGGATTTTGAGCCATATAGGCTAAGGAATGGCTTCAGATATAGATATGTATTAATAAATACTTTCCGGACGTGTTATTGAGAACCGTTGTCACTATGTATTTTATAATAAAGTCAACATCATTTAACTTAACGATTAAAATTTATTGTTGATAAGTATATCTTAAGATAGTGATTCTGTTATTTCACCATAATTTTGTTATTCAGTTTAAGATATTGAAATGTTAATGTGAGACCTTATAAAGATTATAATGAGGGCTTATATTCAAAAACGGTTATCATTAAGGAGAGCGAAAAAAGCTGTTTAAACACCACATGGTTTGGCAAATACATCTTCTATATTCTGTTTAAAAAAAAACTATTAGCATATTCTGCAAACAAAATATCCAAATTTTAAGTTATATTCGGGTTTTTAAAGAACATAGCCCTTTTTGCCTTCATAAATTTCTTAGATTTGTCCCTACGTCGTAAAGTAGACGTTTTTGTTTGAAATTTTAATATTTTTTTAACCAAAAAACTCTTGATAATTCAAATATAAGAGGATTTTTTTATACAAAAACATTACTCGTAACATTTTCAAATTCCTCAATTTCGGTCGGTAACCATATCACTACTTTGTGGTATGCTCAAATGGGCGTAGTTCTTGTAACTCCACACTGACCGACAGTTCAGTTGTAATGCCCCTTCGGTGGCGACTTCTCTCGCCACATTATCAATGGGCAGTAGATGGAGAAGGGCTTGCAGAGTCTCAGTCGCTGTAGTCCTCAACGCTCCGCTTAGGCATGCGGTTCTGAACCGTTCATAAATGGTTTGCAATGTATAGTTTATTAGTTGCCGTCACAACAATGCCGTACAAAATATTGGGCGAACTACTGCTATGTACGAATATCCAATGGATGACTTAAGGAGAGAGGCCCCAACGCGACCCTACAGATTTCCTGCAGGAATATAATGCGACGTTGGCTATCTTTGCACGTTCCAATACATTAAGTCTGAAGTACCCACAATTTTCTGTCTAGAATTGTACCTAAAAATGTTGTACTTTCATAAAAGACTAGCTCAGTTCCATTCTCATTTAGATAGGATAGGCAGTTACCAGAACACATCTCTACACCATTAACTGCATATTACGTTACGTTAGGTTCAGATTGGCAGTCTGGATGTCAGGTCCACATAGATTTTGTAGTCCCTACCACAGGGACGTAAGGAAAATTATACTAACCACTCCTGTTGAACCAATTTTATTGATTTAAAAATCTCATCATCAAGTGAATGTTAACAACAGCCAGGTTTGCTACTTGCTATATAGGTTAACCTATCGCTTTCTAGTTAGAGCGGATCAAATACAAAGAAGATGTTCTATTGATTCCTCCTAATCTTCGTCATCGCAGCCTCGTCGGTTTTCAGATATTCAGTTTCTCTAAATGCCTTCCATAAAAATAGACTGGATAAGTGGGACGTCCAGTTTTTATATCAACAGCAGAGTGTAGGTTCGTTTCGAGTGAAGGCAAGACTACATCAGGTCATTTGTTGGCACATGATCACCATATCTCTGGAAGAGCTTCTACAACAGTAATTTCTCAAGACATGTAGCATCTCTGCCGTCTATAAGGACGACACGATATGTAAAACGTTTGGGCTCGATAATGACAACAGGGCGTTCTGCGTTTCGAGACTAGGCAGGACTTGGAATGCATGCAGTTCCAGACTATTGACCATAAGATCATGTAAGGTTGTTTCTGCGCATCCTATCAACCCAATTTTTCAAGACCTTGGTGGGCATGAATCGTAAATGGATAGCTCAAATCACAGCTCATGGGTGGCCAATTGGCGTCGCCGAGATGGCAGATAACACGATTACGAAATTGCTTGCCGCTAAAAATTGGTTGTAGCCTCGGCTGTGTGGCATGGCAGGTTATCATGTTGAAGCCAAATATCGTATCGATGCATTGGCTTTCCGACAATCACGTGCGAGACTTTCGATTCCCAAATGCAACAGTTTTTCTTGTTAACATAGTCGTTGAGATAAAAATTCACTTCGCCAGAAAATATGTTTTTCCAGCAAAATCGGTATCCATTTCTACCGTGGCTATGTTTTATTCACTTTGCACCAATATCTGGCTCTTTGGCGACTTAAGGTCCAAAAGAGTGATCTCGTTCTCAAACTTTTCCAATGTGTGACGAATTCCCTACGCACAGAAGCCATAATGACGAGGAATTCGGCCATCTTGAAACGGTGCATGATGAAATGGCAAAACTTACTGTATTTTGTGACAGGTGGATGGCGTTGGTAATTTTACCAGCTTCTGCAATATACAAATTGTAAAACTGTCAATACAATTATAAGCTCTTAGCGCAAACATATTCATAGTTCAATACTCGTATTATACGCGTAATCCCTTTCAATCAGAACACAATCCATAAATTGGTAACTTATTTGAATATCGGTGCGATACGCCATCTCATGGCTATTTTTAGAATTAAAATTCTAGGTAATCAAATGTTCGAATAGTTTTTCCATGAGTAATAACTATTTCCAATTAGATTCCCATTTAAACTAGAAACAACCCTAAATTTCAAACATAGGTTAACCCAAAATAAAAATGTTTCATGTCATAAAAAACAATAATTAATAGTTTTAGAAATACACATTCGCTGTATGAATTACATGTTTCATTTTTCGTCATTACTCTCTGTAATCAGCATAAAAACTGATATTATTAAAAAATAGTAATGTGCATGAAAATTGTTAAATTAAAAAACAAAAATTCAAACACACACATAAGGGTCACACTTAAGGTTAAATTTCAATTCAAAACACATCCATCATTTAATCAGACGAATTCTCGTTCGCTCTAGTCTACTCAACTCTACTATGTATTATATTCCGTCACCCATTCATTCATTCGCATTCCCATTTGAGATGTTTCACAATATCTAATCAAACAAATGAATGAATAGGAATAGGAATGAATGAATTGTGAGGGTTAAGTATGGAGTATTGTTGTTGTCGCAAAACAAAAAGCAATTAAATCGAATAAGAAAATCGTCATCATTGCCATTGCATGAGAATTTTCCAAAACAATAAGAAAATGTTGTTCTCATTTAATGATGATGATGACTGACTGACTGCTGATGAATAGAAAGGAGAAAATGTGGAAAATAAGCGGGTCAAATTAGTTTAATTTATTGTACAAACATTTGAATATGCAGTGTGTAGTGTGTTTTGGTAAAATGGGGGAAACCCCTTTTGGGTGAAATTTTATTAACCCTAAAGTGTTAGATTAGAAATATTCATAATAGGGCAAATCTGATCCGGTCGTACGATTATTTCGTATTATTTTTAAAATATAAATATTATTTGTAATTTATGTGGATATTTGAAATCTCAGAAATAGTCAGTGTGGCTGGCTCACTTAGGGTAGGTAGTACGATGTGAAACCACAGGGAGTTAATGAAAAATATATACAGTTCCTCACTAGTAACAGCCTGTCTTTTATTGCCATCAAGTGTCTATCTCTCAATAATAGCTTCAAAGCTGATAATGTCAGTTCCTCAGGTAGTTAAGGGCTTGTACGAGTATTGTAAGTTCGCCTGCTTTATGGTTCCCTAATATGTCCCTGTGATCCAGCACCCTAATCAGGTGAACATTGAACTATTCTACCATCTCGTTAAGAGATCTGCGAGAGTCTAGGGAGTTATTTAACCTCATAAGACAATTTCCAACGACGTATTGCAGCCTGCACTATTAGAGCAGAATAAGAAGAAATATTGTCAAGTTTTCTATGAATGTTGTTTGTCTAATAAAACTAATCTGTCCATAAAATTGTATTTCATAACCTTAGTTTCAAAATCGAATATGTACACAATGGGGCTATATATTACGTCGTTTGAATCTAGAATTTTGTAACCTAATCTATCAAAAGATTTGAACTTTTTAAGTTGGCAGGACCACGTCTAGCCGGCGGAGATACAGGCAGTCGGTTCGCATGAGCCACTATTCACTCCACGTATACTCCTTATATATAAGGAGTATACGTGGAGTGAATAGATACTAAGGAAACAAAGCGGTTGAATTCAATGGTACCCAAGGTTCTAGAATCGCTGCTACTTCCCATCATGACCGAACATCTCCAACTATCCACTCACTCACATGGCTTTAGAAAGGCACATAGTACCACGACGGCCCTCAATGTCATAGTCTTGAGCATTGCGAATGCGCTAAATCAGACCAGACCAACTGCTCGCACCGTAGTCGAGCGGTTGGTCTGGTCTGAAGCCTTAACCACTATAGATAGTATGGCTTGTGAACTATATCACCGGCAGACAGGCACATGTGGAATTTAGAGGCAAAAGATCGAAATCCCGCAAGATAAAGATGGGCGTCCTTCAAGGAGGAGTGTTATTTATTGTTCAACTGCTTTCATGTGAACTTTTCTGCCAGGCCGTTCGGAATGAAGACGGCTACCTACACTGACGATTGCACTATCGTGATAACGCACACTGGGGTGCGTTAATCTGTGGATTAATTCAGTCAAGCCTCCCACTTAGTATTTTTATACCCTACACCACACTGTGGTACAGGGTATTATAACTTTGTGCATTTGTTTGTAACACCCAAAAGGAGAAGAAATAGACCCATCGTTTATTATACCGATCGACTTAGAATCACTTTCTGAGTTGATTTAGCTATGTCCGTCTGTCTGTCCGTCTGTGCATGTATTCTTGTAATCAAAGTACAGGTCGCAATTATGGTCCGATCTCGACGAAACCTTACACATATCTTTTTTTTTTTTGGCCCAAGGACGATCCCTATTGAATTTGGTTAAAATCGGTTCGGATTTAGATATAGCCCCCATATATATGTTACCCCCGACTTCACATGTAAGCGCTGTAAAAACTGTATTTCATATCTGATCAGTATGAAATTCGTCAGAAAGAGGTTTCCTATTATATGAATGAACACTTTTAAATTTGGAAGAAATCGGTTCAGATTTAGATATATCCCCCATATATACGTTACTCCCGATTTGACATGTGAGCGCTGTAAAAATGTTATTTTATATCCGATCAGTGCGAAAGTCGGCAAAAAGAGGTTTCTTCCTACATGAAGGAATACTGCCAAATTCGTAGAAACTCGGTTTAGATTTAGATATAACACCCATATATATGTTACCCCCGATTTGACTTGTAACCGCTGTAAAAACTGTATTTTATATCCGATCAGTGCGAAATTCGACAGAAGGAGGTTTTTTTACAAGAATGAGTATTCAGGGAAGATCGGTTCAGATTTATATTAAAGCTCCATATATATGTTCCTCCTGATTTGGTATCAAACCGCTATAGACGTTGTACTTCCGATCATTAAAATTTTCCAGAAAGATGTCTCAATTTAGGAACGAATATTGCTTAATTTCGCGATTATCGTTTCAGAATTAGATAATATGTTTCTTCCCATTTACCAATTATTCCAAATTATTATGGCAATGACCCTTATCGCATTGTTAGGGAGGTGTAGGGTATTATATAGTCGGCCCCGCCCGACTTTCTGCCTTTCCTTACTGGTTTAATTTATTTTAATACTAACTATTTCATTACACATTTTAGTGACAACATTTAAATATATGGAAGATTCCATGTCAAGTGGGTGAACTTTTGAAACCGATGTCATCTGATCGGGATGAAACTTGCACCAAGTCCAGTTCTATTGGGTATTACTTACGAAACAAAATTTCAACGGTATCGGTTAAGTACTCTCCGAGTTGGAGGCTGTCCAATTTTGAATATAGTTCAAACGGCCCTTTTCTGTCATTCGTATTTAATTTAATCCATAATTAATTTAATTATTTACTTTTTCAAAAACTATACTTTTGATTTTTTTTGCTCAAATGAAAGCTTAGGTATTTTCCTTTAAGAACTTTTCGGTCTGTCAGTGGGGTTGGACTTGTTTATCTATCAAAATAAAGATAAACATCTAAAAAAATAGAGGTTAAAACGCACATTTTATAATAACTCGAGAACCATATATTCAAATTATTTCAGGAAAGCATTGGAAGATCAAAAATTAAGAAGCCTTCAATTTCCTCCAATATAATTTTTTCATCCGCTTAGCTGTTTCGAAGATATCTTCCAAGATATTGCGAAAAAACCATATTTGTTTAATAAAAGTAATATTTTTTTAATAAAAGCTTCCTAAAAGCATCCAAAAATTATTATATTTTTATTATTTTGTGGTAAAATCGATGAATACGTTAAAAAGTTGTAGCTAATTAAGTAAAACAAATCAAGAATACAACAACACATAAGAAATCAACAAACGGTGCTTTTCCACCCTTTGGGTTGTCGAGCAAAAAGTACAATAAATCGAAAAAGGGAGCCTAAAGTTAGCAGATACAAATTTTAGAGCTTAATCTAACTTTATAATTAACTATGTATATGTCTATCTATATATTCGAAATAGTTAAATTTGGTGGACTTAGAAAAATTGATGTTTTTGGAAATAGCTAATCACTTTTTTACTCCAAGTAATTTACCTAAAACTAACTAAATATATGAAGTTGAAGACCTCAAACTCAAATTTAATTTCACTTACTGAAATTTCGTTTGTTGTGACAGAAACCTTTTTCGCGTAAGCAATTTCTTGTTTTGACCAAACGAATTTCAGTCGTCGTAAACGAGAATTGTAGTTGTCTAATATTTCGTTTCGCAGAAACAAATTTTTTCTTTGCGTGTATATAACCTACAACTGTTATTTTTTCGGTTAATGGCGCAGAATTTTATCTGCCTTTAATCGGTAACAAAGACTTGTATGTTACTTACAAAAATTTAATTAATCCACAGTTTTGGTACCAAATACCCCACCGTGCAACGGGCGTAGATATAGATGCCAGAGTATCCAACTACTTGGCCATCCATCGACTCATTCATGCAGGAAAATCCATCGTCTCACTATTCACGTCATAGACAAAACAGTAGGGCGAGTTCGCAACATCATTATCTGCGAAACGAATTTTTAGACAACTACAATTCTAGTTTGCAGGAACTGAAATTTCGTTTGCTGTGACAGAAACTTATTTTGCGTAAACAATTGTTTGTTCTGACCAAAAGAAATCTCAGTCGTCGTAAACGTAAATTGTAGTTGTCTAATATTTCGATTTGCAGAAACGAATTGTTTCTTTGCCTGTAGTTTTCGACAACCTCCTTACTTTCGCCAAGCATGCCGCTCATATTAAGTCGAAAATGTAGTTCAGAAGTAAACTGCTCAAAGCTATATCAGGCACAAATTGGGGGCAAGGAGAAAGGAACGCTCATAAAAATCTCTTGAGCGATACGCAGTGGAGAAGCTTGCAGGCAATACAAAATAATGAGCTCCAAACAATGTTAATATACAGGGTTTTCCAACAAGAGGTTTTATTTTGAATCACCCAGTATTTCGGTAGCTGTCACCTTTGAAGCTTTTTTTCTTTGACATTTGACAAGTAGAAACTACGCCATTGCTAAAAATGGAACGATACACGACTCAACAATGCATTGAAATTATTAAAATTCGATAAATCGAAAATCATCGAAAAATCATCTTGACTGATGAGGCCCATTTCCACCTCGGTGGCTACGTCAACCAGCAAAATTGTCGCATCTGGGGCTCGGAAAACCCAAGAGTTATTGTTGAGAAGCCTCTCTATCCTCAACGTATGACTGTTTGGCGCGGTTTATGGTCCGACGGGGTCATTGGACCTTATTTTTTCGAAAATGAGGTTGGATCAACAGTTACGGTGAATGGATGGCACTATCGAGAGATGATTAATGATTTTTTATGGTCGGAGTTGGGTGGTATTTATCTGGACAACGTTTACTTTCAACAAGACGGCGCTACGTGCCACACAAGCAACGAAACCAGTGTTCTGTTACGGGAAAAGTTTCCGGACCGTGTTATCTCTCGAAGAGGTGATCACAATTGGCCACAGAGATCTTGTGATTTAACACCTTGCGACTTCTTCCTTTGGGGCCACCTGAAAGATAAGATCTACGCCAACAGCCCAGCGTCGATTCAAGACCTCAAAGATAGAATTCGTGAGGCTATCGAGGACATAGGGCAGCATCTTTGCGATTTGGTTATGGAAAATTTCATGAAAATGATATGGTCCTGTAAGAGTGGTCGTGGTGGTCATTTGGCTGATGTTGTTTTTCATTATTAACGGCATACCTTCCTCTTTATTATGAAATAAACATCCGATCATTTATCTCAAAAAATGGCATTTTTCTTTGAATACCAAAATAAACCCCTCTTGTTGGAAAACCCTTTACAACCGGACAACATTGAGTAGATGAAAATAACATAAGTTTCCCGCGATAATCGGATATATATGCCGGAACAAAGTCTGTAATAGAAATAGACTTTAGGAATATCAACTCAGCGTCTTCAAGCTGCTACAACAACAAAAAAACCCCAGGATTATCGGGATCTCATTCGTCAATCTTTTTAGATTTTTTGATTACTCCAACGCTATCCACTATAAATGGTAGGAAGAGACAGCGCAGGAACATGCGCCATTCTTGCATAGGAACATGGAAGAATGTCGTCCTAAGAACAGTGTCTGGGTGCCTCCGAACTACTTCTCGCACCACGCCGCATGACGCGTGCATTGGCTCTTCACCATTAGTCGGTTTATCCGACTGAAATTTTCTTACTTGGTTTGGGCTTTCGTTAGTCTATTCATGATGAAATGACAATCCAAACTGAGAACAATTGCTAAACTCGTTTCCAGATATAACCTATCAGTAATAGTTTCAACATTATCGGGAATCGAAACCCCTAAAAAAACCCTATTATAGAGAATGTAGGGAATACAAATGTAGATAACACAAATTAGGTCGAATAGTACAAACAACTTCGTCTCAATTCGGAATGATGATTGAGCATCCACCGCCACGCTCTCATTTGAGGGTTAATAACATGAAGAAAGAACCCAAAAATGTGTTCAATGAGGGAAAGAGTTTTGTAACAAATCATAAAATTAAAAACAAATAAAGAGTAACCAACCAACCAACCCAAAGAATAATAATAATAAATTGAATAATTTAGGTCATATTTGTTATTGTCATAAAATAATTGTCCAATATTCAAAAGACGTACAGAGACCGACCGACACAATGACTGGAGACGGGAGGGTGAGTGGCTGTATATAATTCCATGCAAAGCATTTTCTGTGGAATGCCTGAAAAAACATAACCTAAGAGAATCATAAATAAGGCATTGCACCGATCTGTATTCGGCATAACGACGATCACAATGATGGGGATGATGATTACGATGATGATGTTGAGGACGCTAAAGATGATGATAGAGCTGGTGGCGGTGGCGGCGTCTCCGGTTGCCACTGTTGGTCGATGATGGTTAATGTTTGACTTTAATTAATTGTTCTTTAATGATTTGGTGGCATGCATGCATGTCATGCTTACTGAGGAACAGACCCTAAGATAACGCTTGTTTCGCTTAGCTTCCAAATTCATCCAACAATAACACCCTCCGCCTGACACCCCCACCCACACCTCTCATGGGCGCAACACGTATTCGAAATGGAAACGTTTGCTCTCAAACCTTTTTCAAATATGTTTCAAAAGATAATTGCCCAAGTATGGAATCACAGTAATGTCTGATGCTAAGCCACAAACTCCGCGAAATGAAGGCAAACTATAATTTATGTTAATTTCCTATAATTTTAACACGACTTTGCCATCCCACTTTGGATGAAGAGAAAAGCAGCAGCAGCTTCTTGTCTTTGTCCCAAGAAAATTGTCGTTTTTTCTTGTTTCTGAAAATGCACATGAAGTTTCGTATATACTCACATATATCTCAACGATTCCTATGTTTTATGTATGAATGTGACACTTAATATTACCATCCTCCCCGGGGTAGTAATGATGATACATGTCTAAGCATGTGAGCACAGTGGATTATCGGCAGCATTTGCAAAGTTGATGAGGTTGGTAGGTGATTTTGTTCAGATGTCGCCATAATGCGATAAGTAAGAACATATTCGAATTTTCCAATCCAACAATTTTAAGAATAACCGAAAAATGGGCTTGTTAGTACTGCGAAATCAGAGTAAATTATACAGCAGAAATTTAAGGAAGGAATAATAGAAATACATTTGAAACAGTCCATTGCCAAAGTCACTCCCAGCTGCGACGATGAGATTATATTTCTTTAGTTCCTTATTCTACCAAACAATTAATGGCACATCCCCACGCCACGAAAGCCATCCTCAGCGGCATTATTTACTCGTCGGAATGGTAACATTATAGTTATGGTTATGTTAGGCTATGAAGTCAACCTGAGTCCCGGCTCATTAGGACCTTAGACAAGGTTCCTTGTGATATTGCGTGTTCGGAGACCCTTCCATTTCGTTAGTTCCCTATACTTTCGCAATAATTGTGTCAAATTCTATTATAGGTCTCCAGGACAAGCCAAACTTCGCAGTAATCTAGACTCGTCGTAATGCCAATATTCTAGGTTAGGGTAGCAACCGGAGTCTAGGCTTCATTATCCATAGGTGTCCAGAAAAAGACAGCCTCAGTAGTCTGAACTCACCGGGATGTCAACATTCTAGGGCAGGTTAGGTAATAGAGTTAACCTGAGTCGCGGCTCACTTAAGCCGTAGACAATGAGCCTTGTGGTATCGTTGTCCTGAGACCCCTCCTTAGTTTCCTATACTTCCAAACTAATTGTGTTACAACTTTGTCATTTATAGGTCTTCAGGATAAGCAGACCTCGGCGAAATGCCAACATTCCAGGGCACTCCTTAGTTCCCTATAGTTCCAAACTATTTGTGTTACAAATCTATCATATATAGCTTTTTAGGACAAGCCAACCTCAGCAGTAATCTGAACTTGCAGTAACTTGCGGGCTCATTAAGATCTTTTCAGGTCACACTCAGACCTTATCAGGTTCCTTATAATAGCGGAGGTTTGGATAGATAGCAAAAATTGTGTGCGAATTTTTTTTTTGCATGTGAACCAATTATACGGTTCAAAAAATAATATCGCGGCTGTCCGCATTTCAAATGAACGCTTCGGTTTTGTGAATATCCCCAAAATATTTCGGTTATATCTTGAGCCGCCAGTGAGTTAGAGCGATATTACATAATCTCTAAAATGTATGTTTTTCTTGCAAATATTGGACATCTTGGACTAAAGCGCGACATTTTTCCAATATTGTGATTCTCGCTCTGATAGAACCGAAGTTAATCACGATTTGAGGACGTATTTCTACAAAATTTGTCATTCCCGTCCAGCCTTTAAGTCTACGAGTATTAACGTGAACATATTTCTTCTATCAAATTATAGCAGATCCATTTACCTTTTCAAGTCATATTCTGATAAGATTAGTCTCAAAAGCCAACATGAGTCCCCATGTTAAAGTGCCTGCACAGATCTGCAGCTAACAGGATGTTAGAGGCGCACCTATGTTGGCAAATTTGTGAGTTCGCCCGGTCCTCGTCAGTCCATTAGCTCTAAAACTTCCGAAAATGTTCATGTTCCCTGGCACCCAAGCAGTAATAATCGGTCGCAAAGTGGTGGTAGATTACTTGGTTTCCTATTATCCCGTGCAATGTGGTCCTATCTCGAGACTCTACTTATAATTCATGGAGGTAGCTTTAGGGAAGTAGAAGTCAAAACACACAGAGTTATATCTCTAAAGATTATATATCTCCTGTTAAACATCTTCGTTTCATGAATACCACTACCTAATGACATCTAAATCTTAGCGTCCGATGTTGCCATCGATAATAACCAGAATTTGATAATGCCAGAGCCTTCACTGCGAGGATCATATAGATTTCCACTATACAGATCGATTTATGCACTGCAGAGATGTCAGAGCCTCTGAATGTGAAGGTCGATGACTCAGCGAATACCCCAGAACTATCTGGGTCTCATTAGTCAGGCTTTTTAGATCTTCTGATAACGCTATCCGCGATACTCGTAAAAAGGGAAGTAGGAAGAAGGTGGCAAACTTGACAGCGCCAGAGTTGTCAATGGGTGTTAGAGGAACGCAGTTGAGCAGCGTTCTTGCATAGGAACATGGAAGAATGCCGCCCTAAGAGTAGTGCCTGGGTGCATCCTCAAATCTTCTCGGGATCGCCTTTATGGGGAAGCGAATATCCTATCCGTTATGCGGTCAAAACAGAACCTGCTGGGGTGCTATCATAGAAGCCATCCCAAAGACCATTTAATGGCCATGTGATTTCTTCATTGGCACAATTTCCTACTTATTTGGGAATCGCAATAAACATAATGAGAGTTACTTCGAAATAGCTATCTGCAATAGCATGACTACATTGTTCGTCATTGTTGGTATATAGTTAGCGACTTCTTGGTAACTACAGAACTTTATTAAAAGCTAAAATTTATAATTCTGTGCTAAATATCAACTATTTCTAACTTTGTTATTTAGAAGAGGAGCTGCAAGATCGCCAAAAATGTATTGCACAGTGTTTTGAAACCCACACTTGTGAAGCACCCTAATGTATCTACTTATAGAAAGAGTTCTGACGAGAAATTCTTATGTACTTACATCAAATATATTACTATATACGTACATATGTATATAAGACATAAACATATGTATGATGTTGTATTATATGCTCTATGCTGGTTGACATTTAATCCCAGAGTGGCAAGAAAGGAAAAACATTTAAATTAACTCTTTTCAAATGGTGTTACGCTAAGCAAACAGTGCCACCACCTCCGCCGTCATCATAGTCACAACCTGCCGCACCACCCAACATACTGCAGGAGGAGCAGAAGGTTTAAGCCCATAGATATGCTGTTGTTATTGTTGGCCTGCTGGTTGGTTGTTAGTTTCATTCATTCGTTCATTCGTTCATTCATCAACAGTTTGCATGCAATTATACATTCATCATCAAGATTATGCCACGACATGCATGTCGCCGCGATCAGTGGCATCTCTCTTCTATTATTTTTTGTTTGTTTCTCTTTTACAGTGTCGCGATTCATTTTGTTGTGGTCGATGAATGTTGGTGTCATCATGGGCGGATTTAGTATGAGACATTGTCATGGGCCCTGGAATTAATTTGGAAGGATTATGTGTTATATGTGGTCAACTAATAGTGTCAAATCCTAGGTTGTGCTAGTTAGGATTGAAGGGCAACCTTTGTGGCATTGTTGTGCTGGAAAATTCTCAGAGATATAATTACATTTTTTGATGTAACCACATCACCGCTAAACCTCTTTTGTTGTGACCATTGATGTCTTCCCCTATACTAAAGTCGTCGAGCAGTGAAGTCTTATTTAGTGCTAAAGTCGTTGACCAGTGATGTCTACCTCTTTACCAGAGTCGTGGAGCGATGAGCTCTTCCTCTAAGCCGAATTAATCGACCAGTTAAGTCTTCCTCTACACTCAGCTACCATCTCTACACTAAAACCAATAAAGTCCTCGTTTTACTAAAGTCGGCATTCCTCTGCACTAGATTCGGTCATGACGTCTTCTTATATACTGCAAGGTTTTTCTCTAAAATAGTCGACCACTGTGGCATTCCTCTACTATATATTATTCCTCTATATTAAAATCTACCATTCAAGGTTCTTCTATATTAGAGCCGAGCAGTGTTGTATTCGTCTTAGCTGAAAGCCACCACTACGAAATTGCTCTATACTAGAGTTGCCTATCGAGGACTTTACTTGTACTGTAATCGATCTTTGAGATCATCATATAATAGGAGTCAACCATTGGAATCTTGTTGTTGCTGTTGCAGCAGTATATGTGTTTGTTGTCCATTAGGTGTTGTTTTCATTCGCCTTGTGTAGTGGGTTCTGCTGTATTTGTTTCCAGGTCAAGGAAAATGGCTACTTCCACTGGTTGGGTCGAAAGACACTTAGCAACAAGTGGAGTAGGTTTGGCAGAACAGTTAAACAGGTATAGTGTTATGTGTGGTTCATGGTTACAAACGGGACATGTGTTCGACGTGGTGCCATCAAGCCTGATTTTAATTGCGCCAAAAGTACTCCTGTCTGTCGTGGTAGTTCCTCTTCCTCCGAGGCCACAGGTGGATGGTGATCTCCTAGTACGACATTGACTCACAACTCATTGACTCCATTATTCACGGCTTCAGCTCCTGCATCAAAGTGTATGTCAGCCAGGCCCGCCTGGTAAGCTCTTTGATCTAGAGGTTCCCTCTTGATCATGAAGGTCTTTCCTGATCTGCCTGGGAGGCGGAAGCTTATCCACAGGATGGTGGTTTGGATGGCTTGAACGGTAGCAACCAAGCAGATACTGCTTCGACAGCAAAAAATCTTTTTCTATGCTGTAGTCGACCGTTGAACTATTTATCCACACAATACATTAACATTGATATATTTCATTGTACTGTAAATCATTCAAACCTTAATCTATGTTAGAGTACACCGTAAACTTCATCATCTCTACAAGATTAGACCATTGAGGTCTTCATCCTCGATCATTAAGGTCTGCCTCAAACTAGGTTAAATGAAGTCTACCTCTTTCTCTATAGAGTCGTCTACCATTGACGTCTTCCTCTCTTGTAGAGTCGATGATTAAGCTCTTCTTCTTTAGAGTCATCAACTGTAAAGGTCGTCGAGTATAGGGGTATTCCTCCATAGAGTCGTACAACCATAGTCCTCCATATATTCGTCAGTGATTTAATTCTTCCTCTTCAGAGTCATCGACCAGAGAGACCTTCCCCACAGAGTCGTCGGTGATTAAGCTCTTCATCCATAGAATCGTCGGTGACTGAACTCTATCTATATAGTGTCGCCGACCATTGAGATCTTCATCTATTCTATAGTCGACCGCTGAGATCTTCCTTTGTTATAGGATCGACCATTTAGATCTTCATCTATAGTGTCGTCGACCATTACCAGAGTTGAGGACTTCCTCTATAATAGAGTTCAGTTTTAAGTTCTGCCAATATACTACATTTGTCCAATGAGTTCTACCAGTTAATTTATAGAGTCGTATACCATTACCAGAGTCGAGGATTTCCCCTATAATAGAGTTCAGCTTTGAGTTCTGCCACTCTACTAGATTGGTCCAATGAGGTCTTTCGGCCATTGAGGCAGTTGAGATCTTCCTGTATAGAGTAGTCGACCATTGAGGTCTTCATGTGTGGAGTCGTCAACCATTAAAGTCTTCATCTATAGAGTCGTCAACCATTGAAGTATTATCAACTATTGTAACCTTCCTATACATAGTCGTCAGTGATTGCTACCTTTCTCTGCAGAATCGTTGTTCACTGAAGTCTTCCTCTATTGTGGAGTCTCTATTATAGGGTCGACCAATGAGATTTTCATCTATCGTCGTTGACCATTACCAGAGTTGAGTCCCGTCCCTCTACTCGATTTGTTAAATGAGGTCTACCTCTTCATCTATAAAGTCGTCGGTTATTACAAGAGTCGAGAACTTCCACTATAATAGAGTTCTGCCACTATACTAGATTTGTCCAATGAGTTCCTCCTCTTCTAGTGTTCACCAAGCCCCAAGCGATCGTTGAGATCTTGCTTTATAGAGTACCCAGTCGACCATTGAGGTCTTCATCTGTAGATTCGCTGACCATTAAAGTATACATCTATAGAGAATTATTATCAACCATTGAGACCTTCCTCTACAGAGTCGTCGGTGATTGGGGCATTTCTCCAGAGAATCGTCGACCATTGACGTCTTCCTCTATTGCGAAGTCTTCATTCAATGATCAGTGCCTCTTTACTATAATAGATTTGAGCTTTGAGTTCTGCTACTCTACTGGATTTGTCCAATGAAGTCAACCTCTTTACCTGGGTCGACTATTGAGGTTTTCCTCTTCTCGAGCCGACTATACCTCTTTATGATGGTCGAAGTCTTTCGGCGGTGTATATAGAGTCGTCCATCGGTGAGATCATTCTCTATAGAGTAGTCAGTCGCCCATTAAACTCTTCATCTGTAGAGTCGTCGATCATTAAAGGTTCATCTATGGCGAGATCCTTCTTCCGAGTCTATAGAGTTGTCGATCGTTGATGTCTTCCTCTATAGAGTAGTCGACCATTAAAGTACGAGTATTCATCTGTAGAGTTTTGGTCATTGAGGTCTTCATCTATAGAGTCCGCGATCATTGAGTTGTGTCTCTTTACCAGAGTCGAGGGCTTCCTCTATACTATAGTTTATTGAGACGCCCATTAAAGTCTTCCACTAATTTAGTGACAAACATTGTGGTGTGTCTTTATACTAGAGGTCTATCTATGGGATCGACCATTGAGATCTTCCACTATACATCAGATTTAAGTAACAAATAAAAGTTACTCTCATTGAGGCCCATTGCGAGTCCCAATACCACCCTGCTCGGCGTTGTTTGTTGCTGTACTGTTTTGTATTTGTTCTATGTTCGAAACATTCATATCTTGTCATAGATTTGGATGCTTCTCTTGCATCCGAAAACATGCATGCCAACATGCGAATAAAACTTTTTAGGTTCCAACAATTTAATGTATCTACACATCTTTTTACATTGCAACTACTTGTAGTACTTCTACTATGTATGGATGGATGGCTGGACTGAGTGCCTCTTCTCCCCCACTTCTCCCGGCATCCATCGTACTCTTGAAAACATGCATGTTTATACATATTAGTGGTATAGGGTATACTACCACCCCTCCGACTCCACCTTCTCCCAAATACTCCTGATTGTCTCAAACATACAAGATTACTTCTACTCCTCTTTCGTAGCTCTCGCGTATATTTGTGAATATTTGTTGTTTATGTTCAATGATGTTGACGTTTTGTGCCGCTTTTTTGTGCCTTATGTGCCTCCCAAAGTGGTCTTCGGCTGGGGTAATGGGTTCTTGCTCTGGCAGTGGCTCTTGGTGCTGATGATGTTTGGTTTGGTGGCATAGTATCATAACATGCGATTTAACAGCGCCACACAATTAATTGTTGAAGTGACTTTAATTGTATGGGACGGGGTTTCTGGAGTTAACCGTCAACTCGATGATGAATGATTGAAGAAATTCAAAGAACAACATTAGAATTATGCAAAAGAAAATTATGTCAAAACGTCTTTCCGGGAAAAAGTTCATCAGAGACCCTACAGCGGCTAGATGATAACGGTCAGAGTGAAAAAGTGTGACGATCCATAGAATAAGATGGAACCTCATAAGTTCTACGATATCCCAACGGAAAGAAGGGATCACTGGGGAATAAGCTGTTTAACTCTGAAATGATAATTGGGATATACTAGAAAAAGTCAGTAGGCATATCTTAGATAATAAACCAATATGTATGTGAATATCAATGTCTGAATAAAGATTATCTCCATCTAGACCATCATATTGAGCTTTTTGATCTAATACATTTACATTTTTTGATCTAATACATCAAAAATTGAATTGTTGACTTCACTATACTGCAGTAAGGCCCATGTGTGAATGAAACTGGTGCAAATTTACAATACCAGAAATTAATCGTTAATATGCCAAGACAAGCGTGGATTGACAAAATACATACAACAAAATAAGCTAAATTATAAACTTTGCAAATAAAACTAGGTTGTTAAAACTACCTTTTCTTCACACATTTAGTCTATCGCTTTGAACCTACCCAATTATATTAAAAACCCAAACCAAAAGATTTGCTAACATCAGTCAAGTTTTCCAATCCACCAAAGAAATTTGTCTAAGATAGCCTCCCGCCTTCTAAAGGGAGCGGGTCTCAGACACAGAAGGGGTTCTATCCTTGCATCTTTCTCTTAGTCAAATCAGCTCCTGCAAAAATCATTACTAAAAAGTTCGAGTCTCTCGGCAAGGACGTCCAATGAGATAGTGAATCGACATGGCAGACAGTGAGACGCCCTGTCTCGATGGAACAGCATTGCGTCTGTGCGTCTCATATTTAGGCAGGGCTTATTAGCTTGGAATGTATGAAATTACTGACTAGTGACCATCACCAGTTTGTTGCCACAAAGATGCTACCTATGCTAGAGTTGAACATTGATGTATTCATCTTTAGAGTCGTCGACTATGGAGGTCTTTATGTATAGAGTAGTCGACTATTGAGGTCTTACTCTTTAGAGTCGTTGATCATAGATGCCTTCCTCCATAAAGTCGTTTCGTGTAAGGAGTCGTCGACCATTGATGATTCCCTATATTCTAGAGTCGATCGTTTATATCTTCCTCTATTATAGAGTAGATCATTAGGTCTTCTTCTATAGATTCGTCGATTGTTGAGGTCCTACTTTATAAGGTCGTTGACCAGTCTTTTTACCGGACCCTAGTCTGTCATACCATAGAAGCCTTCCTCTATTCTAGATTCGACCATTGAGATCATCTTATCTGTACAGTCGTCGGCAATTAAAGTCTTCCTTTTTACAGTCTTCCTCTGCAAAGTCGTCGGTAATGTAGACATTTTTCTACAGAGTCTGGGACCATTGAAATGATCTTTAGTGTCCTCGATAATTTTTCCTGAACAAATAATTTCACAAGAGTTTACATCTATCTGCGCGCCGTAAAATAAGACAGCGTCAAGTCATGAAAGACTCGATAAGTGAGACGTCAGGCCTTATAAACTATTACAGGGCGTTGTTGCGCGTCAGAACCAAATTAGATTGGAATGTATACAATTCGTCACTAGTGACAATCTGCCGATTTTTTGCCATAATTACACTACATGTTGTAAAGTGGACCATTAACGTCGTCTTCTGTAGAGTCATAGGCCATTAAGGCGTGCCTGTTTACTTAAGTAGAAGTCATAACAATACTAGGTTAATTCATTAAGATATTTATCTATTGAGTCGTCGACGTTGAGTTCTTAGTTTATATAATTGTCGATTATTGAGATCTTTCTCTATAGAGACGTCGACCATTGAGTTCTTCCTCTACTATCACAGTCCACCATTGAGGCCCTCATATATTCTAGAGACGATCATTGAGGTCTTCCTCTAAAGAGACGTCGATCATTTAGGCCTATATCTGTCGTGGATTGTTAAAGTCTTCCTCTATAAAGAATTGTCGACCATTTAGTACTCTATTTATATATATAGTCCTCTATACTTCGACGATCATTTAGGTATTTCTCTATAGAGTCGTAGGCCATTGAGGTTTTCCTTTTTGCCTGGCTCTAGCATTGAGGCCTGACTCTATTCTACAGTCATCCATTGAGTCCTTCCTCTATTTTAGAATCGTCGTTGAGACATTACTCTATTCCAGAGTCGAACATTAATATCTTCATCTAAAGAGACATCGACCATTGAGGTCTTCCTCTAAAGAGTCGACTGCAGTCCTCTTCTATTCAGCCGTAGACCAATTGAGTTTTTTTATCTATGGAGTCCTCCTTCATGGCTCCTGCGAAATTAAAATGAGAAGAAATTAAGAATATCTGCGAGCGGTCCAATAAGACAGCAACAAGTCATGCCAGATTGGATAAGTGGGACTTCCGATCGCGTGAACAACAGCAGGGCGTTTCATTTGTAGGCAGAGTCACATCAGCTTGAAAGGTATACAGCTTCTGACTAGAGTCCATCTCTCAAGAAGAATTTTGAATAGAGGCATGTAAAATAGTTCCTAGTTCGCATATGTGGAACAGCACCTATTATAAGGTGGATTGTGAACTACCCACACATTTCGTTAAGAAATCTGCTTCAATTGAGCGTAGTTATAGAATTTAGGAATACCGAATTCAGGTATTCAAATGGAGTCTGCCTGTCGGAGAATACATATATTCCAATATTTCTCAGAACATTATATCTCAGCCATTCTGCCTCCCTAATAGCCGACGTTTCTGCCTCATATACACTGCGGTTATCAGACAGTCCAGAATTTATTCAGAGGAAAATTCAGGAAGACAGAATCGACGTATTTAATGGTGCCCGGCTACTGGATAAGACATTTATTTAACAACTTATGTTTTAGCTATTCGTCTACATCTCTGTCAGCCAACATTATAGGCTGGTAAACACTCTTGAGATCTGATAGCTATATATCTTTCGTGTAGACCCCGCGACCAAACTTACTATTATATTACAATCATCAGAATATAAATGCACACATCTTATACCACCCGGAATGCGCTATTTCCATTCCACACATCGCTATCCCTGACAGGCTCCCTGGGGTGTATAAGAATTTGTCCCCAGTAATATTCTTATCTTTGCGATAGTTCCCTTAAAAGTAGTGGTGTGGCAGCAGCAACCTCTTCCTAGATTATCGGGAGCCAGAAATTATAGTATTACATTTAGTGCATCACGCTGCCTTGTCTCCAAAGCGCCAGTGATTCGCAGCCTGGCCATTATTCGGACCTTACTTGCCACATAAAATAATCTGTATTTAAGTATAAATTCTCAACATATATAAATGAAATAATTGTCCTTTTTCCGCATATGCGCATGTTTTGGCATTCATTCGGCACAAAAATCCATAAAGTTCAATAGCATTGCCTTTTACGCCAATGATATTACCCTTCTTCAACCGAAAAAGAGCAGCAATAAATTTCACAGCTTAACCTAGCGCATTCAATGAAAAACCAACATTCCATGAAACAGCAGCCCCCCTCCTTTGACTCTGATGTCATCGTGGTGGTGCTGCAGAAGCATCTTGCAGGTTGCAACATGCATCTCCGAAACACCAGCAATTGCAGGATATAATTGTGTAAACACAGTCTGCTGGACTTTATGCACTACAATTCCACTTGCGTGGAAACACATGGCCCTAGGACTGAACACTGACCGCATCAGCTAGGACCAACCAGAAGGAAATAGCATCGACAATGTCATCACCCAGTTAAATGTGGAGACACACACGCTATCACACTCTCACCCTGTCACATATGCTGCAAATTGAATGCGTAATTTTGCCAACGCCGTAAAGTATGCAATCAAGTAATTTATCATTCTGCGAGCACGGTCGAAGAGACTACAGACAGACAGTTTGTCGTCGCGGCATAAAGGATTGCCGCAGTTTGGGGGGTTAAAGTGAGTGATGATTATGAATGCATTGAGTGGTGATGATGATGATGATGCTGCTGTTGTCTGGTAGTCTTCATGGTTGTTCATGGATGGGCGTATGGTCGGATGGGAAGTGGCTTATTGGCCCTTTTTAACTTTTAAGCTTTAATTTGTAATTCTCCCATTCCTCCCTCTTTTTTGGTATGCCGCAAATGTTTCTCTCCCTCCGCGCCTGAACGTATGCCACAAATTTGCGGTTTTCCATTTGAGGTGAGTGGTTATGCTTCCGCTAGACGACGTGCACCCACGGTGGTGTTAATACCTGTTCGAGTTGTTCGTTCTTTTGGGAGTCTAATTAATTTTGTGTTCTTCTTCATGCCTGGCCAAAAGTAGATGAGAATATTTAAATAAAATTGTCTGGTAAAAAGTTGTTGTCTTCTTATTTCCCTGAGACGCATCTGGTTTTTTAGATAATGGGTTTTTTGTCCTGCCGGGCCAAGTCTTAATAATTTGAAAAAGAGAAAGTTTCGGTTTGGATGGGGTGGGTTGCATTGGAATATAGGTGTCCACCTGCGGTGGTGTTTTGGCGGACGTTGGACAAAAGTTGTGCTCATCTGTTATGGGACGTGATGGCAAATATTGAGTGTTTAGCTTTTAAGCAGATTGTTTGGGGCCTTCGTATTTTTAATTTTTTATTTAAATAGGAAAAATAATTTCAACAGTTTTGAAATAAATGTTAGAACAGAATTACTTGATAATTAGGAATATTTTTTTAAAAAGCATCTATTCATTCACGAATGAACGAACATTGGCAAACGTTCCTTGTTAAAGTTCGTTGATATAACGTACAATTTCGCTCTGTTGACAAAAACATTTACTGCAATTTACTTCATCGTCATTTCGAAAGACCTTCAGCCTCCCTGCGCTTTCAGGGACGGCCGTTTCAACCAAGTAGACAGGTACAACAAGTCCCTTCAATATAACAATAGCCGATAATACTTTATGCGTATGCTTTAATTATGTTGAAGGGACGAACAGTTGGTACGAATGCGATCCCAAAATTAGCCGACATGACATATAGATGGCGGTTTTTGGACATTCAAAAATACCATCTCAGTGAATTTGTAAACATGAAAAATTGGTCACCGATATGTACTACAATACATTCATTTGAAAGCTCTCAGTCCAACCAATATTAAAACCGAGCTAGATTCTACTTTGGGGAGTCTGATCTTTCGTTAACAACTATAAACTATTGGGTGGCAGAGTTTAAAAGGGGCCGTACGAGCTGCCAAAACGAAGTCATGGGCTTTTCAAATAGTACTATACATCGCATATTGACGGACACTTTGATGATGAGAAAGCTGTGCGCACGACGGGTGCCGCGTTTGCTCATAATCAAGACAATGTACCAGTTCACACATTCACTACTGTAATAGCCAAAATCTAAACTAATTGATTCCAGTTTTAGCTCTGTCACATCTAAAAGTTAACTCTGGTTTGATTATATTAATTCAAAGTCTGCTCAACAGAAGACGCATAACAGTATGTTTTGGGTCCACAACTTTGTAAACAGAGGGACCCCACAAGCGGTGAATGAAATCCTGCTAGATCTAGAACTTTGGGGCTGAAATGTCGTGGCATATGCGAAGGACGTACCAATCGCAGTGAGTGGCAAATTCGTAAACGTCCTCAGAGACATCCTACAGGTTGCTCTGAACAAATTTATCTAGCCAATTTGTTCAGAGCCACGTGTAAGGCCAGAAGCAGCGGTTTGGGCGTAAACCCAAACAAGACATAATTGGTTCTCTTTACTAGGATAAATAATGTCCCACATGTGGACCCTCCACCTCGGATAACTGGAACAGATCTAGAATTTTCTAAATTTTTAGGAATAATTCTAGATAGAAAACTGTTATTGAGACTTAACGTATTGGAACGCGTAAGGAAGGCCAACGTCGCCTTATATTCCTGCAAAAAGGCTGTAGGCTCGCGGCCTTGAACAAAGGTTCAAGGAACAGCCTACCTGAGCATAAACGGAGCCTTACGGACTAAAGCGACCGAGTCTCTACAAGCCCTACTCCGTATACTGCCGATTAATATTGTGGCGACAGAAGTTGCAACCAAAGCGGCAATAAGATTAAACTACGGTCACATGAGGATATCAAAGTGTAGTGCTATGGTAACCGACCGAGTGGACTATATACCAACTGTGTACACCTTCGAGAGAAATTACATCGCTATGATTCCCGCCACAGATGAATGGGTTGGCAGAATATCAGGTAATATAAACCATCTATACTTTTACATGGATGGTTCGAAGCTTGATGAAAAGGCTGGCTTCGGAGTACACAGTGAAGAACTTAGTTTGGATATAGCTCACAGGCTACCTGCAGTGTATATCAAGCCGAAATAATGGCAATATGGGAAGTCGCCAAATGACTGAGTCGCAACATAGTAACCAACACTGGCGTTATCATTTACTCGGACAGTCAGGCTGTTATCAATTCTCTGGAGGCAACATCCCTAAATTCACAAATATACCCTCGACTGCCGCAGATCTCTTAAAGAGATGGCTGAGCAGTTTAATATAAACCGCATGTGTGTGCCTGGGCATAGGGATATCCCGGGGAACTGCATTGCCGATGAACTTGCTAGGAAAGGAACGACATTACAAATTCTCGATGAATTCGCATATTTTGGCGCTCCACTATCCACGTGCAAGCTTTGGCTTAGGCAAGAGGCAATCAGGCAGTCCAACGAAAGATGGGCAGAAATCGGCACCTGCAGGGTAGCTAGACAAATCTGGTAAAGGTATGACCTGTGAAGATCAAAATATCTCCTCGCACTAGAGAGGCAAAGATTATCTACGTTAGTATCAGTTCTGACGGGACACTGCTTGATCGGCAAACACGCCAAAAGATTGGGTATTGACTTCAATGACTTCTGCAGAAACTGAGTAGATGAGGAAGAAGTGGAGAGCATTGAGCACTTGCTATGCGAACGCCCCGCTCTGAGTAAACGACGACTGGACATACTGGGGTCGGCCTTTCTAGGCAGCCTAACAGATCTTTCCAGTACCGATATTCGTACTATCGATAAATTTGTATATCAAACAGGTTGGTTTCGATGAGGGGCATTTCAGCCCGTAGTAACACTAGGGACCTAAACTGATCTATGTGAACTTGTAAAAAAAAAATAATACGGATGCCACCCTAACCTAAATCTTCACCGAGGTCTTCCTTGGCTGATAAATCTATTGCGCTTAGGTGACCCTTAAGTCCTGGGTGAAATGTAATAACCTCAGGGAGACAGGTACACAAATTTGTACCTTAACCTCCTGATGTACAGACTAGTTCTGTCTTGGTGGAGCTCACACTAACCCTATTTTGAGGAGGTCTGAACGTCGTGTTGTTAAATGAAGTTTCTAAGAGGACTTGGAAACTTCGTCTTTCCGCTATTGCCAGGTCATATGAATAGGTAATAACCTCAACATCCACATTCTCCACAGAAACCCTAATACTATTCAACGGAAGATTGCATGGACTCAACGGCTCATTGAGGAGTTCCTCTGTTGAGAAATCTATGGCGACCAGTAGACTCTAACCTAGCTGAATTTAATTTCTCCTCCTTAAAATTGCCAAGGAAATCTCTTAAGAAGTGCTAGCTTCCCATAGGGAACCTGAAGGTACTATGTAACTCTTGGTATGTAATTGAGAACCATCTAAAGCTTCTGCTACTCTAACGGTCATAGCACCCTCGATTTTAGGCAATACCATCTGGAGCCAGCGCTTTGAGTTTAAGCCATAACCACCACGAAATTCCCAAAGGTCCGTTCCCAATTGTCAGGATATAACTAAGGTTATGGCAGAAGTTATCTCTCAGACTTAATGAAACTACTAACAGATTTTGACCCACGCCGAACGGAACTATTGGTGGAAGAGTAGAGTGTGATCAATGTTAGTCCAAAGGTAACTATCGATTATTCTCTACAAGTTTCTAAGGGAAAAAATTTGAAATATAATCGGCCAAAAATCCTTATGCGACATATTTCGTGCTTTAGGAATAAAGACAATCTTAGATCTGTTTGAACCAGGGAATCAGTATATCAGCTATCGCCTACACATTGTCTGATCCTGAAGACATAAAATATTTAAAACTTCAATATTTCTTGATTCATAATTCGATGTATTATAGCTGTATAGGCAGTACACTTTACCTCTTGGTATGTGATTGAGGAATATATAAAGCCTCGGCTATTAGGCAACTCCATCTGGAGCCAGCGCTTTGAGTTTAAGCCATAACCACCACGAAATTCTCAAAGGTCCGCTCCCAATTATGAGGATATTACCAAGGTAATGGCGGAAGACTAACATGTTTTGTTCCACACCGAACTATTGGTTGGAGAGTAGCCTGTGAACAATGTTAGTCCAAAGATAATTATCGATTATTCTCTTCAAGGTTTTAGGAGAAAAAATACGAAATATGTATAAGCGGTAGGATATCCTGATGCGAAGGCTATGCTGGTTTGGGAATAAATACAATCTTAGAGCTGTTACAACACAACTAGCATTATTCAGCCTTTAGATCAAGGAATAATTTCAACTTTTAAAAAATACTACATAAAAGGCACTTACCAATTCATTTTAAATAAAATTGAAACTGAATCACTTACGTTAAATGAAGCTTGGAAAAAATTTACAATTTTGGACTGTATTATCCTGGTAGAATCAGCGATATCTAAACTGCGTCCTCAAACATTAAATGCATGCTGGAAAACTACATGGCCAGATTGTGTTGTAAGAAGTACTGGCGAGGAAATATCGACACTGACAAATGAAATAATAGATCTAGCTCATCAAATGGGAGGAGATGGATTTGACTCGCTAAACCAGGACGATTTGGAAGAGCTTTTAGCAGAAGAGCCATTAACCGATATCGAAGTTGTTAGCTCAGTTATAAGAAATGAGCAAAACGTGGATAGTGAAGACAGTGATTCCGAAGAAATTGTTGAACATTTCACTTCAAAAAAAATTGGTTATATCCTCAGCACAGTTAATGCCTTACAAAACCAAGTTCTTACTATGGATCCAGACACGGAAAGAGCACTAAAGATTCAACGCGGGCTGACTGATTTGTTTTCCGGATATCAAGAATTGCGCAAGGAACTTATAAATTCAAAATCGCAAAGCCTAATGACAAATTATTTTTCAAGAAAAGAAACAACTGAAGCCCCTAAAAATTCTTTGATCTCATCTCCTATTCACGAGATAAATTCTAGTGATGAAAATGATACTGACGTCGAACCCATTCCAAAACGATGCAGACCATTATTCAGTGGTTCAGATTAATCATAAATATTCGCAGATATACTTAAAAAATATTTAAGCTTATTTTTGGATCATTTTTAATTTTCTTTTTTCTGTAATTAATGAATTATTACATTTATTTATGAACTTTATATTTATTTATGAATCGTTAAGTTTATTTAAAAAAAAATTGTTTTTATTGTTTAAATGAATAAAATAAATATATTTTTGTTAATTTTTTTATGCGATTTTGTTATGATTTTTTAACCAAAATTTGAATTTATGCGATTTTTCAGAATTTTGGAACGAATCACTTGTTTTTATATGAAGCTAGAGTATATTTTTATGCGAATTTGATTTATGCGATTTTTTTTGGAACGCATCAGTCGCATAAAACGAGACCTGAGTGTACAACTATGTTCTTCTATGCAGTTGTCTCTGTCCAGTGGAGCTCTTGTGGACTTTGCTTTATTTAAGATTTTCCTGCAGTACTTTCTCAGCATAATTCATACTTAGAATTAAGCAAATGTAATTTATATTAAACAAATAGTCTAATTTTAGTTATGAAACGTCATTATTTGTTAAAAAATTACGATGTCTTTGCGACAAATCTCAAATTCCAACTAACTTTTTTCAGTGTACTTTCCTGAAATACTTTTCTGATGAAAAACATAACGTTATATCTTTATGAGGGATCTGATAGCGATGAAATCTTGGCTGGTGTCTCACAAAAACATGTTCACTGCTCCGCAATAATTTCCATTTTACAAATAAGCTTAGATCAACTTAGCAGTAAGTAGATGGAATTTCATTACAACTTGATGATGTTTATCTTGAAATTACAAAACTTTTCATCTAAATAATTCAGCGTATGACTAAAAACGACAAATTAAAGCACTAAGAATGCATTGTTGCTACGAGTTAATATGGGAATGGAAATGTACATAAATCTGCGGAAAGTTGACAGCTATGAAACTTGTTTTGATACAATTTGCCATTCTTGAGAATACATTGTGTGGAGCAAATTATTTAAGATAGATTAAAGGAAAATAGGTAAGAAGTTGCAAAAATAAAATAGAAATGTAACCACTAACACGGCGCTACACTTTTGGGAGTGAGGAATTCTTCTTCCATCAAATGCTAGTACTCGAGGAGTAGGATAAATTCTACTGTCACATTAAATTCAAATTACATCTTATATTTTTTCCAGACTATGTAATTCTGTAAATTAAAATATTTTAAGAGAAATTATTGCCGGGGTTCTTCGCATTATATAACCCACTCTCGTGAAAGATCTTTTAGTTTGAGATTGCATGTACTTTAAATAATATTTATGTTTATTCTAAAATAGTTGCTCTCTTTTTTTTCTTTTGCAGGTAAGTCAGTACGATTTTTTACTTGAAGGCAAATTTCCTCCTCCATGTAAGTATATCTCAGAATTAAAGAAATAGTGGACCTTAATCATAAGTAGACTTAAAAAATATAAGAGGATTATAAAAAAGATTTTTAATGGAATACATTTCTCAAAACTTTATATGAATTATTACGAATGAGGCACCTTGTCATTTTATCAGTTTTACTATCTATTTAATAGTTACTTCATCGATTTAATAGTTATTTCTAGATTTAATAGTTAGTCCCTGTTCAACAAAGGATTGACAACTAAAAATGTAAAAAATCAGTAAAAAAATTGTCAAAACTGTTTCTGTAAGAAAATACCATTAAAAAGATATTTTAAAACTTTTTAACAGATTTGTGTTTTTAATAATATTAACGGAAACAGTTTTTGGTATATACCGATTTTTTGTTAATCTTGAGCTTGATAAATGGTATTGTAATTTCTTGATAATAATGTAAACGTTATAAAGCGTTTGGTCGATAAAGAAATTAGAAAAATTGGCCCCGATAGGTTACACTGTAGTAAAGCAAATGTGAAAAATGTTTCGTCTACTACAGCGTAGATGACCCAACTGTTCGTCCACTTAAAAAAGATGTATGTCCATCTACAGAGTAGATGATCCAGGTATTCGGCTACTAAAGAGTAGATGACTCAACTGTTCGTCTTCGGCAGATGAAATGACCCAACTGTTCGTCTACTACAGAATAGATGGCCCAACTGTTCGTCTAATACAGAGTAGATAGCCAAACTGTTCGTCTATTACAGAGTAGATGACTAAAGCGTTTGTCTACTACAGACAAGATGATATAACTGGTCTTATACTGCTGATTAGATGACCCAACTGTTCGTCTATTGCTGAATAGATGTCCCAACTGTTCGTCAACAACGGAGTAGATGACATAACTGTTCATCTACTATTGGATAGATGACCCAACTGCTGAGTAGATGACCCGGCTCTACATGTACCACAGAGAAAATGGTCCAAATGTTAGTCTACTACAGAGTAGACGACCTAAATGTTCGTCTAATACACCGTAGATGTTCCAGTTGTTCGTCTACTAAAGGTACGATGACCCAAATTATCGTCTACTACGGAGAAAATTACCCAACTATTATCTACTACAAAGTATATGACCCAACTGTTCGTCTAATACAGAGTAGACGTTCCAGTTGTTCGTCTACTAATGATAAGATGACCCAAATGATCGTCTACTGTATAGTGTAGAGTAGATGACCCAACTGCTCATCTACAACAGATTAGATGACACAACTGTTCGTCTACAACAGATTAAATGACCATATGTTTCACCTACTACAGAATATATGACCCAACTCATCTACTACACAGTAGCTGTTCCACTTATTCGCCTCCTGCTCATCTACCACGGATAAAATCACCCAACTGTTTGTCTACTACAGTGTATATGACCCAACTGATTGTCTTCAATTGAGTAGATGACCCAACTGTTCGTCTACTACAGAATAGATGGCCCAACTGTTAGTCTACTACAGAGTAGATAACCAAACTGTTCGTCCGCTCCAAAGTAGATGACACAAATTTTCGTCTACCACAGAGTAGATGAACCAACTTTTCGTAATGAATAGATGATACAACTGCTGATTAGATGACTCAACTGTGCAAATATATATCTATATATATATATCTATTGTGTCTATATGACTCAAATGTTCGTCTTCAACAGATTATACACCATACAGTTCATCTATTACAAAATATATGACCCAACTGTTTGTCTACTTTTGAGTAGATAATCCAACTTTTCATCTACTTCACAGTAGATGTTCCACTTGTTCATCTCCTAAAGATAAGATGACCAAATGGTCATCTCCTAAAGATAAGATGAACCAAATGTTCATCTAACGTGGAGAAAATTACCCAACTGCTTGTCTACTACATAGTACATGACCCAACTGTCCTTTTAATACAGAGTAGATGTCCCAAAGGTTCGCTTTCGACAGAGTAGATGATACAGCTGTTAGTGTACTACAGAGTAGATGACCAAACTTTTCGTCCACTTCAAAGTAGATGACCAACTGTTCGTCTACCACAGAGTAGATGAAACAACTTTTCGTCACTACAGAGTAGACGATCTAACTGTTCATCAACTACAGAATATATGACCCACCTTTTCGTATACTGCGGAGTAGATTACCCAATTGGTCGTCTACGAAAGAGTAGATGTTCGTCTATTACGGAGAAGATGACTAAATTCTTCGTCTACTACGGAGAATATGACCCAACTGCCCGTCTACTACCCGTCTACACTAAACTGTTCGGCTACAACAGAGAAGATATCCCAACTGTGTGTTCACTACAGAGTAGATGACCCCACTGTTCGTCTATTATCGAGTATTAGCCAAATTGTTCGTCTACCAAAGAGTTTGTACGAGTATATTGCAGAGTAGTTGACTCAACTGTTCGTCTTCTACAGACTAGATAGACCTACTATTCGTCTGATACAGAGTAGTTGACTCAACAGTTCGTCTACTAATGATTAGGTGGCCCAAATGTTAGTCTGATGCTGATTAGATGACTCAACTGTTCGTATACTACAGAGTAGATGACCCAACTGTAGTACATATACTTATATACTTATAGTTGATGATGCAAATCTTCGTTTGCTTCACGTAGGTGATTCCAACGACTGGATTCTGCAGAGTAGCAGTACCGTTTCTTTTTTAAATTCTATATCAATAGACCCACAAAGTCTTGTTGAGTACCTCTTTTGCAGTATTTTGTGCTGAAAGATCATTACTATTTACATTATCTACATTTACAATTTTAAATTTAAATCAACTATAAAAAAGGACTCATAATTTTTTCAAATTTCTGGTTTTATTGGAAATATTGAACTTTGTCATTTAATAATTGAACACAATATCATTCATGTGACTACCACGTCTGACTCGGCAGTACCTGATCCGATCAACCCAATTTTTCTTTACATTTTCGATTGTTGTGGGTCGAATCTCTTCAATGGCATCTTCGATTTCATGTTTCAACGCTTCAATTGCCTCTGGATTTGAAGGACAATAAGGACATTACCACTGGCATTATTATGACATTACTCGGTCATGACTTAAATAGATTTTATTTATAATTGTATTTTCATATGAGGAGTCTTTATAATTTATATATTAATATTTCAACCATAATATTAATAAATAATTAAATTTTGAAAATTTAATGCGTTCTAAAACTCCCCACATATCAAAAACAGACAGCACTCTCAGTGTTTCTTCCGATTTTCTACAATAAAATATGGCTATTGCTAATTTGACTGCCATTCGGATATTATCTTGCCTAAGCACCAATAAAAATGCCAAATGAATTTCATTTACATACAAAGAGTAACTCCAATAAAACCACCTCATCTCTCGAACGTATTCCAAAATATGCATTTGATAAGTCCACCAAACACTCACGGCATTCAATGATATTAAAACTAATTAATTTGGCCCCTCTCAAATTCATAAAATGCTCAACAACAACAAGACTGCTCATCAGATAAATCAATGTGATGGGAATGTGTGTGTAGATTGTGGCTGGACCCCAACAAAATTCATTGCAATGCATTGTATGTACTCGTGTAATCAATTACAATGCTGCATTGCACTGCAGTTTGGTTGCATGCGCAGACACTGGCGAACCATATGCACCAGTATCCTTCAATCCCTCCTCCTTCTGCTCCTCCTCTAAATGCCAGGGACGAGTTCATACCATTAACGACATTTGCATTGTATGGCAGCCATAGAGTAATATCAGTAGCTACGGCTACGGTAGCAGTTGCTGTGGAGTAGGAGCAACAACCTCATTCCTGACTTTAGAGTGTGCGTATGTGGTCTGATGGTTGGTGGTATCCTTGCAGTGGTGACAGTGCTGCACCACAACCACATTGCATGACAACACTTGTACGTATGTTGGGGAAGTGATATATTGTCATTTGGGCGCAAAAGGATGTTACACTTAAGAGCCAATTGAGTAATAGGCCATTAATCAGCAAAATTGTCAAGTGTCCGCATATAACAATGCGTTGCAAATTGAATAGATGCGATAATTTGTGAGGCACTTGTGTGACATGTCAGTAGTTGTATTTATCGAAATATTAGATGATTTTAATTTTCTAAGGTTTTAAAGAGTATAAGGTGGAAGACATGATAGACGTCGACTATAGAGTTAATGACGGAACTGGTCGTTTACTGTGGAGTAAATGGCCCAACTGGTCGTCTTCTATGAGGTAGATGACCCTATTGGTCGTTTAAGAAGAATAGGTGATCTATGTGTCCATATACTACAGAGTAGATCACCAAAGTATTCATATTCTACAGTGTAGAATATCCAGCTGGTCGTATACTATGAAGTAGACGACCTTTTTGTTCGTTTAAGCAGAATTGGTGATCCAAGTGTTCGCCTACTACAGAGTAGATGACAAAGTATTCTCCCACTACAACGTTGACGAACCAAGGGTTCGCCTACTACTGAGTAGAAGACCCAACTGTTCATCTACTACAGTTTGACTATTCACCTACTTTAAATTAGGTGACCCAAGTATTCATCTACAACAGAGTATATTATCCAGCTGTTCTTCCACTTCCGAGTTGAAGACCCAACTGTGCATTTACTAGAGAGTTGATGTCCCAGCTGATCTCCCACTATTGAGTAGAAGACCCAAATGTTCATCTACTACAGAGAAGAAGACCCAACTTTTCATCTACTACAGAGTAGATAACCAGGTGTTCATCTACTATAGAGTAGATGACCCAATTTTTTATCTACTACAGAGTTGATGACCCAACTGTTCATCTTCGGTTCTCCTACTACTTTGTAAATGGCCCAACTGTTCATCTACTACATAGTAGATGACCTAACTGTTCATCTACTTCAGAGTAGACGACCCAACTTTTCGTCTGCTAAGAGTAGATGACCTTGTGGTATCCTACTACTGAGTAGATAGCTCAAGTGTTCACTTACGAGAGAGTTGATGATCAAATTGTTCTCCTACTACAGAATAGATGACCCACGATTTTATATACCACATAGTAGATAACCTAACTGTTCTCCTACTACTGAGTAAGTCGTCCTACTGTTCTTCTAGTACAGAATAGGTAACCCATATTTTCTTCTACTACCGAGTAGAAGACCCAACTGTTGATATACTACTGAGTAGATGACCCGGCTTTTCATCTACTACATAGTAGTCGTGTTCGTCCGCATCAAAATACACGACCCTACTTAATGTCTACTACAGAGTAGATAACCCAACTTGTCATCAACTATAGAGTAAATGAGCCTATTTAAATACTGTTGAGTACAAATCCCAACTAATGGTCTACTGTAGAATACATAATTCAGCCGATAATTCAGTGTACTTAATGTAGATGACCGAAATGGTTGCCTACTGTGGGGTAAATGGCCCAACTGGGTGTCTACAGCAAACTAGGTGACCCAAGTGGTCGTCCACAGTTGAGTGGATGCCCAACTAGTCGTCTACCGTAGTTTAGATGGCACAACTGGTTGTCTACTGTGGAGTAGACGACTACCCTTTTCGTGTACTGGTCATCTAATGTGCAGTAGGTGACCCAACTGGTCATTTACTGTAGATTACATATATCAGCTGTTCATCTACTGTCGAGTAGATGACCCATTCGGTCATCTTGTATTGAGTATATGACCCATTCGGTCATCTTGTATTGAGTATATGACCCATTCGGTCATCTTGTATTGAGTATATGACCCATTCGGTCATCTTGTATTGAGTATATGACCCATTCGGTCATCTTGTATTGAGTATATGACCCACATTGTCGACTACCACGAGTAGATGACCCATATTGTCGACTGCTATGAGTAGATGACCCATATTGTCAACTACTATGAGTAGATGACCCATACGGTTGTCTAATATAAATTGACCCATAAACTATAGATTATATGACACAACTGGTCACCTCCTGTTGAGTAGAATACCCATTCGGTCATCTTCTATAGAATATATGACCCAACTAGTCGTCTGTTATAGAGTATATTGTTTAAATGTCGCCTACTGTAAAGTAGATGGTTTAGATGGTCGTCTAATATGGAGTAGATGACCCACCCAGTCGGCTAGTACGTAGTAAATGACCTATACTGCATTCAACTATAGATTAGATGACGCATCTGGTCGTCTACTATAGAGTAGATGACCCATCCGCACGTCCAATTTAGTCTAGAAGACTCGTCCGTTCGTCTACTTCGAGTTGATAACACATCCGATAGTTTACTGTGTAGTAGATGACCCTTCCGGTCGCTATACTATAGAGTAGATGACCCTTACGGTCGCCTACTATAAAGCAGATGGCCCACCTACTAAAAAGTATATAAGCCATCCAGTTATCTACTATGGACTAGGCATCCGGTCATCTAGTATGGAGTAGATGTCTCAACACGTCATCTACTATGACCCAGCTGCTTGTCAAGAGAAGATAACCCATCGACAGTTGGCGGGACGACTGCAAAACGAGTCAATTATAGATTAATTTTCGTAGATTGTTTATTAAAGTTATTTTTACATTTAATTAAATACACTGTACAACAATTTCAAACTTTTTTCAAAATAACAGGGTTCTGTCAGTGGATTCTGGTAGAAGAGACCAAAAAAATATATACGTGTATCGGCGTTTTGAAAGATCACATCGGAATTTTATTTTAGGGGGGGTTAAAGTTTTCCCCCCTTTGCTTGTTCGTGGAGAATATCGCTATATAAAACTATGTGTTCTGTTCATCTGAGGTATAGGGTATCTTCAGCAACATTGTAGCAAATGTCAAGGCCTATATTTTTGTGGAATATATTAACCCTCTAGCTTCCCCCCATAACGGTGAGTTTTGCCTATATTTTAACAAATCGTAAAAAACTCCCCTAAAAATGGGTGGAGCGTGGTTGAAATATTCTACAAAAATGTCGGCCATAAAATTTTACTATAAGTGTCAGAACACACCCAAGCCCAAAACTTAACACAAACTCCAAAAAAACGCCCAAATTTAAGATAGCCTGTTAAGGGTTAATTTGTTATTCCTCGCATATGTAGGTTCTCCCAGCTCTGAAGAGAAGGTTGTTATTCAACAACTACCAAGAGTACTTTTGTTCTTCTTCATTATTTCTGTCATTATATTTTTGTCACTCAAAATTACCATAACGGAACTTTTGAGTGGCACGTTACTTATGAACGTTAACGTTTGACATCGTGGGTCAACCAGTTAATCTTTTTATTTTCTTACAATAGTCTACAAGGGAATTTGTAAGAATAATAATGACTGACTGTTTGGGAAAACTTGACTGGTTTTGCTACGTCTGTGGCAAGCATACCCTTATGGAACATAGGGTTTCATTTTTTACGAGCAAAGTGGAGGATATATATTAAGTTTATTTTGAACTGGAAGTTTTTCCAGATACGCCATGGGTGCCAAAACATATATGCCGAAATTGCTATATCGGTTTGATGCTGTGGTCTAAAGGTAATACAAGTTTTGATTTATATTTGATTATACAAGGTGGCGCAAAAGTAATCCTCCTATCAGAAAATGCTATAAATTTTGCGATTGGCCCCTAATGTCAGTTCTGTTTTGACATTTGTGTAGTAAACACATGCGAAATACACGTTAATAAACAATGTTACACTACACTGCTCCAGAACGCGGAATATTGCTGACTATTTATTTGACCAATAATCGGTCGGTGACTTTGGCACAGATTTCCTGGCCGTCCAACGCCTACTGGTGAAACACTGCGACGTTTAGCCGCTCGCCTCGAAGAGACTGGCACAACACGAGATGCTGCCAGGCGTGGCAGACCCCGGAGTAGCCGTTCTGCAGAGAATATTGCTGCTGTAGCCGAGGATGTCATGGAAGCGCTGTCGACATCGACCAGACGACGTGCCACGCAAATGGGTATCAGTCGACGGTCTCTACAGCGAATTTTGGTACAAGATTTGAAGATGTTTCCGTACAAAGTCCAGACGGTGCATCAGCTGTTAGCTGCTGACCGCCAATCGCGTCTAACATAACATCGAAAGGTTACTTTTGCGCCACCTGTTAGATATATATTTATATTTTGATTTTCAGTTTTCAACTGAAACTGATGAGCATGGCGAACGATTCCATCAGATATGTCTTCCTATTGAAAAACGCTATAAAAGCAAGAGCATTTTGTCACTTATAACAGATTTATGTTGGACATTGTTTGATAATGGCGTCGAATTGCCAAGAGTGAAAAAAAGTGAATTAAAAATAAATTAACTTATGTATTTAATAAGTATTTCTCCTTGTATATGCGTTATTAATAGATTTTTTGTTTATAGTCCTAAAATATAATTTAATATAAAATAAATATTATTTAATTGTAAAATAAAATCATTATTTTTTTGGCATCTCTCACATCAACCCCGAAAAAAATCAATTTTTAAAGACCTTTTTGGTACTAACACTATATAATATCTAAATTAACCCTTAACAGGAAATCTTGAATTTGGCCGGCTTTTTGGTGTTTGTGTTAAGTTTTGGGCTTGGGTGTGTTCTGAGACTTATAGTAAAATTTTATGGCCGACATCTTTGTAGAATATTTCAACCCCGCTCCACCCATTTTTAGGGGAGTTTTTTACGATTTGTTAAAATATAGGCAAAAATCACCGTTATGGGGGGAAGCTGGAGGGTTAATATATTCCACAAAAATATAGGCCTTACCATTTGCTACAAAGTTGCTGAAGATACCCTACACCACAGATGAACAGAACACATAGTTTTATATACCGATATTCTGCACGAACTAGCAAAGGGGGGAAAACTTTAACCCCCCCTAAAATAAAATTCCGATGTGATCTTTCAAAACGCCGATATACGTATATATTTTTTTGGTCTCCTCTACCATAATCCATTGACAGAACCCTGTTATTTTTTTTTGTGTTGTACTGTGATATTGGTCCCATATTTTTCTTATTCTAATTTGGTGTAGTTTAATATCAATAGATTTTTCATTAAACATTTTCCTAGAGACAAACTAATTAGAAACAAATACTTGTCGGTATCCTTGAACTTTTCCTTGCAATGCACTTTGTCGTGTGCCATCAGAATTCAAAGGACATTTGTTCATTACAAAACAAATAGAACAGAGGAAAAGCGAAGCACAGTCACAAAGACAGCCATAATTAAAAGTTAACATTAAATGTGTCAACAAATATTCGAAAGACTGGCAAAAAATTCAAAATAAACGACTAAATAAATGTATATGTAAAACACATCAAGACATCCTTCTCCGACCTCGGCGTCGGTCTCAGTCCCCGCCAGGGAAAGATGTTTTTCAATAATGTTTAAAGTATTTAAGTAAATATTGAACTACTACAAACAACAGCCATCAATTTGAGGCAAGTCCTTGAACAAGGATGACAACAAGGTGGTGATTGCTTGCTGCCGGTTGTGGTTAGTGCTGCTGGTGGTGGTGACAATTGTGGCTCGTAGCCAGGATAAAGGATGGTAATAATGAGACGCACAGTGCACAATATAAAGCGTACGACACACTAATATTTATTTAACAAATTTAAAATACACGCGTCGTGTCACATTCAACGACCGACAGACAGACAATGCAGCCGCAAACGGGGAAAAAAGCCTGCCACAATTCTGCGGTTGATGTGGGTTTTCAGGGACACATTCAGGATATCCGGACTGTCACTGTGACTGTTAAAGTCGGTCGATAAGCCAAGCCAAGCTAAGCTAAACACACGTATTCATTTTCAATAAAACGAGATCATATCTCTTTACATATACATACTCCTATGTATATATTACTTTACATACAATACATTATTTGTGTGGTTTACATTACATATATTGTGTGGTTTTGTAATTAAAATAAATACATACATGAAAAATTTAAAAATATATATATTTGTTTATACAAATACAAGTAGAAATTGTAAAAGTATTTTGTATGTTAAAATAAATGTTAGATTTGCTGAATCAATGATTGTTTGATATATATTAGAGTGGCTTCATTTGTGAGGACGAAAAAAAAGTTCGAGCTGTTCAAAGCTTATATGAAAATTTGGTTTGTTTTGTGTATATTCGCAAGATATTTTTGTTTCTGCGATCGCGAAATTAGGGGCTATTTGCGGTATAAATAACCTCTAAAAATCAGGTTTCCATTAATAACATTTTAAATTTTTATTTCTTTTAGGAATCGAACAATGGACATTAAAATCTGAATCATTATTAATAGGGCGACGTGACTTCCTTTAAACAAATTGCAACGTAAATAAACTTTTTCTCATTTTTAGTGCAATTTTTAGTGCATTTTTTACAAAATCGGATATAACTTGTACAATTTTGGTCCGATTTGGCTCGTTTTAGAACTTTTTATGGTTCGTTATAGAACTGCTGATCTCTAGATATAATTTTTATAAAAAAATTAACCCTTTCAAAGCCGTAAACTTTTTATTTGATCATTGGTCCCAAATGGGTTAAAGCAAATTGATTGCAATAAAATTGATGCTACACGCATTATTTCAACCTAGACAAAGATTGAACAATTTGTTTTAAGCGTTCTGGCATCTTCCACCAGAATTATCATACTACAATCACAATGTGAAGGTATACCTTAGTCCATTTACCAGAAATTTCCTTACTTGTATTCATGTCTCTTTATTAAACTGGGTTTTTAAACCAATATCAAAAATAATTTTGGATTTAATATTTAATCGTTAACTGTGTTAAGAAGAAGTCGTTAGTTTCTGTTCTAAATTGAATTTCCCTGAGGATGACTGTCCAAGGCAGTCGAAATATTGGAAAAAATAAAATGGGAACTATTTAAAACAACAAATCCATTGTTTGTATGCCCTCACCTTAGAGAGGAGGGTGTATATCATTTGCTACGAGCCAAAAGTGTAACACATCGAAGGAGTAACCTAAGATTCCACGTATCCGTTTTAGGATATTTTAAGTCATTTGAGCAATGTCTGTCCGTCTGTCTGTCTGTGTGTCTCTATGCCTGTCTACTGACTGGTGCGCACGATATCTCTCGAAAGGAGTAACCGATTACGGCTAAGTTCGAAGATGGGCCATATTGGTCCACTCCTTCTTGTACCTCCCCACAAAGGGTTAACATTTAGTGAAATATTGATTATTTAATAACTTCTATATCACTAACTCGAATCTTCTAAAATTCCACACATAGTATAAGTTTATTAGACTACATCACCTCGAGAAAAATGGGCGAAGTTGCCACTCCCCTTTTGGTACCACCCACACAAATGGATCATTATGCACCAAAATTAAACTGTCTATAGCTTTAATATAAGTTGATACAAATACTTGTAATTTTGTACAGCATAATGCTTTTATAGTACTTAAAGTTCAGTGAAAGATGGGCGTCATTGGAATGCCCCTATTGGTACCTCCCACACAAATGGACCATTTTGCACCTAAAGTAAACAGCTTATAACTTTAATTCCAGTGCATACAAAAACTTGAAATTTTGTGCAGTGTAATGCTTTTATATTGCCTACAGTCCAGTGAAAAATTGGTGTCATTGACACTCCCTTTTTGGTATCTCCCATACAAAAATTATAAGCTTATAACTTTAATGCCAGTACTTACAAATGCTAGCAGTTTTGTTCAGTGTAATGCTTTTATAGTACTTATAGTCCAAAGAAAATTGGGCGTTATTTACGTGTCTCTTTTCGTACCTCTCACACAAATGGAACATTTTGCACCAACAGTTAACAGCTTTTAACTTTAATACCAGTGAATGAAAATACTTAAAATTTTGTACGGTGTAATGTTTTTATAGTACCTAAAATCCAGAGAAAAGTGGGCGTTATTAACACGACCCATTTGGTAACACCCACACAAATGGACCATTTTGCACCAAAAGTTGACAGCTTATAACTTTTATACCAGTGCATACAAATACTTGAAATTTTGTGCAGTGTAATCCTTTTATATTACTTATAGTCCTTCCAAACAAATTGGCCATTTTGCACCAACTTTTAACAGCTTATAACTTTAATACCAGTACATTAAAGTTATTAAATTAATAATTATATAATCAAAACAAAAAAATAAATAAATTTACGAATATTTTTTGGGACTCAAGGTGAGGGGATTCATAAGTCCGTTTACCCTACTGAACTTTCTTACTTGTTGCAAACTTTGCATTCTATAATACGTAATAGAGGCAAAGATAGTCTAAAGCCAGGAGTATATCCTAGTGACTGATTGTTTATTTGAAAATATGTACTTGAAATATATAAGAAAATAAATTTATTAAAAAAATTATAAATACAAAAGCATTCATTTTGATGAATCCCTGTGAGGGATTGATCTGTTATTGATATTATTTAGAGTTTTCTCACTGTGGAATTGAGCTGAAGATCAAAGGGTTGCCTTCTAAATGAAGGAAGGTATTTGAATAGTCAAGAGAAACTTTGATTGCATTTTTTTTAATTAAAATGGAATACAATGGAATAATTTGAATTTAAATTGATGTATTCTGAATTACAAATGAAGTCGATTGCATTTAAATTGATGTACTCTGAATTACAAATGATGTCTTGGGATTTTACCGGATGCTCTGTTCATATCGAACACATCGAGCAGAGCTCGTCTCTGTATTGCTTCCTTGCTTCTTTGGCATAAGATGGTGGCTTCTTACTTTTTTTATTAACCAACTTCCTCTTCCGTGTCGACCGGTATATCTTTTTGGATGCCCTAAACGTCTCGGAGGATTCCGCTCGCTTACTTAATTACTTTGTAGTTGGATCGACTTTTTCGTCGCCCTTTCCACCAGGATGCAGACCAGAGTCTGCTTTGTGAGGGGCTTGACTTGTTCTCTGCAATTTTCTTGAAAGCGAGGAGCTCTTTTTCTTCTTCGGCGGTTTCGCAGTTTTCTGCTCTTCGGGATATCTGACCATATTTTCTTTATTATTGCTTCTCTGTACTTTTACTACCATGGTTGGTTTTTTGTTTTATGGGAACACGTTTGAAAAAGTACAATACAGAATTTGAAAACTTGGAATTGTTTGTAACGTGTAATCATTTGTGAGATTTTAAAAGATTCCGGGAGATATTAAAACAATTTCGCAAAATTTTTTTAGAAAATATTACCACATTTAGATTAGAAGTCATTTGGCTACACTTTTCGAGTGCTGACAGATATATCTCAACTGACTTGAAATGAAATGGGTTGCTTCACGTTACTCCTCCAGTGTGCTAAACTTGTTTGTATTTAATAATATAAATTCTGCTCCTGTAAAGCAAGAATATGTGAAGTTTGGATTGTTAATGCTAGCCTAACTTTACATTCAAAGAAGCTCCTAGACAAAAAAAACTTCTCCCCATTTTACTCCGCCTAAAATGTTTATTCATTTTGTTTAATTTATACTACTCTATTCAAATATTCTCACATAATAATGTATAATCACATATTTGAAAAAATGCAACAATAGAAACATATAATGGACACTAAAATATCATCCAGCCACTCACTCTGTCCGTCTGTCTGTCGCGTTCTGTGCACAATGGCTGCCTTTGTTTGGGCTTGTCGCTTTGGTGAGTCGAAAAAAGCTTTTAGGCTCATTTCAGCCACCATATAAATAGTATTTACATATAATGGATTTTCCAATTTGGTCTGTGTGTCCATAGCCGTCTGTCTGCATCCATTAACAGGTACAATGATTATTTTGTAACTATTTTGTGGACTCCTCTAACTAATCCCCGATTTTCGCATACATTATTAGAGTACAAATTACTCATACAATGGGTCTATGTATGTATATTAATATGTACCTACAGAATATTCTCTGTATATTTCACTTATAAACTTATCACAAATAAATATTAAATGTTGTGGTATATAAAAACAGTGACAAAATTGTTTGCTAGTGGTAAAAGCTGTCACTGTCGAAGAATTATTCTAATTTTAGATGCTTAAATAAAATAGAATTCATAGTATATTTACCCAAATATATGTTGGAATATAAAGGACTATATATATGCTGATATAGAAATGCTACATTAAATCAATGAACCGATTTCTTCAATGTTTTGCTTCAAATTGGTGTAAAAACTCCTGCGACGTGATGAAAAGTGTAGGTATACTACATATTTGATACTTTGCAATAATATTTTAATTTTATATAGTACACATATCAATTTTCTGTATTGTTCGTCTTTGAAGTTTGTTGAAAATTTTATTCCATTTTTGTAGTTCAGTCAATAAACATTTTAAATATTAAAACTGCGTGTATCCACTACAATTGGCGATCCTGCCAGATTTATCGTGAAGCTCAAGATTACATATGCAGATTTGCGCAAAGGACATTAATAATTTGGCCGATAAAATAATACTCGTAGCACTAAATACAATATTTCACAACATAATTTCCATTCGGATTCACAGCAGCAAAATCAAAAACGAATGCCAAGGAAGCTTAAAGGTCTCAATCAGCAAATGGATAAGTCTCACCTAAACAAGATTCCTTTATGTATATTGACTTCAATTTCAAGGTCGATAAGAAATATTTTACGACATTTTTTTTTTTAAAAACAAAAAAAAACAATTCCTATAATGCTGGAACTTCAAGAGCCAGCAATGCCCGATCATCTTATGCTGGTGTAATTGAATTTGAGCAATTTCAGTCTGGACTATGATTCAATCATAAAGCTAAATATAAATTGGGAGATTTTTAAAACAGTTTTAAGGAGGTATTTAATATATTGAAGAACTTCATATTATACGAAACTCTGCGAAAAATCAAATAGAAAGCAATTTATTAAGAAGAATTACGAAAAAATCCGGCAGTCACTGGAAGATAATTAATATAATTATTCATAACTCTGTAAGTTTAAGATCGTATACAATATTTACAATCTAGTATTAAGTCTTAGATTTTACTCGTATTTACAATTACATTCAATTTTTTTTTATGTAAACTCCCTCTTTGAAGTTATATCATGTTGCGAACGCCACAGCATAACAACGGACAAGGTCTTAACGATGACAATTCGACTTCAGTTGAAACAGTTATGGTCACTGCAGGAACTTCTAATCGTTCTAACATCTCACAAACATCTCCGCCTGACATTGAAATTTCCGCGACATCGATAAAACTTCCGCAGTTCTGGGAAAGTTGCCCTGAGGCTTGGTTTATTCATATCGAGATGCAATTTGCAACCAGGGGGATCTTGCAGGATAAGACTAAATATGAGTATGTTGTGACTGCTTTACCTCAAGAGGTTGTTATGACAGTCATCGATGTGATCCAGAATCCTCCTGATGAGAATAGGTATGGGAATTTGAAGGACGTTTTGATTAGTCGACATACTATTAGCGAGGCTAGACGCCTGGACAAGATTTTATCGGATTCCGAGATCGGAGACCGAAAATCATCGGAATTCTATCGATCGATGGCATTGCTGGCAGGCAAGGGTATAAGCCAGGATGTTTTGATAAGACTTTGGGTGAGGAAATTGTCGAAAGGCCTGCTACTGTGAAACTGATGCAGAAATTCGTAGGTATGGTAGACTATTATCATAAATATATACCTAGGCTGGCGGAACTCTGCAGTCCTTTGCATGATATCATTCACAGTGCACTAAAGTCCAAAGGAAAACTTCTGACATGGGACGAAAAGTCGATAAATGCTTTTGACAGTATTAAAACGGCGTTCGCTACACGGGTCTTGTTGAATCACTTTGACCGAAAGGCGAAATGACATTGACTGTAGATGCGTCTGGCATTGCAATAGGTGGGATTTTACAACAGAGCCGTGATAATGTCAGTGAACCATTGGCATTTTTTTCACGGAAATTGACTGAGTCAGAAAGGAAATACAGTGCTTTTGATAGGGAGTTACTTGCAATTTATTCGAATATTAGACATTTTCGTTACATGCTTGAGGGAAGATGTTTCACGATTTATACAGACCATAGGCCTTTAATACACGCTATGGATTCAAAAACAGAGAGGAGCCCAAGACAGATTAGACACCTAGAGTATATATCACAATTTTCTACTGATATTCAGCATGTGAATGGGAATTCTAATGTAGTGGCTGACACGCTATCCAGGTCTTTCGAGTTAGATGCGGTCCAAAACTCCGATTTTAATTTGAAATTATTATGTTCCGAACAGCTGAAGGATAAACAATTGGGAGAAATATTGGAAAGTGGGGGTAAACACCTTAACTTGAAATTAATTCCTATTCCTTTATTTAATGTCGATTTATGGTGTGAAGTCTCTAATGATGCACCGCGCCCATTTGTACCTGTAGGGCTGCGCAGAATAGTTTTCGAAAAGCTACATAACATCTCACATCCAGGTATTAGACCCACTCGACGTCTGATATCTCGACGATACTATTGGCCGGATATGAGTAAAGAAATTAATGATTGGTCAAGAAGTTGTATTAGCTGTCAGAAATCTAAAGTTACACGGCATACGAGATCACCTGTGGTTAGGATAGATATACCAAAGGGTAGATTCGAACATATCCATATGGATATAGTAGGGCCTTTACCACCGTCTCGTAACCATCGCTACTTATTGACAGGTTCGCCCGTTGGCCGGAGGTCTACCCACTTAAAGATATTTCGGCGGAAACCATGGCTCGAACATTTTTTTCTAATTATATTAGTCGATTTGGTGTACCATTCACAATTACCACGGACAGGGGGACGCAGTTTACATCGACAATGTTCTCGGAGTTGACCAGATTACTTGGTAGCCATAGAATTAGTACCACAGCATATCATCCACAAGCGAATGGTATGGTTGAAAGGTTTCATCGCCAACTTAAGGCTGCACTTGGGACAAGTGATTATTCGGAAAATTGGTACGATGGTCTTCCAATGGTCTTATTGGGGCTCAGGTCTCTTTTTAAGGAAGACTTAGATTCAACACCTGCGCAGATGGTTTATGGACAGGATGTACGTTTACCCGGAGAGATGGTCGTCCCTAGTTCAGACGCATTTTCCTTTGACTTTTCAGATAGATTAAAAGAATATTTTAAAAATGTTCGGTCAGGCTTATCTCATCATAAGAATCATAAGAACACTAATAGGGCGGGATATGTTTCCAAAGACCACGCTGGTTGCAAATATGTATTTCTACGAGTTGAACGTAAGCGATCGTTGCAACCTCCATATGAGTGTCCCTATAAAGTAATCGAGAAAAATGAAAAATACTTCAAGGTTGAAATGAACGGAGATATTAGAGATATTATTGACCGACTTAAACCGGCTTTCGTCGAGGCGTTATAAAATGAATATCGTAACACTTCCAATAATTTAAATAGTCCTAAGAAGGTAATTTTCAATTTATTAAATATAAATACTTCAGAAGGGGGAGTAATGTAGGTATACTACATATTTGATACTTTGCAATAATATTTTAATTTTATATAGTACACATATCAATTTTCTGTATTGTTCGTCTTTGAAGTTTGTTGAAAATTTTGTTCCATTTTTGTAGTTCAGTCAATAAACATTTTAAATATTAAAACTGCGTGTATCCACTACAAAAAGATTTTTTTGTTGTTCTGTGTTATTAAAAAATAAGATGACAAGTTTCTTTGACTACATTTTTATGAAGTTTTTCCTTAATCTTTTTAACAAAATCTTAAATATTATTTAGATTATTCTTGCAGTGTTCATTCAAAACATTGTGAGATATTCCAATTTTTAAATACTATCAGACCCATAACTCGATCGATTTCATTCGACAATTTCATTCCTTTATGGCTAATAGTTTTTGATTTTTTAAATTATTTTCACGCCTACTAATCCGTGCGAGGCCATTCTTTAAATATGTTCGAATCGACTCCCCTAACTTATAAATCCATTGTAGGTCTTTTACGATCAATAACTTCTAATTTTGCCACGCCCTCGAATACGATCCTGTCCTTTTCGCAGAAGACTCAATATAGTTTCTGAAACTGTCAAATATTCTCTCCACTCCAAATCAAAAATTTTGCTTGCATAAATAATGAACATAGCTGAAATTGTGAATGGACTTAGGTCTAATTTAGACTAACGTAGTACGAAGGTTTGGGTTTAGGTTATGAAGGCAGCCAGCTCACACAGACCAATGTAGGTCTGTAATGATACCAAGGGCTCAGATGCCACTCATTGAAACAAACCTATTTGATAAACATAGTTATCAATAGTACGAATATCGGTACCGTAAAGATCTGACAGTCCTCACAGAAAGCCTGGCCCCAGTATACCAAGATGACTTTTACGTAATGACGGACAGTAGAATAGCAGGTGCTCAATGGCTTCCAATTCTTCTTCATCACCAGGGATTCTGCAGTAGTCATTGCACTCAATATCTAACCTCTTGGGGTGTTCACCGATCAGACAATGGGCCGTCAGAACAGATGGTTACGTAGACCCTAAAGGTGTCGATTTCTGTGCATCTCTCATTGAACTGCCTCTTGCCTAAGCCATAGGTTGAATGTGGACAGTGGCGCACCAATATATACAAATTCTTCAAGAATTTGTAATGTTGTTCCGTTCCTACCCATATAAGGTGCATATTAAACTGCTCAGTCATCTCGTTAAGTCTGTTTCTGAATTTAGGGACGTGGCATAAATCCACAATCGTAGGAACCTCTCTTATTGCCATTATTTCGGCTTAATAGACACTGTAGTTATCTGCTAGTCTGTGAGCTTTATCAAGGCTAAGTTATTTACAGTGGAATCCGAAGCCAACCTTATCATTAAGCTTCGAACCATCTGTGTAGAAGTGGAGTTGGCTTCTGTTTTCTGGTATTCTGCCTACCTACCTGTTACGGAAACGATACATTGTTAGTCGAATTAGCCGTTCGGATTATGTCGTCAGTAATATTCGTATTTCAGCTAGCCTAATTCTGGCCAATATTCTGGAAAGAACAAAGAAGGCTGTGGTAGCGCTATATGCCTGTAAAAGGACAATAAGAAAACCCTGGGGTCGGCAGTAGTCCGACCGACAATGATGTATGGCATTGTCGCCTGATGGACGGCTCTACAGAAATCTACCATCTGCGCGTTACTATATAAAGTTCAGCGAATGGGCGCAACGGTATCACTGGTGCGTTGGGAACGACACCAACTGAGGTTCTAAATGTTATACCACTTTTAATGCAGCTCGACATTAGATAATTGTCACTCTGGTCAGATAATGGGCTACGGAAAACTTGTGCTATTCACTGCAAAAATACAGTTAATGTAGTATTTGGCAGAATTGCTATAAATGTATGTTCTGACTAAAATTTGTATCAATATAATCTTGTAGACCAGCTGTCAGAAAGTCTTCCGAAACTGCAATTTGGAATTCAAAAACTGTGATCGACTGTCGCAGATCTCATGACGAGATGGCTGAACAGTTCAATACTCGCCTGATATGATGCAGAACTACAGGGACCTGCAAGAGTAGCAACTACCTTACACGCTCTAGGGGAACTGGAATATGTGGACATACCTCTAGTGACCTGCAAGTTCTTATTGAGAGATAGTGCTCTTGTGCCTTTGCAGAAGCTGTGGAGACAATGAAGAGCAGGAATCAAAACATTCTGTGTTGGTGCCTCACTCTCTCTAGAAGACGTCATACAACCATTGGCTATTGTTACTTTGGGGAGTTAGCTAACATGGCTACTTCTGAGCTTTTTAAAGCAATCGAGAATCATCGGGAGGGAATAGAGATATCTTATGATTTCCCTTGCGTCCGTTGTAGCAGAATGATATAGCCCATGCGTCTACTAAATTTAAAAACTGCCCTCGATTATCGCAGATCTCTTAACGTAATTTCTGAACTGATCCACATTTACCTGATTTGGGTGTTGAATCACAAGGTATGTACCATAGCACTTGCAGGACTAGGAACTACCTCACACTCTCCAAAGGAGGAGGAATATGTGGGCATGCCTCTAGCGACCTGTAAGATTTTCTTGAGGGATAGAGCCCTTACGTCAACAAATGACTGGTCACTAGTCAGAAACTACATACATTCCAGGCCGATGTGGTCCTGCCTAAACTTCAAACTCACCAATGCTCTGCTGTCATTATCGAGAACAGACGTCTCACTTATTATGTCTGTTATGATTGGTAACTGCCTTTGTTGGCGGCACGCAGAGAGATTAATGGTCTTGCGGAATGACTTTTGCAGAAACTGCGTAGACAAAGAACACCATCTGTGCCTGTGTCCCGCTCTCTCTCTCTCTCTCTAGATGGCGGCAGGCTAGACTAGGATTTAATTTCTTTGGGAGTTAGCAGGCTTGGCTGATATTAAAATCCGTAAATTTCTGAATATTTGACTCAACGAAATGAGCTTTAGAAATTGCATATATTTGGAGGTAGACGAAGAGAGACCTCTAAAAAAAGCTCTCGGCAGTACCCACATCCATTTTGTAGCCATCTGTGAAGATATTATGTCGTGATAACTTACATTTTCTTTCAGCCACTCTGCCAGAGTAGGGAAATTGATTTTTATCCCTTTTTATACCCTACACCACACTGTGGTACAGGGTATTATAACTTTGTGCATTTGTTTGTAACACCCAAAAGGAGAAGAAATAGAACCATTGTTTATTATACCGATCGACTTAGAATCACTTTCTGAGTTGATTTAGCTATGTCCGTCTGTCTGTCTGTCCGTCTGTCTGTCCGTCTGTCCGTCTGTGCATGTATTCTTGTAATCAAAGTACAGGTCGCAATTATGGTCCGATCTCGACGAAACTTTACATATATCTTTTTTTTGGCCCAAGGACGATCCCTATTGAATTTGGTTAAAATCGGTTCAGATTTAGATATAGCCCCCATATATATGTTAGCCCCGATTTGACATGTAAGCGCTGTAAAAACTTCATTTTATATCCGATCAGTATGAAATTCGGCAGAAAGAGGTTTCTTATTATATGGATGAACACAGTTAAATTTGGAAGAAATCGGTTCAGATTTAGATATAGCCCCCATATATATGTTACCCCCGATTTGACATGTAAGCGCTGTAAAAACTGTATTTTATATGCGATCAGTGCGAAATTCGGCAGAAAGAGGTTTTTTATTACATAAAGGAATACTGCCAAATTCGGAGAAAATCGGTTCGGATTTAGATATAGCCCCCATATATATGTTACCCCGATTTCACATGTAAGCGCTGTAAAAACTGTATTTTATATCCGATCAGTATGAAATTCGTCAGAAAGAGGTTTCCTATTATATGAATGAACACTTTTAAATTTGGAAGAAATCGGTTCAGATTTAGATATATCCCCCATATATACGTTACCCCCGATTTGACATATGAGCGCTGTAAAAATTTTATTTTATATCCGATCAGTGCGAAAGTCGGCAAAAAGAGGTTTCTTTCTACATGAAGGAATACTGCCAAATTCGGAGAAACTCGGTTTAGATTTAGATATAACTCCCATATATATGTTACCCCCGATTTGACCTGTAATCGCTGTAAAAACTGTATTTTATATCCGATCAGTGCGAAATTCGGCAGAAAGAGGTTTCTTATTACATGAAGGAATACTGCCAAATTCGGAGAAAATCGGTTCCGATTTATATATATAGCTCCCATATATATGTTACCCCCGATTTGACATGTAAGCGCTGTAGAGACTGTATTTTATATCCGATCAGTACGAAATTCGACAGAAGGAGGTCTTTTTACATTAATTAGTATTCAGGGAAGATGGGTTCAGATTTATATTAAAGCTCCATATATATGTTCCTCCTGATTTTGTATCAAACCGCTATAGATGTTGTATTTTACTTCCGATCATTAAAATTTTGCAGAAAGATGTTTCTCACTTTAGGAACGAATATTGCTTAATTTAGCGATTATCGTTTCAGAATTAGATAATATGTTTCTACCCATTTACCAATTATTCTAAATTATTATGGCAATGACCCTTAACGCATTGTTAGGGAGGTGTAGGGTATTATATAGTCGGCCCCGCCCGACTTTCTGCCTTTCCTTACTGGTTCTACTATATCGTTACTAATCATGTATTCAGTCTCGGAGTAGGCCAGGGAGAGGTCTACTAAACGTATATGTCTACAATTGGCACCTAGCAGAAGTGTGCGGCTGAAGAAAAATACATATACACCCATTCGCAAACATTTTAAATCGTCATTTACATATGTTTACCTTTTAAATAGCCGTAGACCGGGATTAGGATTTAGATATAGCCCCCATATATATGTTACCCCGATTTCACATGTAAGCGCTGTAAAAACTGTATTTTATATCCGATCAGTATGAAATTCGTCAGAAAGAGGTTTCCTATTATATGAATGAACACTTTTAAATTTGGAAGAAATCGGTTCAGATTTAGATATATCCCCCATATATACGTTACCCCCGATTTGACATATGAGCGCTGTAAAAATTTTATTTTATATCCGATCAGTGCGAAAGTCGGCAAAAAGAGGTTTCTTTCTACATGAAGGAATACTGCCAAATTCGGAGAAACTCGGTTTAGATTTAGATATAACTCCCATATATATGTTACCCCCGATTTGACCTGTAATCGCTGTAAAAACTGTATTTTATATCCGATCAGTGCGAAATTCGGCAGAAAGAGGTTTCTTATTACATGAAGGAATACTGCCAAATTCGGAGAAAATCGGTTCCGATTTATATATATAGCTCCCATATATATGTTACCCCCGATTTGACATGTAAGCGCTGTAGAGACTGTATTTTATATCCGATCAGTACGAAATTCGACAGAAGGAGGTCTTTTTACATTAATTAGTATTCAGGGAAGATGGGTTCAGATTTATATTAAAGCTCCATATATATGTTCCTCCTGATTTTGTATCAAACCGCTATAGATGTTGTATTTTACTTCCGATCATTAAAATTTTGCAGAAAGATGTTTCTCACTTTAGGAACGAATATTGCTTAATTTAGCGATTATCGTTTCAGAATTAGATAATATGTTTCTACCCATTTACCAATTATTCTAAATTATTATGGCAATGACCCTTAACGCATTGTTAGGGAGGTGTAGGGTATTATATAGTCGGCCCCGCCCGACTTTCTGCCTTTCCTTACTGGTTCTACTATATCGTTACTAATCATGTATTCAGTCTCGGAGTAGGCCAGGGAGAGGTCTACTAAACGTATATGTCTACAATTGGCACCTAGCAGAAGTGTGCGGCTGAAGAAAAATACATATACACCCATTCGCAAACATTTTAAATCGTCATTTACATATGTTTACCTTTTAAATAGCCGTAGACCGATTTCATTTCTATTGATCCCTGAAATGTTTGCAAAAGGATGTAGTCTCTGGACTTCGGAATCAAATTATTCTTCTCACCCGCCAGACTGCCAGACTCAACCAGAACTACGAACTGGTCATTAAATTATATTTCTTTCTCATTCATTTTTATTTTCCACGTCTTCTTAAAACACATATTACCTCGTGGTTTCAACAAATTTAATAAACAATGCAAAGCCGAACAACAAATCATCAACCTTACGGCGACAATACACAAAACAAAGCAGATCAAAAACTCACCCCAGTTTCGAGGAACAGTTATGCATGAATAGGGAAAAGCACGTTAAGGGGATACATTTTCCCCAAAAGGTGTTGATTTTGCAACATATTTTTTTTCTTCAGTGTACCTGTTTCACATAACACAGCCTCGATTACTGAAGGCACCTACTGTCGTTAATCTGTTCATAATTAAATGGCAAACCAAACTAAGTACAACTGATGAAAGCATCGTCAGATCTGACCAATATGTATATAACAGTTTAATCGTTATCGGAAATTTAAGCCTCTAAAAAACACCAACGTAAGAACCATCTTCCTATACGCTCCAATCAAAGTGCAAATGGCATTACACACTTATGAACTCTTTTATGTACTTTTCATGTTATTTAGCAAAAATTTGGATTCCTTTTAATGGTAATCATGATGATTATCATCTCATGCCAACACATCATATGAGTGAGTACTTACATATATGTATATACTCACAACTACTCGTGGGCGGGAGGAGTACTAGTCATATACATACAGTAAGGGGAGGGTGCTTCAATTCTTTAAGAAGTAATTGTTAATAATTATGATAATGGAAAGTTAAATGATGAAAGCCAAACCATACCAAACCAACGACAAGGCAAGCCATTTACGAGTACTGACTATGTTTTCTAGGAGTGAAAGTCCAATGACATTTTACTAGAACTGCCACTGCTGTCAGGGTCTTTTCATTCTTGGTACAAGTACTTATTTGCTTAATTAACAAAGAATTTTCACTTGCCAATTTAATAAGAGACATGTCATATGTTCTTCTTCGTTCCTTCCTCCAAGATGCACACATGTTTTGGAACTCTCGAAGGGTGTCTGTCTCTCTAACCACAGAAAGGGAGAAAGCACCAGTTCTACAAGTCGGTAGTTGTAGTCTTAGTTGGAAATTGTTTTGAATGCTATGCGGCGATATGCATCTCTGTCTCTGGTGTAACGCATCATAAATTAATTATAGCAGAATTGCTACTTAATTGCGTGTAAATATGTGTGAGAGAGTTAACATTTATATGGTTGTGGCAATGGAATCCATAATAATATCTTCATTTTCTTCATGATGTAGATAAAATTTCTGCAGCATATAATTCTTGATGCTATTATTCCTAAGAACATTGATGACAAAAAGGGGCGTTAAGTTCAGTGGGATTTCATAAGATTTCAACAACATAAATGTTAGGGTTAAAAAATAATGCAATATTACCATTTATAAAAATGTATATCGGAACGACGTAAAAATCAAACATCCATACATATGTACCCAGCAAAATCTTGGTAAGTACCTGTCATTATTCCCTGCATTTCCAAATAATGACATCTCATTATTCGCTGAATTACTTTCGGCTTATTAATAATGACTTACAAATAATAACAGAAATAGGTGATTTTTTTATCAAAATAATTGGCTATATGTGGGTTATTGTAGAAGATTTATTTATTTTCAACAAGTATCCAAAAACACGTGCAAATTGAATGAAAATACCAAAAATATTTACGTATATCGTATGATGTTAGACCATTGAAGTGGTTTGGGTTCAGAAATTCGAAATATGCGCTACAATATGCACAAAATTACTTTAAATGGCCATCTCTACATATCTACCATATCTACTACGTATTTTGTAACTTATTGGTAATGCATTATTCAAGTACTTAAAATCGTGAAAACATAAGCACATATTTATGTGGTATGCCTATGCTACAAATAAGTACTTATTATGCTACTTTATTGTATGCTTTTGGGAAGTACTTCCCTCCAATGACATCCCCATGTTAAAATAATGAGAAAAGTGGCTAAATAATAAGTACTTACCATTATCGAACTTTGCTTACTCGTCGGATTATTTGGTAATGAGAAATTTTGCTGGGTATATTAACCATGTATGGATGTTCCTGCACTAAATTATATCCTACAAAATGAAAGACTGCCTACAAGGTATGGATTGATTTTAAATGGACTTAAAGCTTTTCCAAAAGTACTCCCTTTCATCCGTTTAGAAATTTATTTGATGGCACACGACGTCGAATTGTACATTCATTATTTTGATGCATTTTTTAACTTTTGTATTAGTAGAAAATCGATTCATAGAAGTCAGGGTTTGCAGACTTTGATTTCAAATAAATTTTGTCTTGGGACTTGGACTTATTAAAGTTCTACCTGACCAGGAGCTCAAAGTCAATGACCACAGACAGGGTCGTTTGTTCACTGCTTCAGATACTGAGTGTTTGGAGGAGGACATGGATTTTGTGGGAAAAAAACGTATCTGATATAAATTGGTCACCGTGAGATCGCAGGTCCATACCAATTCCTTGGACTTGGATCTGCTAAAAGTCAAACTTAACCAGCAGGTTAATGGCAATAGACAAATTGTGAGTAAACTTTTATGTGTATGACCGATTTGGGCTCTGTCCATTAATATATTTAATTTTTTAATATAGTTTCGGTTTTGGTTAAATATAGTTTCTGTCAGCTGTCAAGCTCACTTATAATATGTAGTCCATTGTGATAACACCGAGACGGAAATCAAAAGATGAATAAATCAGATTGCATAAAAAAGTACGGGACTTGGCGGATGCTTATATCAACCAAGCTTGCAAACACAGCAAAGATATGTCACCTTCTACAGAGAACGGCCCAACGATTTTCATTTCTCAAGACTTTAGGCGCGCATTGCCTTAAACTGTACAAAGTTATACGTCGTTTGACGCCATAGGCCCAGTTCACCTGCCTTGCAAGCTCATCTGTACTACAGTTCCGTGGAATGCCTGATGTTCTGCCCTCATTATCAGGTAGATTTTGAACTGTTCAGCCTTATGTTAAGATCCTTTGCTATTGAGGGTAGTGTCTTTGACAAAATTTTATATCTAAGCCATTAATATATCTTTATAATATCCAAAATTTTAGCATGTCATCCACTGCAATGATCAGGCTCTATATATACCTACGCGCTATATAAAGCACTAGCGTCTTTCGAATAGACCCGAGGCCAACCCTACCATTTCGTTTGGGACCATCTGTAGAAGTCCATACATCTCATAGCACTCGGAAAGCGGACTTCATTCGTGTCTGGTATAAATGTAAGATACTTCTTGTAAAAGAGTCTTTCGAATTGATTTAGTCAGAGATTCCTGTAACTTCCAGCGCCCAGGAGAGAATTACCCTATGTTCGCTGGAAATGATTCGTGATCATAGCGGTAGTTGCATCAAACGTACTGCAATCGCTGTACCAACAATGACCGGAATCAGTAAATATGGTATTATATTTTGTGGATCAGACGACGTTTATCTTGAAGTGACAATGGTGCACAGGCTGATTACAGTAGATAGCATTTTACGATTACCGTAGACCAAACAATAACTCCGTATAGCATTATGATTCTTTAAACCGTGGTATGCAGCTAGTGGAGTGGTGCATATGTTTATTTGCTGTAGGACCAAAGGAAGACTTCTTAAAGAATATAAATTTAAATTTAGTTAAAATTTTCCAATTTATAGATAGTTTCAGTGGCCATGAAGTCATACATTCTGTTTGATCACGTATTCACCGACTATAACACAAAAACGAAAACATTAAGCATTGGTTCTCAAAAACTTTTGTCGGTTTGACCACAGTCCGATTATAAAGTTACTACTGTTTGCTTGTCATTTATATATATGGATCGTAGTTAGTTTTGATGCTATAGAGACATTAGTATTATTTGTGTTATTGTATCAAAAATCAAAACTCAAAAAAAAATGGCTATAGTAAAAGAAATGTATAATTTTTTAAAATCGTTGGTTCACAAATAGCTTGTCTGTTTGACCATATGCCGATCACAAAAAATTAATATTCCACGAGAGTCTAGCAAATTCCTGAAAATTAAAACTCAAACGGTATGAACATATTTTTGATCGCGACTGCACTGACCCCTAACTGTGGTAGCCTCATATAGGGTTTTAGCTCTTGACCGAAATATCAGAACGAATTAAATTTTCTTTCATTTTAATACTTTTACATGGGATCAGTGGTCACCAAACGTGTGGCGGTGAAACAAATGCTTAGTCGAGATTCACACAAGGCAATTTTTTCCAAGCAAGTGTCAAAGTTTGTAAGAGAGAGAGGCAGGCGGAAAGAGCTCTCTGGCTCTCACTCGTATAAACATTGACACTTGCTTGGAAAAAGTTGCCTCGTGTGTAGCACGACTTATTATGATATGTATGTTCCAAATTTCGATATAATCTGTATTGTCATGCACATGGAAAAAAATTGTCTTAAAATTAAAGATTTGCGCCAAAGACGATCTTAATCTTTGAAATAAGTACTTTCTGTACTTAAAATTAAGAAACTGTACTTAATATTAATGAAACTATCTATACTTTTATCACAAAATATATTCTTATTTTAAAGATTAAGGGCGTCTTTAGCAAATCTTTAATTTTAAAACAACATATGTTTTAAAATTTATTATTTTAAAATTTTTTTGGTTGCGGTTTTTGTGTCCATCTTGATCTCAGGTCGGAAGACGAATTTCCTTGAATATCGGCATATAAACATATACCCAGCAAAATATCTCATTACCAAATAACCTGACGGGTAAGCCAAACTCAAAACTAGTAACTGCTTATAATTTGGCCTCCCTTCGAATTATTTTTACACACGCATGTCATTGGAGGAAAGTGCTTCCACTCAAACATACCAGATGCTGAAAAATAACCACTTAACCCCACGCTTACAATTATCCAAAAAGTAAGCGTGGATGTGTAATAATTTTATGAGTGTGTTTGTGTGGTGGTGGTAGTGGATATTTCCGATTTGCTAGTGCTTTGCTATTGGTGAGAAAGTAGAAGAGCGAATAATTGGGAAGAGCGTAACATTGGAAAGAGTGTAAAATTTGGAGGAGAGTAATAATCGATTGCTGTTGTCATATACAGAAAAATGTCATTTACCGGGAGATGGGATTGAACTCGCGACCTCATGGTTTCGTAGTTTAGCATCATAATCACTGGCCTACGTCGCGATTAATATTCAAATCGCTTAATAATCAAGAACATAAATATAACACATCAATATCTTGGTTAGTACACGCACGGCAAATCTAGCGACCTGTACTGTTTTGTGAATAACTTTTGATTTGGTTAACGGATAAACACCAAATTTTGACTGAGTATAATTTGATATTTAGAAATTAAAAATGTTATCTCCCTAACAGCATGCTAACTCGACTTAGCATGTTTTAGAATAGAGATATCGATATATCGTAAACCATTTAAAGAAACGTTTTTTAGTTCAAATTAGATTACTAGTAATAACTTATTTTTGTCATTATTTTGTTAGTCGTTATTTATTTACCGAATGTAATGCTGGCGATAATGAGATATCATTACCTGGTAATCCCGGTGGTAATGGCATGTACTTACCAAGATTTTGCTGGGTATGTGTAGGTCAATAGAATGAAAATTGGAAGAATGAAAATTGCTTTAGTAACTGATACACTGCCCATCTTCTGAGAATTCTAAATTGACAATGTTAGACATGTTTCCACAATAGGAGGTGAGCGATATAATTCGAAAATTATTTCAAGACTTTAAAATGCTGTTTAATGTCCGAGTTGACCACAGGCTGTACATCGAATAGTAGATTCTTAGCTCTTAACGAATTTAGAAAAGCAGCGAAAGAATGAAAATTGCTTTAGTCACTGCTACATTGACCACAATCTTAGAATTCGAAATTGTATGTATAGTACTACATAATATTTTATATTTGTATCATTCAGCATGATAGTACAAAAATAATATTACAGTTGTTGATAACGCGAAAACTGACCAAGGTCCAAAAAAATTATTTGGAGTGAAATTATTTGGAGTGAAATCGCTTCCGTTGGATTTCAGTATATTATCTTACATTTGTAGAGTTATCGATTTTAAGGGACTATTTAAGTACTGAAAGAGTGAACATTGCTGTGGCCACTGCTACACTGACCTCAGTCTGCGAATTCAAATTAACCCCGTTAGATACGTTATCAGATTAAGTGGTGAGCGAAATATTTTGAAAAGACTTTAGAAAATTATATAACGTTGTTTTATGTCAGGTTTGGCCTCAGGCTGGACAAAGAATCGCATCTCTTTTTGAGGTTAGTATGTGAAAACTCGTATAATTTTTTAGTTATTAAGGAACTTTTAAAATCATTGAAATAATAAACATTGTTTTGGTCACTTCTACACGGACCACAGTCTAAAAATTCGATATAGTTTTTAGCGTGTATATTTGTAGTGTATAGTAATACATATTATTTTATTTTAGTATCACTTAAGAGGCATCTGAAAGTACAAACATAATATTAAAGATTTTGAAAGAACTGGCCACTGTCCAAGAAACAACTTTGTGAAAAGTCCGTGGGTTATATAACAATCTAATATATACATACATAACTCTTAAGGGACTGTAAAGTATTGAAGGCGTGAAAAAAGCTTTGATCACTGCTATACTGACCACAGTCTGAGAATTGACCGAATTGACAAGGTTAGATATGTTCCCGCAGTATGTGGAGAGCTCTTCATAGTTTTTTGTGGTACAATTATTTTATAACCTTAGATTTTAAGAAAATATACATCACTGGAAAGTTTTTTCTCATTAATTTGCGTAATTATATTTCGAATTTAATTTGCTTTTGATACCTTAATCCCCTAAACTTATTTAAATTAGTTACTGTATTGTAGTATCTTCATTATTTAAGTAAGTGTTATGTTATTCCAACAATTATTGATAATTTGATTTGAAATACAATGCACTATTGATTTGAATTACAGTGTTGATACATACCGGAAATTGCTGTTCTCTCTTAAATTATGGTGCACTGCCTCCATTTAAGTGTTAGAACTATAATTGCGGTGATAGAATCGCAATTATGAAAGTGAAAGTTTGCATTATAACCAGCATGAACGCTCATCTTCAACATATGTCCATAAAGTTCACAAAAACAGTGGCTAAGGGGGGGGGTGGGACTGTGGTTAATTACAAAAGATATATGCGTGTCATGCACAGTGTCTAATTAACCCCCATTACGATAAGTCTTTCTGGTGTTGTCTTCGACGCGTCGTCATTACCAAGGCTATTTTTTTGCTTTATGTACTTCTTCATTTCAAATGAGCGAACAACGAACGGCACCAGTGCCTCAGAAGATGGGCACTTCGGAAATATTGTCCATTGCTCGTAGAGAAGAAATAGCGATTGGGTGTTGTGTCCTGTTTTGGTGGTTAGCAGAGCTAATAATTTTTTCTTCTTTGACATCCATAAAGATGAAGTTAAGTTAATGTTGTTTTAAGCAGTCAACAAACCAAATGCATAAATTTTATGATGATGCCAGCCAGCAACAGGCTCGGGAAGCGAGGTGGTGCGGCGGTGGCTGTGGACTCTGTTGCGAAGGGGCAACAGCCGCATCACAACATGGGTCAAGCACTCAGTGTGGAGTAATTAAGATTTGCTGTGTTCACATTGCGGTTCCTTATTGTCCACCAAATGGATGTAGTCACTTGTTACACCAGTGAGTGAGGCACACACTCTTTGGGATGGGGTGGGGTCCGACCCACTAGAGTGCCCTTTGTAATTATATAGCAGAAAAAAAGTGGCAAAGAAATAAAATAAATGGCTTCATAACACTTGCCTTTGTTTTTCATATTTGTCAGTATAAATTTATTATTATATGCAGAACAGTAGCCATAGATGGAGAAATATATAAAGTTCATCCAACCATATGGGACAGTTGAAGGAAGGAGGGGGATTAAATAAAATGTACCCAAAATATGTCATTTAAATTTGCGGTAGCAACTACTTGTATTGTTATACCCTACATCACAGCGTGGTGCACCTGTGATACATCTTAAAAAGAGAGAGAGAGACAAATAACACCTTTTTATACCCTCACTTTAGTGTGACGAGGGTATATATCATTTGCTACGGAAAAAAGTGTAACACATCGAAGGAGTGATCTAAGACCCTAAGTATGTTCGGAGGAAATCCGTTTTGGGTCATTTTAAGTCGAATGAGCAATGTCCGTCCGTCTGTCTGTCTGTCTGTCTGCTGGCTGGTGCGCACGATAACTCTCGAAAGGATTAACCGATTGACTTCAAATTTGGTATGTGGTAATATTTTGATCTATCTCCGGATGAGTTCGAAGATGGGCCATATTGGTCTACTCCTTCTGGTACCTCCCACACAAAGGGTTAAAATTTAGTGAAATATTGATTCTTTAATAACTTCTATACTACTTATTCGAATCTTTTGAAATTCTGCACATAATATTAGTATATTAGTCGCTATTAACTCGAGAAAAATGAGTGAAGTTGGCATGCCCCTTTTGGTACCTCCCACACAAATGGACCATTTTGCATCAAAATGTAACTGCTTATAACGTTAATACAAGTGCATAAAAATGCTTGAAATTTTCTACAGTATAATGTTTTTGTAGCGCCTATAGTCCGGTAAAAAATGGGCATTATTGTACAGCCCCTTTTGGTACCTCCCACACAAATGGACCGTTTCGTACCAAAAGTAAACGGCTTGTAACTTTAATACCAGTGCATACAAATACTTGAAATTTTGTATAGTGTAATGCTGTTATAGTGCCTATAGTCCTGTAAAAAGTGGGCGTTATCACCCCGCCCCTTTTTGTACATCCCACACAAAATGACCAAATCATACCAAAATTACATAGCTCGTAACTTTAATATACCAGTGCACATAAACGCTTATAGTTCAGCACAATGCAATGTATTTAAGAATGTACTGTTTACCGAAAAATATGTGTATTTGGAAAACCCCTTCTGGTACCTCCCACACAAATTGACAGATTTATTAGTGTAAAGTTATATATTACATTACTCACAAAGTGAGGGTATACCTTAGTCGGTTTACCCGACTGAAACTTTCTTACTTGTTTCTAAAATAATATGTAATATTTTTTGAAGTAAAAGCCCGATGGAGAGTTATTGGAGCTGCATATGTTGGGAATATCACTTCCAAGGAGAGACAGTGGTTTAGCAATTGTCGTTAAAACAATTAGAAAACAAGTAAGAAAGTTCAGTCGGGTAAACCGACTAACGAATCCCCTCGCCTTGAGTCCCAAAAAAATTTTAGTAATTTTTTTTGTTTTAGTTAAATTATTATCAATTTATATGGCATTTAATAACATTAAAGTACTCTAGGTACTATAAAAGCATTACACTGTAGAAAATTTCAGGTATTTATATGTACTGGTATTCAAGTTATAAGCTATTAACTTTTTGTGTAAAATGGTCCATTTGTGTGGAAGGTACCAAAAGGAGAGTGCCAATTAAGGCCACTTTTCACTAGACTCTAGGTACTATAAAAGGATTGCACTGTACGCAATTTCAAGTATTTGTATGCACTGGTATTACAGTTAAAAGCTGTTAACATTTGGTACAAAAAGGTTCATTTGTGTGGGAGGTACCAAAAGGAGCGTACCAATAACGCCCATTTTTCTCTGCATTTAGGTACTATAAAAGCATTATACTGCACAAAATTTTAAATATTTGTATGTACTGGTATTAAAGTTATAAGCTGGTAACTTTTGGTACAAAATAGGCCATTTGTGTGGGAGGTACCACAAGGAGCGTGGCAACTTCGCCCATTTTTCTCGTGGTAATAGTAACTAATAAACTAATACTATGTGTAGAATTTCAGAGGATTCAAATAAGTAGTATAGAAGTTATTAAATAATCAATATTTCACTAAATGTTAACCCTTTGTGGGGGAGGTGTTAGAAGGAGTGGGCCAATATGACCCATCTTCGAACTTAGCCGGAGAGAGAAGAAAATATTACCACATACCACAACCAGCCAGCAGACAGACAGACAGACGGACGGACATTGCTCATTCGTTTTAAAATAACCCAAAACGAATATCCGCCGAACATACTTAGGGTCTTAGGTCACTCCTTCGATGTGTTACACTTTTGCTCGTAGCAAATGATATATACCCTCCTCTCTAAGGCGAGGGGATAAAAATATTAAAAAAAAAATTATAAAACCCTAAAAAATAGAAAACAATTTTGTTCCATTTTTTGAAACCTTGAATCCTAACGAGAAATCAAAGCCTATTCGAAGAAATTTACGGATTAATGTATAAACTATGACACATTTAATGAAACTCTTATAAAATGTACTACATATGTAAAAAACATTTCCTAAACTAGAAAATGACGACAAAATGTTTGTGGGACGAATAAACATATATTCCTACAGCTCAAAATAAACAAAATATAGGGTGATCCAAGTAGAGATACTTTTTTCAATAGCCTTTTTTTGACAGATCACGCGTTTGTCGTGTCATGCTGTCATGTTATTTTTGTTAAGTATTGTTTGGCATTTCATCATGGAAAGACTTACGCCTGAACAACGTTTTGACAACAAATTGACAGATTAATTAGTGTAATGTTATAACGGGTGATCCAAGTTGAGATACTTTTTTCAATAGCCTTTTTTGAGAGTTCATGTGTGAGTCGTGTCATGCTGTCATGTTATTATTGTTAAGTATTGTTTGGCATTTCATCATGGAAAGACTTACGCCTGAACAACGTTTACGCGTGTTATTCGCCAGTTACCTGTCGAAATGCTCGAACAAGTCATCGAAAATTGGACTCAACGGATGGACCATCTGAGACGTAGCCGCGGCCAACATTTGATAGACATAATATTCAAAAAATAAATGCCAAAGAATGTTCTTTCAAATGATAATATACATTCCCCATTCAATTTGAATTTTCTGTGTTTTTTCTTTAAAAAAGTAGGGAACCACGAAATGGATCACGCTATAGTAGATAAAAATGGGCTTTACCTTCAGGCTCTAGCTGTAGGTAACTACTAGATTTTTTGTGTTGACTATTTAAAAAATTTATTTTGACGATTTCTGTGCCCCATTTTGGCGATTTTCAGTCAATCTCGTATGGCCGCTGAATCTAAATAATTAAACTACCAGCTCTAATTTTTCAAATCTCCGTTTTTATTTTGCTACGAGCCAGAAGTGTAACAAATAAAAGGAGTTACCTAAGACCCCTAGTATGCTTGGGGGAAATTCCATTTAGGTAATTTTAAGTAATTTGGGCAATGGCCGTCCGTCTGTCTGTCTGCTGACTGGTTCACACGACAACTCTCGAAATGAAGTAACCGATATACTTCAAATTTGGTATGCGGTCATATTTTTCTTCATTATAGATTGTTTTATAACTTGTACTACTTATTCGAATCATCTGAAATTCCACACATAGTATTAGATTAGTGGTCGCTACCACCTTGAAAAAAATTAAAGAATTAGCGACGCCCCTTTTGGTTCCTCTCATACAAAGGTACCATTTTGTACAAAAAGTTAACAACTTATAGCGGGTGTACCAAAATACTGCAACATTTTGCACAGTGTAATGCTCTTAAAGTACCCATAGCCCTGTGAAAAATTGACATTATCACCACGCCTCTTTTTGTACCTCCCCCACAAAATGACATAATCATAACAAAATTGAATAACGCATTACGGTACAGCGCAAGGTTGTTGATGTATCTACTTTTCAGTGAAGAATAAGTGAAAAATAAGTGTATTTGTTAAAGCCCTTCTGGTGCCTCCCACACAAATTGGCGGAGAATATTCCATATCACATTACTCACAAAGTGAGGGTATACCTCGGTCGGTTTACTAAATGTTTACTTGTTTATTTGTACAAAAATAATATTTAAAAATTTAGCTTTCAAATATTTTTTTCAACACAAATATATTAAAATTAAAAAAAAGGTTGCCCCTGATGGTCGTCTACTTTGAGGCAAAATAAATCAATAGGGTTAGAATTTGTATATTAACCTATGAATTTTATTTTCGACTAAAATGCTTATAAATGGTATCGCGTTCATTTATTTTTTGAAGTAGAATATTCCCAAAATTTCGTGGGAATTTAAAATTTAAACAAAATGCATATTTTGTTTTTAGGAAATTTTTAATAGGTCTTCAAACGGCTGAAACGATTTTTACAAAGTTTACGTCCTTTGAAAGACAACATAAAGGAACATTTTTTTGTGAAATTATTTTGAAAAAAAATTATAATTTTTTTTTTCGAATATTCTTTTAAAAGCATTATTTTCAAAAAATTGTTCCACCATAGGTTTTTTCAAATTTAATTGGGTTTTTGAGGACTCAATGTTTTCATAAGTGTAGAGTTTCAGAGGATTCAAATAAGTAGTATAGAAGTTATTAAATAATCAATATTTTTCTAAATGTTAACCTTTTGTGAGGGAGGTACTAGAAGGAGTGGACCAATATGGGCCTTCTTCGAACTTAGCCGGAGATAGAAGAAAATATTACCACATACAAAATTTAAAGTCAATCGGTTACTCCTTTCGAGAGTTATCGTGCGCACCAGCCAGCAGACAGACAGACGGACGGACATTGCTCATTCGACTTAAACGGATATCCGCCGAATATACTTAGAGACTTAGGTCACTCCTTCCTCTCTAAGGTGAGGGGATAATTAAAGAAGATTCTCCTTTGATGGTCGTCTGCTTTGAGACAAAATGAATGAAGTTTACTTTTAAATAAATGTTGCTAATTGGTAAAATAAGATGGTGCTATCATTTATTTTTTGAACAAAAATCCCGAAATATAGGGGATATCACATTAAAAAAATATTAAAAAAATAAATTTTTTGTTTTTAGGATATTTTTAATAACTCTTCAAACGGGCGAAACGATTTTTACAAAGTTTACGTCCTTTGAAATAAACAGGAATATTTTTTGTGGAATTATTTTGAAAAAAAATTATAACATCTTTTTTTCGAAAATCCTTTTAAAAGCTTTCATTTAAAAAAAATTGCTGCACCTTCGATTTTTTTCAAATTTAATTGGATTTTTAAGGATTCATTTTTCTTCTACTTCTGCCCAAATGAATTTTAAAATCCTTTTGTATGAAATTTTACAGGCAGTGTTTCTAGTTAAAAAATGCAAAGAAATATAAATTTAAAAACAAAAATGTCAAGTAATGTTCTCTTTTAACGTCTCATGTCCATGGACATACACTTAAGCCAGTTGTTCGACCTGTTGTGCGCTCCTTATTTATGATCTTTATACCCTCACTTTAGTGATACGAGGGTATATATCATTTGCTACTGGCCAAAAGTGTAACACATCGTAGGAGTGATCTAAGACCCTAAGTAGGTTCGACGGATATTCGTTTTGGGTAATTTTAAGTCGAATGAGAAATGTCCGCCCGTCCATCTGTCTGCTGGCTGGTGCGCACGATAACTCTCGAAAGAAGTAACCGATTGACTTCAAATTTGGTATACGGTAATATTTGGTAATAGATGGGCCATATTGGTTCACTCCTTTTGGTACCTCCCACACAAAGGGTTACCATTTAGTGAAATATTGATTCATTAATAACTTCTATACTACTTATTAGAATTTTCTGAAATTCCACACATTGTATTATTTTATTAGTCGCTATAACCTCGAGAAAAATGGTCGAAGTTGCCACGCCCCAAATGGACCATTTAGCATCAAAATTTAACTGCTTATAACTTCAAAACAAGTGCATAAAAATACTTGAAATTTTGTACAGTATAATGTTTTATGTTTATAGTGCCTACAGTCCTGTGAAAAGGGGGCGTTATCACCACGCCCCTTTTTGTGCCTCCCACATAAAATGACCAAATCATACCAAAATTTAATATCTTGTAACGTTAATAGACCAGTGCACATAAACGCTTATAGTTCGGCACAGTGCAATGTATTTAAAGAATCTACTGTTTACCGAAAAATATGTGTATTTGCTAAACCCCTTCTGGTACCTCCCACACAAATTGGCAGATTAATTAGTGTAATGTTATATGTTACATTACTCACAAAGTGAAGGTATACCTTAGTCGGTTTACCCTACTGAAACTTTCTTACTTGTTTTATACCTCACGAGTTACAGAAAATTCGTAGTAGACACGAATTTTCTCAGTGTCTTCCAGTCATATCCTCTGAGATGAGTCAAGTCTGGTAATATGTCGGACCCGGAATATTGGGATCTTGCATGTGTGAAAGCCGGGCAGTGACACAGAAAATGTTCCATCGTTTCGATGTTTTCCCTGCATGCCCTGCATTCGTTTCAAATGACGTAAACCTTGCAAAAAATCGGTTCAATCGTTCAAGAGCAATTAAAAAAATTTGTAAAACTCAAAAACGTTTTTTTTTTTTAATTTAAAATCCCATAAATTGTTTAGCGAGATCTTATTATAGCATTAAGCAAATTTTTAAAAAACTTTTTCGGCAAAAAGTTATTTTATAGGTTAATATAAAAAATCTTACTCAATAAGTGTTTAAAAAAGAAAAATCTGCTAAGAAATGACAGATTAATTTCTGAATATTCCCCCACTGTGCGTCTTTAGGGTGTCACAACTTCGACCTGATCTAGTAGGTATTCGGATGAACATGTGAGTGATGTCGGTTTTATCTGCTATGTTTATATTTAAACACATACGAATATTAAGATTTTATTACTGATAATTAAGAGCCATCTGTAGTTACAAAAATATTATTGTTCTTATTTGCCTCCTTTGCTGAAGTCCGGACCAATTAAACGTACAGCTGTGTTAGTGTATTTTTGTACTTAATAAATTATTAATTTCAACTCTCATTGTAGGGATTGTCCGCCGTTTTTGGTTTGTTGACATTTTAAGTGATTTAATGTCATTGTTTGGTGACATTCAAGATTTTTTCGATGTTGTTGTCTTATCACTGTAAAATTACACGAAAAAGGATTATTTCAATTAATATTAATGTGATGACATTGCAATTGGTTATTGCAGGAAAAATTATTGCAATTAAAGAATTACACATTTTTCAAATGCCTCGAAGTACTGTTTTTGAAAAAGTAGAAATAAAGAATGGTACAATATTTATTTGAAATTTGTATGTATATACATGCATGTTCGATTTTTTAATATTATCCAATATTAATATTATGTATACTTATTTATTGCAATTAAAGAATTGATTTTATTTCAGACGTCTCCAAGTACTATTTGTAAAAATTAAGAGTAAAAAAGGACCTAATATTTTATTTGCAACTTGCATATACATATTTGATTGCTTCTTAAGATTATCCAAAGCGTACTTAAATTTTATTTCAGCAATATATTATCTGTGTTTATTATGTGTACAGACAGACCCCTCTGTTTTGCAGAAGTCATTGTTGACTGTGATTTTCATTCTTTACCCTTTTGTTGATACTGTCATCATAAACATGGCCACGGCTCATTGAGCACTATATTAGGCTTAAAAATTGCCATTAAATATTTGCTGTACAAACATCTTTGAAATTTAATACGAGTATTTTTGTTGCAAAAAATTACGAAATTATGGGAAAAAATTGCACAATCTGAGATTATTTTCATTTAATATCAATAAATAAAATTTTAATTTTTCAAAATGAATAAAATTTCAAATATTTACTTTAAAAACGCAATAACATTGATGTAGAAATTAAATCGCAAACATTTTGCACACTTTCCAATCGGATGTATCCATTCAAAAATTCTATTTGATTGTTACCAAAAAATGTAATTTCCTTTGGTACATAGAAATCATGATTTTTTGTTCGAATTTTCTCGTATCGAATATTTTTTTTTGGCGAGTTTTGTATAAATGAAAGCAAATAGATATCATCGCATCACATCCAATGCTAGGCAACAAAATGTAAAATCTGTATCGACTAGATTTTTCTTTCAAGGGAAGAGGACAACAGAACCGAGAGAGAATCTATGGCTGCTTAAGGGGCAGAGGGGTGGGAACAATTTTAATTAAAAAAGTCACATGACAATTCGAGACAAACGGTTGGTTGCGCGATTGTTGGGAGTTTCGTTGATTTTTTCGTCAAATATTTTTGTTTTATCAGTGGAAATACAAAAAAACAGAAACGTTTGCCACAATGAAATCCAAATAATCTGTGTATGTTATTGCAATCGATTGTTTTATTTTTCGCTATCGAACTTTACAAACATCTGATTAAAAGAAAAATCAAACCGTTTTGCATGAAATTGAAAGCCATCGACGAAGGCTTTGGGGGAATGATAGAACCTTTTGGGAAATTATGCCCAGAATTTATTTCTGCAATTTGTATACGAAACATTGTACGGAAATAGTAAAATTAAGAAATGCGAGAATCTGGTAGAAATATACTTAAAGAGACTTACAGAATATTGAGCAATAATTTAGAATATATTTACACAAATCTACAAAAACGTATATGTACGGTGATAAGTTCGACCGGACAGAATCTTATTTACCATCCACCATTGATTTCATTCAATACAACAGACGCGTATCATGGATTAACATGGTTTTTTAATATAGATTTTTTTTTAAAGTAAAACGAAGCAAATTGGGCTAAAATGGAAAAAAATTGACATAATTCTGCCATTTCAAAACCACTTATCGTATGGCTACGAAATTTTAGATGTGTATACAAGAGGTGTTAGAGAGTTTAAGTTCGGAACTTGGGCCCCCTATCTCATACAGGGGTGGAGCTACAGGGCCCTAAAGTTGAGCACCTCGGGTATACAAAACTTTCATCGACTTTTGAATGGAGTGTCCGATTGATTTAAATTTGAATTTTTAATTTTTTCGCAGACTTTGCTTTGAAGTTTAGCCAATATCTCAGTCAAAAGTTTACCGATTTTGTTCGCGTGTTTTTTTTTGGATTGCCAATAAAAGCATGAAAAAAAGAATCGATAATATATGTCAAGAAAGATATGCCCCTATAAAGTCCAATTTTTGAAAAAAATTCATTTTGGCAGATTTTTTGGCGAAAAAAATCCAATTCTAATTTAGGTCTTGTAGAAAAAGTTTGTTACACTAAGTATATCAAATATATACTTATTTTATATACTTATTTCACAGAATCTGTTAGAGAAAATCCGAAGCCAAAATTTTAATTGGTGTGGTTGCCACCCTTCCACGATTTGGACCTTTTTTACATAAATTTCAAAAGTTTGATCGATTTTCTCCAATCGCAAAGCTAAATTGTTAATTTTTTGTTATTTTTTTTGTATTAGGGTGTAACAAAATCGACTGCAAAGGGAATCCCGAGCGCGGCTGTTCATATCGAAGACATAGGACTAAAAGTAAAAATCCCATTTTTGGGGATTTTTGATGTATTTTTTGGGAATTGATGGATTTTCCATTAGAAATTTCCACATGATGCGTCTGATTATTATTTCTAATATCAAACGCCACTCAAATCGAACACTGCATTCAAAAGTTAGAAGCCGATGAAAATTTTGCCCTACTATGCCGCTGTAATGACCGGTAACATTAACCAATTAAAATGAAAAATGCGGCCTGGAGGCGAGTTTGAAGTTCAGAAAAGTGATTTTTCTGTAATATTTTTTTCAAACCATCACTTTTCGAGTAAAATTATTTTGTACTTCGGGAAATAGTTCTGGGAGATAACCGAATGTTGAAAATAATGTTTGATTCTTTGTCAGTCTATAGCCATTATAAATTTTGTCTAAAATACAAAATATAAAAACATTTAGATAATACATGCAGAAGTTATGGGAATATTGTGTTCGAATGATACTGTCAAATTAAAGCTGTTATAAAAATTTCCAAAAAGAAATTATAAATTGAAGAAAAAAATCCACAAATAATGATCCGTTGTGTTCTCTTTCAAAAGACGTAACATTTTTAAAAAACGGTTCAGCCGTTCAGGATCCATTACAAATTTTGTAAAATCCAAAAATGCATTCTGTTTTTAATTTTCAAAATTCCAATTCAACTATTTTTTAACTGATATATTCTCTCGGCTCAAGACCAATCTGCTTTTATACAATGATAGAAAGCTAGTTTTTTTCATGGCAAAATGTAGTGCAAGTATTTCATTGCGTGCCCAAAGATTATATCATAATTTCTGGGGCGTGACCCAAATGAAAACCCTTATGGTACCCTCCACTAGAGCTCCACCGAATATTCGGCTTCAGCCAAAACTTCAGCAAAAATTCTTTAATCCTTCATTATCCTCTAAGATCCACATTAGAAAATTTCGAAAAAAATATATATTTGGCGTAAATTACTCTTTTGCAATTTATATCCAAATTTAATCATTCTACGTTAATTAGTTTCTTTTTTATAACTATGTAGCGATTTTTAACATATATAATCTAAAATTTACAATCACTCCAAAAATTTTATTTCACTTTTATCCAAAACGAATCTCTTACAACCATTGTATCACATACAAATTCATTTCCACCAACAAATGTTTTTTTTTCTCGAATTCTCATACAATTTTCCATTTTTTTCTTCGTCATCGAAATGAATGAAATAGAAATGAATAGAAGGGAAAAAAGAAAACGGCATATCCAGTCAGTGAAAGAGAGAAATAAATAGAAGCATTTTTCCATTAAATCGAAAAGTCGATTGTGCATGAAGTGAATAAAAAAAGAAGAAAATAGACGACTCCTTTCATCCATCCAAATCAACAGTCATCGCAAAACGACGAACAAACGAACGAGTGAATAAAATCCTGTCACACTGCTCTCAGGCGAATGGATAGATGGACGGACAAATGTACCAGTATGAACGGATTCAGACATGCGAGTACATATTTTCAATATTTATTACGAGTGCTCCCGTAGACTATTCTTTTACATAAAATACACTGGAGACTGGAAGTTTTTTTTTTGGCAACCATTTCAATGAATCCGTTTTGGGCTACTTTTTTCTAGGATATTCGTTTTTTTGCTCATGTCTTTTTTGTGTCATTGGTTGGCTGTTGGCTTTACTCTTGGTATTCTCACTTGGCATGATGGCCGCAGAATTGGAAGATTTTTTGTGGCCACATTGGATGAGGAGAATATATGGTGCGTTTGGTATGTATTGAATTACGATCCAAATGCCTCTGAAATGGCTTTTTGACAAACAATTGACAATGCCATGACTTTTACCCAACTTTTGTTTAGTTATCGATTTAGCCATCAGCCAACGGACCAGCCATCCAACCGACCGACCAATCAGCCATTGTGTCAACCAACAGAGTAGTAGTGGTTGCCTATATCCATTTATCTGCCATTGTCTATCTATAGTTTGCGATAATTTGTCGCAACAAATGGTGACTTCACTTTTTCAATTGTTGTGTTTGATGATGAAATACAAACCGTGTCCTTTTTCCAGTCCAGATGAGGGGTTAAGTGAGGAACTATAGGCTGGAGAGTGGAAATATTTCAGTTTAAGTTGAGAGATTAGTAAAATGCTCGAAGCGATTTATATAACAATTTTGCCTTACTTTTTATTTTTAAAATTAAAAAAATTATATGAAAAAGCATTGAATATTTTACCACATAATTATTAAAACAAGTAAGAAAGTTCAGTCGGGTAAACCGACTTATAAATCCCCTCACCTTGAGCTCCAAAAAATATTAGTAAATTTATTTTTTTTTTGTTTAATTAAATTATTATGAATTTAACCTGTATTTAATAACATTAATGTGTGTACTGGTATTAAAGTTAAAAGCTGATTACTTTTGGTACAAAATGATCCATTTGTGTGGGAGGTACCAAAAGTGGCGTTTCAATAACGCCCACTTATCTCTAGACTCTAGGAACTATAAAAGCATTGCACTGTACGAAATTTCAAGTATGTATTTGTATGCACTGGTATTAAAGTAAACGCTGTTAACTTTTGGTATAAAAATGTCCATTTGTGTGGGAGGTACCAGAAGGGGCGTGGCAATAACGCCCATTTTTCTTTGCCACTTTTCTCTACACTCTAGGTACTATAAAAGCATTGCACTGTACGAAATATCAAGTATTTGTATGCACTGTACAAAAGGGTCCATTTGTGTGGGAGGTACCAAAAGGGGGGTGCCAATAACGCCCATTTTTCACTGTATTGTAGGCACTATTAAACCATTAGACTGTACAAAATTGCAGGTCTTTGTATGCAATGGTAATAAAGTTATAAGCTGGTAACTTTTGGTACAAAATGGTCCATTTGTGTGGGAGGTACCAAAAGGAGCGTTGCAATAATGCCCATTATTCACTGTAATGTAGGTACTATTAAACCATTACACTGTACAAAATTTCAGGTCTTTGTATGCACTGGTAATAAAGTTAAAAGCTATTAACTATTGGTTCAAAATTGTCCATTTGTGTGGGAGGTACCAAAAGGGGCGTTGCATCTTCGCCCAATTTTCTCGAGGTAATAGTGACTAATAAACTAATACTATGTGTAGAATTTCAGAGGATTCAAAAAGGTAGTATAGATGTTATTAAATAATCAATATTTCACTAAATGTTAACCCTTTGTGGGGGAGGTACTAGAAGGAGTGGACCAATATGGCCCATCTTCGAACTTAGCCGGAGATAGAAGAAAATATTACCACATACTAAATTTCAAGTCAATCGGTTACTCCTTTCGAGAGTTATCGTGCGCACCAGCCAGCAGATAGACAGACAGACATACAGACGGACGGACATTGCTCATTCGACTTAAAATGACCCAAAACGGATATCCGCCAAACATACTTAGGGTCTTAGGTCACTCGTTCGATGTGTTACACTTTTGGCTCGTAGCAAATGATATATACCCTCCTCCCCCTCCCTAAGGTGAGGGGATAAAGATTTTTAAATTTTGGATCAATATTCAAATTGGCTTTAATAATAAGAGAACAGTAAAAAACAGCTAATGCACAAGTAACCGTAGTATGTTCAGCCGAGTCAAATCTTAAACGATAATTCCCGAAAAGAAATAACGGATTGACTTCAAATTTGGTATGTGACAATATTTTTTCTTTCCCAGAAAAATTTTGAAAATGGACCATATTGGTCTACTCCGTCTAGAATCTTATCTTATCTCCTTCTAGACTTAGAATAATTTTCTATGTCGGTTTTGGATGTATTTTCGCTGTATTTGGCTGAGTAAAGCATCTTGATAAAACAGTGAATACTCGTAATTTGAAAGAGGGCGTAGCATCATATTAAAAAATTTTACAGGGAAGCAAAAAACTAAATAAATTGAATTATGTTTTCCTTCGAAATACGAGGTTTTCGGCATAACACCTATCCATACTTTTTTGTGAAAATAACGTGAAATAGGAATTTTCAACTATGAAAAAGAGATAATTTGTTGTTAGGCCCCTTTGAATTTTACATGATTTATAACGTTTTTGTGAAAATTGCGTGAAATAGGAATTTTCAACCATGAAAAAGAAATAATTTGTTGTTAGGCCCCTTTGAATTTCGTTAATAAATTCGCCATTTTTTATAGTAGGTCGCAAAAAAATTGTCAGTATGTGTATGTGTTTGATGCAGTGTACGAAATCCATCAAAAAATGCATTTTTTTCTTGTTGTTACGCCCTTTTTCGTTTTGATGACGATATATACATATGTTCCATCCGATTTGGCATTTAAATGCTATTAAGTGGTATTTGGCGTAGATGTGTATTTATCCAACGATGAGCACTGTTTATTTTGAAAAATATTGCTTTAGATTTATATTTATGCGCCAAATATGTATAAATTAATTATAAATTATTAACAAAAAAACACAACAAATATGGGAACATTTATCTTTAATTCTCAACATAATCTCTTTTAAGCTCGATACACTTTTTGCAGAGACTTTAAATAGGTTCGACGCCCTGTTTATAGTACAAACTGTCTAGCTTTTGAAAATAGCTTCTAGCTCCCTAAAATCATTGCTGGCAAATCTGTTTTCGCCGAACCATTTCTTCAAGTTGGGAAACAAACAAATATTCCGAGGGAGCTAAGTCTGGCGAATAATGTGCTTGCTGAAGCAATTCGAACATTTATTCGTTGATTTTTGCCATCGCAATAGTGGATGTATGAACTGGTACATTGTCTTGATTGTGAGCAGTGTTCCCAACTCTTGCGAGGCAAAAATCACTACGGAACAACTGTGCAGAAACCACCACAAAACCACTACCAACCATGTATGAAAACACCAAAAAACGCTGTGAGAAAATAACAAAATCTGCCAAAAACGCTAACACTAACAAAAATGTTAACCATGAATTATTTTTAAAAACCACCAACCAAATATTTTTGAATTCAATTCATTTTTTAAACATTTTGATAATGTTTGTAAAATTTTTCTATGAAAACATATATAAGAACTTATATTTATAACATAAACGTAACAGTATTTTTTGTTTGTACAATCACTCCAAAAATTTTATTTCACTTTTATCCAAAACGAATCTCTTACAACCATTGTATCACATACAAATTCATTTCCACCAACAAATGTTTTTTTTCTCGAATTCTCATACAATTTTCCATTTTTTTCTTCGTCATCGAAATGAATGAAATAGAAATGAATAGAAGGGAAAAAAGAAAACGGCATATCCAGTCAGTGAAAGAGAGAAATAAATAGAAGCATTTTTCCATTAAATCGAAAAGTCGATTGTGCATGAAGTGAATAAAAAAAGAAGAAAATAGACGACTCCTTTCATCCATCCAAATCAACAGTCATCGCAAAACGACGAACAAACGAACGAGTGAATAAAATCCTGTCACACTGCTCTCAGGCGAATGGATAGATGGACGGACAAATGTACCAGTATGAACGGATTCAGACATGCGAGTACATATTTTCAATATTTATTACGAGTGCTCCCGTAGACTATTCTTTTACATAAAATACACTGGAGACTGGAAGTTTTTTTTTTGGCAACCATTTCAATGAATCCGTTTTGGGCTACTTTTTTCTAGGATATTCGTTTTTTTGCTCATGTCTTTTTTGTGTCATTGGTTGGCTGTTGGCTTTACTCTTGGTATTCTCACTTGGCATGATGGCCGCAGAATTGGAAGATTTTTTGTGGCCACATTGGATGAGGAGAATATATGGTGCGTTTGGTATGTATTGAATTACGATCCAAATGCCTCTGAAATGGCTTTTTGACAAACAATTGACAATGCCATGACTTTTACCCAACTTTTGTTTAGTTATCGATTTAGCCATCAGCCAACGGACCAGCCATCCAACCGACCGACCAATCAGCCATTGTGTCAACCAACAGAGTAGTAGTGGTTGCCTATATCCATTTATCTGCCATTGTCTATCTATAGTTTGCGATAATTTGTCGCAACAAATGGTGACTTCACTTTTTCAATTGTTGTGTTTGATGATGAAATACAAACCGTGTCCTTTTTCCAGTCCAGATGAGGGGTTAAGTGAGGAACTATAGGCTGGAGAGTGGAAATATTTCAGTTTAAGTTGAGAGATTAGTAAAATGCTCGAAGCGATTTATATAACAATTTTGCCTTACTTTTTATTTTTAAAATTAAAAAAATTATATGAAAAAGCATTGAATATTTTACCACATAATTATTAAAACAAGTAAGAAAGTTCAGTCGGGTAAACCGACTTATAAATCCCCTCACCTTGAGCTCCAAAAAATATTAGTAAATTTATTTTTTTTTTGTTTAATTAAATTATTATGAATTTAACCTGTATTTAATAACATTAATGTGTGTACTGGTATTAAAGTTAAAAGCTGATTACTTTTGGTACAAAATGATCCATTTGTGTGGGAGGTACCAAAAGTGGCGTTTCAATAACGCCCACTTATCTCTAGACTCTAGGAACTATAAAAGCATTGCACTGTACGAAATTTCAAGTATGTATTTGTATGCACTGGTATTAAAGTAAACGCTGTTAACTTTTGGTATAAAAATGTCCATTTGTGTGGGAGGTACCAGAAGGGGCGTGCCAATAACGCCCATTTTTCTTTGCCACTTTTCTCTACACTCTAGGTACTATAAAAGCATTGCACTGTACGAAATATCAAGTATTTGTATGCACTGTACAAAAGGGTCCATTTGTGTGGGAGGTACCAAAAGGGGGGTGCCAATAACGCCCATTTTTCACTGTATTGTAGGCACTATTAAACCATTAGACTGTACAAAATTGCAGGTCTTTGTATGCAATGGTAATAAAGTTATAAGCTGGTAACTTTTGGTACAAAATGGTCCATTTGTGTGGGAGGTACCAAAAGGAGCGTTGCAATAATGCCCATTATTCACTGTAATGTAGGTACTATTAAACCATTACACTGTACAAAATTTCAGGTCTTTGTATGCACTGGTAATAAAGTTAAAAGCTATTAACTATTGGTTCAAAATTGTCCATTTGTGTGGGAGGTACCAAAAGGGGCGTTGCATCTTCGCCCAATTTTCTCGAGGTAATAGTGACTAATAAACTAATACTATGTGTAGAATTTCAGAGGATTCAAAAAGGTAGTATAGATGTTATTAAATAATCAATATTTCACTAAATGTTAACCCTTTGTGGGGGAGGTACTAGAAGGAGTGGACCAATATGGCCCATCTTCGAACTTAGCCGGAGATAGAAGAAAATATTACCACATACTAAATTTCAAGTCAATCGGTTACTCCTTTCGAGAGTTATCGTGCGCACCAGCCAGCAGATAGACAGACAGACATACAGACGGACGGACATTGCTCATTCGACTTAAAATGACCCAAAACGGATATCCGCCAAACATACTTAGGGTCTTAGGTCACTCGTTCGATGTGTTACACTTTTGGCTCGTAGCAAATGATATATACCCTCCTCCCCCTCCCTAAGGTGAGGGGATAAAGATTTTTAAATTTTGGATCAATATTCAAATTGGCTTTAATAATAAGAGAACAGTAAAAAACAGCTAATGCACAAGTAACCGTAGTATGTTCAGCCGAGTCAAATCTTAAACGATAATTCCCGAAAAGAAATAACGGATTGACTTCAAATTTGGTATGTGACAATATTTTTTCTTTCCCAGAAAAATTTTGAAAATGGACCATATTGGTCTACTCCGTCTAGAATCTTATCTTATCTCCTTCTAGACTTAGAATAATTTTCTATGTCGGTTTTGGATGTATTTTCGCTGTATTTGGCTGAGTAAAGCATCTTGATAAAACAGTGAATACTCGTAATTTGAAAGAGGGCGTAGCATCATATTAAAAAATTTTACAGGGAAGCAAAAAACTAAATAAATTGAATTATGTTTTCCTTCGAAATACGAGGTTTTCGGCATAACACCTATCCATACTTTTTTGTGAAAATAACGTGAAATAGGAATTTTCAACTATGAAAAAGAGATAATTTGTTGTTAGGCCCCTTTGAATTTTACATGATTTATAACGTTTTTGTGAAAATTGCGTGAAATAGGAATTTTCAACCATGAAAAAGAAATAATTTGTTGTTAGGCCCCTTTGAATTTCGTTAATAAATTCGCCATTTTTTATAGTAGGTCGCAAAAAAATTGTCAGTATGTGTATGTGTTTGATGCAGTGTACGAAATCCATCAAAAAATGCATTTTTTTCTTGTTGTTACGCCCTTTTTCGTTTTGATGACGATATATACATATGTTCCATCCGATTTGGCATTTAAATGCTATTAAGTGGTATTTGGCGTAGATGTGTATTTATCCAACGATGAGCACTGTTTATTTTGAAAAATATTGCTTTAGATTTATATTTATGCGCCAAATATGTATAAATTAATTATAAATTATTAACAAAAAAACACAACAAATATGGGAACATTTATCTTTAATTCTCAACATAATCTCTTTTAAGCTCGATACACTTTTTGCAGAGACTTTAAATAGGTTCGACGCCCTGTTTATAGTACAAACTGTCTAGCTTTTGAAAATAGCTTCTAGCTCCCTAAAATCATTGCTGGCAAATCTGTTTTCGCCGAACCATTTCTTCAAGTTGGGAAACAAACAAATATTCCGAGGGAGCTAAGTCTGGCGAATAATGTGCTTGCTGAAGCAATTCGAACATTTATTCGTTGATTTTTGCCATCGCAATAGTGGATGTATGAACTGGTACATTGTCTTGATTGTGAGCAGTGTTCCCAACTCTTGCGAGGCAAAAATCACTACGGAACAACTGTGCAGAAACCACCACAAAACCACTACCAACCATGTATGAAAACACCAAAAAACGCTGTGAGAAAATAACAAAATCTGCCAAAAACGCTAACACTAACAAAAATGTTAACCATGAATTATTTTTAAAAACCACCAACCAAATATTTTTGAATTCAATTCATTTTTTAAACATTTTGATAATGTTTGTAAAATTTTTCTATGAAAACATATATAAGAACTTATATTTATAACATAAACGTAACAGTATTTTTTGTTTTCCATTTTTAGGATTAAATAATTAATAAATGACTTGTTCTTGGCCAAATAAAATAGTATAATTTTCCTCTACATATCTCTTCTGGCCATAATATTAATTGTGTATAAAATTTTGATTTCTAAATGTTTCATTGGCATTTATTTTCAAACATGAATTATTGCGTATTTTATACTTCGAGGAGCAAACATTTTAAAACTTTAACACATATTTTATTTGTATTAAATATTTACTGTATAAATAATATTAAATAATCCTACAAACTTTGACACTTGCTTGGATTCAGGACTAACGTTGTTCTTAAAAAAATCATAACGCTCAGTTGTGAATTACGGGCACAAATCACATAAGAACATATGGAGAAACATAAATGAAAGCGACATCGTTTTTACATTATGTGTGCTCTAAAAGAGTGCGACGATACGTTGCGTAAAATACATGAATTGTTTAATGTAATATATGTAAAAAATCACTAAAAGCGCTACAAAAAATTGTTAAAAACGCTACCGTAGTGGATTTTCTGAAAAATCACTACTTTTACAAAACAGTGGTATTTGGAGATTAAAAATCACCACAAGTAGCGGAAAAATCACCAAGTTGGCATCGCTGATTGTGAGCAAAAGCGGCACCCATCTTGCGCACAGCTTTCTCATCATAAAATTTTCGTTAATATGCGATGTAATGCGTGATCCATTTCGAGGTTCCCTACTTTTTTAAAGAAAAAAACACAGAAAAATTCAAATTGAATTGGGAATGTTTATTATCATTTGAAAGAACATTCTTTGGCATTTATTTTTTGAAGATTACGTCTCAGATGGTCCAATTTTCGATGACTCGTTCGAGCATTTCGACTGGTAACTGGCGAATGACACGCGTGATGTTTTGCTCCAAGGCCTGAATCGAAGCGGGTTTGTCCGCATACACTTTAGACTTAACACATCCCCACAGGAAAAGTCTAACGGTGTGATATCACACGATCTTGGTGGCCAATCAACCGGCCCAAAACGTGAAATTATCTGCTCACCGAAGTGTTCTCTCAATAAATCCATTGATTGATGCGATGTCTTGTTGAAAGCAAATGTCGCCGAGATCACGAGCTTCAATTTCATTGTTCCTATCAGTCGACAAATAAAATAACGTGACTCGATCTGACATTTGTGTTCGCCCAGATGACAGCAAAGAGAGATAGAGAAACCAAAATTTACACTGAAATGATTACGTTTTCGCACGAGTTCATTATAGTGCGACTTGTCGTTGTGATGGTAGTTAGTGAAACCCAAATCAGCTGTTTGTCGTCAGGCAGGCTAACGTAAGTAAATTTTTAATTCACAGAAACAGGCTGTTAAAATGGCCCAAAACGGATTTTCGCCGAACATACACTGAAAATATTATCTTCGTGAATATCACGAAATGTTTCTTACATATTACGAAATCTGTCTTATTTTTTCAGCCAAAGAAATGTTTCATACAATATTTGAAAAAAATCATATACATATATAACGAAGAAGATTCTTCATATTCTTTATGAAACCATTTCATATAAATATGAAACTACTAGCTTTAACCCGGTGCGCTTCGCAGCCCCCATCTTTTACCTATTTTCTGTTTAGGGTACTGTAAAATAGCTATACCTCTTTCTTTCAAAATGACATGATTATTTATATGGTGCAAATTGGAGAAGATTTGATTACTTTTATTTTTTGTGTCTATAAAGGTAAAAATTTAAAAATCTAAAGGTAATCGCTCCATTGTACCACATTTAACCTTTAGTGTGTCATAATTAACCACTTTGCACGATTGTACAATATTTTAAAATGATAATTGATATTTCAAGATCCAAATTCGCAAGCTTAGGCTGAATTTCAACATTTTTGCCCCCATTCTGTGCCATTTATTTAACTATTTCCCCACGGTTTATGTAGAATAACCTATTTGGAAAAAAAAAACAATTTCTTAGCTTTGGTTTATGCTGTAAGAGCTACCTTTGCACTCATTCAACACCTTTTGCACCACTGTTCCATATTAAACACTTTTTATTACACTGCGCTTCTAAAGTACGAATTTTTATACATATCTGAGACTATTTTGCTCCCTTTTTTCCGCACTGATCACATTTAACCATTTTACCGTATTTAAATTTTTTGCTTCACCGTACTATATTTAACCCTTTTTGCTCTACTAAACCATATTAAACACATTTATCCCCTCTGTAACATATTGAACAATTTTTGCTTTCTCCAACTGCATCATAATTTTAACCTTTTTGCACCACAGTTCTACTAAAAGCGTAAATTTAGAAAAAAAAACATTCTTTACGCTTTTGACCCACTGTGCAATATTTAACCGTTTTGGGTCCACTGAATCAAATTTAACACCTTTTTGTGCTACTATATTTTGTCCACTATATTTAACCATTTTTGCCCCACTGTACCATGGTTAACACATTTTTGCCCAACTGTTCCATAGTAAACGCTTTTTGCCCCACTGTACCATACTTAACCCATTTTGTTGCACGTTAGCATATTTTACTATTTGCGCCCACTGAAACCATTTTTGTCATACTTTACCATAATTACCCATTTGTGTCCCACTGTACCATTCCAACACATTTTTTCCCCACTGTTCCATAGTTTGATTTGTCCCACTGTACCATATTTAACTCATTTTGTCCCACTTTACCATATTCAACTAATTGTGCCCCACTGTACTATAATTTAACCCTTTTTGCCCCACTGTATCATATTAAACCCTTTGTTTCACTGTACCATGTTTAACAGTTTTTGCCCCATATTTAACGCTCTTTGCTCCACTGTACAATATTTAACACAGTTATGCCCCACTGTATAGTTAACCATTTTTGTCACACTGTACCATATTTAACCCTTTTTGCCCCACTGTATCATAGTAAATACATTTTAGCCCCACTGTTCCATAGTTAACGCTTTTTGCCCCACTGTACCATTTTTAACCCATTTTGTCCCACGTTGCCATATTTTACTATTTGTGCCCACTGTAACCATTTTTGTCATATTTTTATGTCGACTTCTTAAGAAACCCCTTCGTAAATTCGTAAAATATTCTTCATAATGTGAATGAAATTTACGAAAGAATTTATGAAGAATATAGTATGAAGAATGTTTCGAAAATAGTACGAATGAAATATTTTCAGTGAACTTGGGGTCTTAGAGTGAGGGAAATTAAAAAAAAATGCATATTATTTATGTTGGCAATTTTGTTTGGGAGGTACCAAAAGGAGCGTGGCAATACCGCCCATTTTTCAATATACTATGGGTATTACTCGTATATAAACATTACACTGTACAAAATTTGAAGTGTTTGCATGTGCGTGAATCGAAAATATAAGCCGTTAATTTTGTTTGTACAAAATGGTCCATTTGTATGGACGGTACCAAAAGGGGCGTGGCAACTTCGCCTATTTTTCTCAAGATAGCGACCAAAAAACTAATATTATGTGCGGAATTGTAAACGATTCTGGGTAGTAGTATAGAAGTTATGATATAATCAATATTTCACTAAATGACCCTTCGTGGGGGAGGTACTCCAAGGCGTGGACCAACATAAGTATTTAAAGTTAAAAACATACACTATTGCTACGGAATTATGAAGGTGATAGAGTGGTGTTCATCGAAACTGCAGTCAATTCTACCAAGCAATTAAAATTCTCTACCAATTTTTGTATTTGTTTCTATTACTTTTTTGCAATAGACAGAAAGTAAATGAAACATGGACTCAAGCAAAAAAAAAAAATAAAGTCTGACTGAAAAACACAAAAATTTTATGCAAATATCGCTTAATCCTGTTCCTTTAATTTCATGATTGTTGCTTTGTAAAACATTTTGCACAACATATTCTGCATTCCACACATTATTATCCACACGAGATTATTTTTGACTACATATACTGCTCTTGAACAAAATGTTGAAGACTTATTTATGTCGAGTTATTTTATTTTTTGTTTGTCATGTATCAGCAAAAGAACAGCAACCAATATTTCGGTTGTATTTCCCAAAATAAATTTAATTATTCTAAATTTGGGAAATTATTGGTATAACCAAAAAACGATTATTTATTAATATTTTTTCTGTTGTAGTAAACAATTATGCGTTGCAATAATAATCTTTGGTCTATTGATACGATTTCTGTTGTCAAATATAAAACATTGGTTGTCACAACCAAAAATCGATCATATGGGACTACAATGAAAGATTAAAATTGGTTACCACAACTAACCGACTGTCAATGAAACAATAACCTTAATTCGATTGATACAACCATCGGTTTAGTTGCAAGCATTTTTATTTGATCGTATCCATGTTATTATTGTTGTTTCAACTATTTATATATAATTACAACCGACACACGGTGTAGGTAATTTACATTTTGTTGCTGGTACTATTTTTTATGGTTACAATCGAATTCCAATCAATTATGTTCCTGGGTGTATTAACATTTGTAGTCCTCAAAATTTTCTTTAGTTTAACGTGTAGCCCGGTTTTATCGAGCGTATACTTCAAAAAAGTCCAAATACTAAATAATCCTTCCAAGACAATGGGAATTTTAAAGAAACATTTTTTAAAAACAAATTTATCTCTTGTAAATAATAGCCAAGCTCGAGGTCTAGACCTAGTATTGGATATTCAATAAAAATTTCGAATAAAAACAAAATCTTCTTAAAAAAATTTATCATACAATTTTAATTAAATTTTTGCGTGTTTAGGAATCCATATTACGCCAGAAAAAGTTATTCACAGCCCTTCGAAAAAAAGTTTGTTGCATTTTGTAATTCGGGTAATTGTGTCGAAAATGGGCAGGATCAGACCAGTAAGTAAGGCTCGCCTTACAAGATAATTGTGATCACTTAATATCCAGAGCGTCGCTGACCAAGTGTCTTTGGGCATTTAACTTCAAAATTTTTGCTCCAACATAAAGTTGGAGATTATATATCATTTTGTTTCTTTTTAGTTACAAATAATACGAATTTATGCCTCTTGTAAAATTATGAATTTGCACCGATCCTTGTTAATCACTCATCTCACTTCCATGTTCATGATTATAGCTTCAGTCACTTAGTCTGCCCTGTGATCAATTAGTCATGAAACAATTTTATACAGATATATTTAACTTTGAAACCCTAACAGCATTGCCTCAATTGTTCGATGGGTACTTGGAACACATTTAATGACAAAAAAAAAACTATAACAAATTATACGAGAAAAGCTCTTAAAAACTTATGTGACATTTTTCACAAGTAGACCTGAAATCAAATTGAAGAGGAATACAAAAAAAAAGAATAATAAATCCATTAAACTACTTAACCAACCAACCAAAAAGAAAGACACTTGAAATATTGATGATATACGATATGACTTTAAAAGTTGCCTTTGCAATGATGCAATAAGGACCACCATTGAAAGGAAATCTTATTACAAAAAGGATTGTCATCAAAAGTCAATATGAGAGGACTTCACTGAAACTGAATGTACGAAAGCGCGACAATTCATTAGTCGGCGGATATGTAAAAGCAGCATTAAAGGATGTTGATGAAGATGTACTCGTCGTCGTAGATGGGTTTCCACTTTGTGGTTAGTGACTGTTACAAAATGAATGAGAATTGGATGAATGAAGGAATGAATGGAGGTGGTTTAGGTGGTTGTGATGATGATGATGGTTTTAATGACATCATGTGGTGGTCAAGCTGTGTGACAATATAATACAACAAACATCCGTCAAAAAGGGGTGGATTGTTGCCAATAAATTGTATAATCATATCAAATATTGTAACAAACAGAATTCCCTTTATCTTTTTCTCCGTGTTTCTGTGCTGAAGGATGTTCTTAATCAGAGAGCAAACATTGCAGTAGTATGTTGAAACAATTACAGAATAAGTAAGAACTTCTGAGGTAGAAGACTTGGTGGTACCCTTTAATAATTAAAAAAATTAAGAAATGCCTGATCGACAACATACTTACCTATGACAAATGCTACTAAGACTATTTTGCGTGGTATGGTCAGCTTGAAGGTTAATTTCATATTCAGGAAAATATGATGGTATCATTCTTGAGAAGAGACCTAAAACGACCCTTTCTTACTGATGATACCGCAAAGTTTGTTCAAGACATTATCCACAGAGTCGTGTATTAGCTACTTTAGTGTACATATATATAGCTGTAGTTATTTCGATACCTCCATTTTAAACTATGCTAAGTGCAAAAAGGTAGCTTTTCAGGCGAGGCGATCAAAGTTTGATGATTTTTTTTTAATTTGTGTGGAATTCTTTTATGACGAATACCGAATGACATGCACTGTTATGTGAATAACTTTTGATTGGGTTGACGCATAAATACCAAATTTTGAATGAAAATAATTTGGAATATTTAGAAATTAAAAATGCAATCTCCCTAAAAACATGCTAAGTCGAATTAGCATGTTTAAGAATGGAACTATCGATTTGTCAGATGGTAGGATCACTTCATATACATGATATCATTCCTAGATAGTCAGTGAACCTTCCATTTCATTAAACCGATATAACGCCCTTTCGCTATGATAACTGTTTTCAACTATTAACGTACCATTGAGAAATATCTCAATTCTCTGTAGGGGTTATGACAGCCTGTGCACTCCTTCCCTTCCACATTACATTTCCGCTTTTTGAATGCATATTATGTACAAATATCCTTACCCCAATTTGCATGTGTATGTGTGTGACAACCCCTTTTTATATACGAAGCCAATGTCATTGTTTTAAATGCCACAAAAGCTTTTAAAGGGCTAAATAATACAAAAGCCGCAAAAAATTGTCACAGCCGCAAATTTAATTACACATTATGTTTCCATGCAAATGAAGATACTTTCTCATACTCCGGCATCATCAGCCTCACTATCATCATCAGTAGTATCAGCCTCAGCATCAGAAGCAGGAGCACTTGGTGAATTTTCGAATTTGTGTTACAAGCATATCATATTCCCACTCGCACTCTGTGCAAAATGGCTCATGGTCGTCTGATATTTAGTTCAGTCACTCATTCGTCCCATCATTAGAATGCTGGAAACCAAGCATGATGTCAAGCTTCAACACCCTTTATTTGTACGCCTGCCTGCCCTGACGTTGTCGTTGTCGATGTCGTTGGCTTGGTTAACATGGTAAACATGTCAAGGCTTAACAATTTTGTTGTTAAAAATTCTTCTCGGTTAAATGAAAACATCAAAATGCAATGATTTGAATTTTGTCGTCGAAAGTTGTCCATCTAAGAGGGTGATGTGGGGGATTTATGTGAAAGAGTTGGAGAACGTATTTACTGTGACAGTGTAATGAATGCGTTTAGAATTATTTTAATAAGGTCAACCCATTCAAAGAGTTGGGGAATTGATTTAAATAATATCTATTTGCAATTCAAGGGAGTTTGAAGTATCGTCAATTAAGTAAATGTGTGATTTTATTTGAAGTGAAATTAATTGCTGAAATGAAACGATATATTCCGTCTACATTGCTATAAAGCAAAAGTTTGAAGAAGAGAGCTACAAACATGTAGTAAATTCAAGAAACCCTTTAAATAAGCATGTTCTGTCATGTATTAAATAAATCAGTACACGCAAAGAAAAAAACGTTTGGAGGTTGCTTATCGCAAAAATGTTTTTTTTTGCCTCAAACGCTCTACTTTTCCCGTAACGGTTGAAATATTTCTAGTGCATGAAAACGTTTATCGTAAACGTAGTTTCTCTTGTTGTCAACGAACATTCTTTCTTCTAAACGAAAAACGTTTTCGGAAACCTATTGTATTTAAACATGATTGTATATTTAAAAGGGAATTGAAAGAACAAAGAGCGTAACTTGCTCTCATTTTGTGAGTGTGTGGTTTATTTTTTTTTTATGTGTTGGAATAATATGGAAAAATATGCAAATGTGCATGTACACAACACAAAAAGAAACGTTGTTTGTCCGCGTTATTTTATTAACAGTTTTGCAGACGGTGGTGGAAATTTTTCCCTGCATACCGCCTTCCGAACTGGTGCACCATTTCACAATATTTGCACTCGTACTCAGCATGCGTAGAGTCGTATGCTGTTGGGCCTTTAGTTTTGTACTGGCGTTTGTGGTGTTCGGCAGTGAACTCAAAAATATTTATAATATAGCTTTTTCGATCAACTCTTCCTTTCGAAAGAGAGGTTGTTGTGGTGTATTGGAAAAGATAAGACACTGCGCTCTGAAAGCCATGTAAACACATACCCTTATACGTATTTCAATCCTGTGCGGGGATATCATCAGAGGGGATATCATACATGACACACAGTGTGAGCTTGTAGTTGTGGCGATCATCACTTGTATACATACCAATCTACAAAGAAATTTGCATATGGGAATTATATAACTACGAAGAAAGCGTACAAGTCACACAGCCAAAGCTTTAAGCGAGACTTAAATTCACCATTTTCACAACCCATGTGACTGGTAAGGGTTGCCAGTTCGACACAGTTGTCTCTACACCAATCGCCAGGAAGATGGGGTGGATTCTGAGATTAGTTGGACGATTAGAAAGACTTAACTACATTTCAGTAAGCATAGTATTTTTTTGTTGAATATCAACTATTTTATGTTATTATTTAGAATTCATTAACACTACGTGTTGAAGATGAGCATTCTATGAATTAATTAAACCAAAGAATCTAAATTATCGGTGGTGCGATATCGAGCAAATATGTATACTGCGGACTTCAAATTAGTAAAGACATGTGGGAAAATAACCAGATAGTCAATAACGAAAACAATAGATCGAGCTCTGCATGAAAATATTTAAAATTTTGTGGAAATCCGGAATACCAAAAAACAGCAGATTTTAACACAAACTATGACGAACCATCTATTGTTTTTGTTATGGCTAAATGATTATTCTTCGTTAATTGTTAATAAGCAAATTAAAACTATTAACAATTAAACTTTTTTTTAATGGCACTATTCATCAACATTTTTCACCCGAAATGTTTCATGTTATATTCTGATGTAGTTTGGTATTCTATTCAAAGACGTGGAAACTTTTGAATGGTCCGTCCGTATTTAGGTTAGAATTTATATTTAAATATTGCCCTAAAAGTCCACTTTTGACTAAAAAGTTTGATATATGGTAAGATTACATTGTTAATATGTACATGCCTTTTTATTTACAGTTTGTCTACAACTCAATCAGAAGATATTAGCCAATAAATAGCAGAGGCTTTTTGATTATAAACATAATTTTATAAAACATATAAAATATCACAATTCAAACAATATATTCTTTTGCGACAAACGTTTTCTCATTTATTGATAAACTGGCATTGCTTAACGCAATAACCGTTTGCCACAAACGTTTCACAGGGTTTGCGATAAACAGGCATTGTATGTGACAAACACAATAAAAGTTTTCACCAAACGTTTCACAGGATTTTTTAATAAATATAAATCATTTACAATAAGTAGACTAACCGTTTGTTATAAACGTTTCTATGGGTTTTGGGATAAACATAAATCGTTTGCGACAAACATAGACCACAAACGATATTTGTTTGTCTAATTTTTAATTTGGGAGTAACGAATTGAGTATTTTGGGAACGTTCGTAAAAACGAAAAAAAGATTATTGAGAAATATGGGAGAATTTAAATGGAAGCATTTTGCACAAAAAGATAACGGCTTTTAAAAAAAAAGTACTATAAAAAGGGTTTGAATATTTTTATCCCCTCACCTTAGAGAGGAGGAGTGACCTAAGACCCTAAGTGTAACACATGGAAGGAGTGAGCTAAGACCCTAAGTATGTTCGGCGGATATCTGTTTTGGGTAATTTTAAGTCGAATGAGCAATGTCCGTCCGTTTGTACCTACAATACCGTGGAAAATGGGCATTACTGGCACGCTCCATTTGGTACCTCTCACACAATTGGGCTATATTGTACCAAAAGTTACCAGCTTATAAATGTAATACCAGTGCATACAAATACTTGCAATTGTACAGTGTAATGCTTTTATAGTACCTAGAGTCCAGATAAAAATGGGCGTTATTGGCCCGCCTCTTTTGGTACCTCCCACACAAATGGACCTTTTTGTATCAAAAGTTAGCAGCTTTTAACTTTAATACCAGTGCATACAAATACTTGAAATTTGGTACAGTGCAATGCGTTTATAGCACCTAGAGTCTAGAGAAAAGTGTCCGTAATTGGCACGCCCCTTTTAGTACCTCCCACACAAATGGACCTTTTTGTACCAAAAGTTAGCAGCTTTTAACTTTAATACCAGTGCATACAAATACTTGAAATTTGTACAGTGTAATGCTTTTATAGTACCTAGGGTCCAGAGAAAAGTGACCGTTATTGGGACGCCCCTTTTAGTACCTCCCACACAAATGGACCATTGTAAACAGCTTTGAAGTTTAATACCAGTACATACTTTAACGTTATTAAATGCAATTTAAATTGATAATAATTTAAATAAAACAAAAACATATATAAATTTACAATATTTTTTTGAGACTCAAGGTGAGCGGATTCATTAGTCGGTTTACCCGACTGAACTTTCTTACTTGTTTCGTGTATAGGATACCAAATTAAACCAGAAAATGTTATGTACAACCCATCAGCAAATTTTTTGTGTAGTTGTTGTTTTACAGGATTTCATTAAATTTTCTGGAAAAATACATTTTCAACAAAAAAAAGAAAATTTACTTTTGGCGAAATTTTCTAGTTAAATGCTATTTTCAAGAAAAAATTTACTTTCGGTCAAAGTTTTTAGAAAAATTACATTTTTCGATGAAATCTTCAAAAAAATCAATTATGGAAGTTTCTAGAATATTTACATTTTAATGAAATTTACCAGAAGAATTAATTTTCGACGAAATAGCTAACACTGATAGAAAAAGCTTCGTCATGACGACGAATTTGTACATCATCACGATTATTTTTTCATCAAAAGTCAGCTAACGTACGGAATAGTCCTCTTGATGAATTTGTTCGTCACCATGACGAATCTCTGTTTCCAAAAACTTTCGTCCTTAGGATGATCACATTTCATTCCTATGATGAATCGAGTTCATCACCTCAATCTCATTCATCAACACAACGAATTCCATTCATCATCACGGCGAATCCCATTCATCATCACGACGAATCCCATTCATCAGCACGACGAACTCCATTCATTAACACGACTAATTCATGCCCCCGACTATTTAAATTTTCAAAATTTCAATAAATATTCTTCTGGTTTTAGACCATTAAAAACGGTATGAAAAATAAAATAACTTGACTGCTTTTTCATGTTCAGTTGTAAATATTCGGTTCGAAACGCAGTTCTTGTCAAGAAAGGCTTAAAGCAAACAAACGAGAAGTATGCATTACTTCTGATATTTAAAATCAAAAATAATCTCATCAAGTAATGTATTGTCCAACAGACGTATCCCATTCATCATCACGTCGAATCCCATTCATCACCACAACGAATCCCATTCATCACCACAACGAATCCCATTCATCACCACGGCGAATTCCATTCATCACCACGATGAATTCCATTCATCACCACGACGAATTCCATTCATCACCACGACGAATTCCATTCATCACCACGACGACTACCATTCATCTACACGACAAACTCCATTCATCACCATTATTTGATTTCTTAAATTAAACTTTTACAACAAATTATTTTTCTAAGGTAATCAGAACGCATACAACTAAGCACAAAATATAAATTGATTGCTTCGTTTTATCATATTTTCAGCAAATCACCAAAAACATGGGTTGATGATCGAGTTCGTTCTATTGACGTACAAAAACATCTCATGTACGAAACTTTTCGTCACCAGTACGGAGATATATTGACGAAACTGATTCGTAATGGTGACGAACGGTTTTTCTATCAGTGTAGAAGAAGAAATTTCGACATAATTTTCAAAAAATACAAATTCAGCGAAAACCTTACTTGGTAAAAAAATTCAATTAAGGCAACATTTTCTAGAAAAATACAATAATGTAAAAAATGCAATTACGACAAATTTTTTGGGAAGATGATAATTTCGAGAACAATTTACTTTCGACGGAATTTTTATGATGATGATGGAACGTGGGGAATATTACCACCTAACTTCTCGTAGGATCGATCATGCGATCACCTAACCAATTCACGCCTTAAAATAGGCCTTCCCGTCCTACATAGGGGTCTGACGCGTAAAATTAATGTTATCAATGTTAAGGGACTTTTAAAATATAGAAAGATGGAAATTTCTTTGGTCACTGCTACACTGACCACAGTCTGAGAATTTACCGAAGTGACAACGTAGATACAACATATCGCAGTAAATAGTGCGCGATATATTTTGAAAAGACTTTAGAACTTTTAAGACGAGGTTTTATGTCCAGTTTGAACTGAGACTGGACATCAAATAGTTGTTTTCGCATCTTCTTTGTTTACAGTATACACATTTACACATAATCTATACATTTTTAGATAATAAGCTCTTAAGATTTTTTTAAAAAATAAATTAAAATTGTTTTTTGGTCACTGTTGCATTGACCACAACTTGAGAATTGAATTGGCGCATTTATTTGTCGTGTATAGTACTTCATATTTTCAAAGTTTAAAATTTTGTATCATTTAAGAGGCTTTTGAAGGGATAAAAACAATATACAATACTTTGATAGCGCAAGAACTAGCCAGTGGATTATAAAGGGTTTTCCAACAAGAGGTGTTATTTTGGTATTCAGAGAAAAATGATATTTTTTGAGATAAATGATCGGATGTTTATTTCATAATAAATAGGAAGGTATGCCGTTAATAATGAAAAACAACATCAGCCAAATGGCCACCACGACCACGCTTACAGGACCATATCCTGTTCATGAAATTTGTCATAACCAAATCGCAAAGTGGCTGCCCTATGTCCCCGATAGCCTCACGAATTCTATCTTTGAGGTCTTGAATCGACTCTGGGCTGTTGGCGTAGACCTTATCTTTCACGTGGCCCCTAAAGGAAAAAGTCGTAAGGTGTTAAATCACAAGATCTCGGTGGCCAATTGTGATCACTTCTTCGAGAGATAACACGGTCCGGAAACTTCTCCCGTAACAGAGCAATGGTTTCGTTGCTTGTGTGGCACGTAGCGCCGTCTTGTTGAAAGTAAACGTTGTCCAGATCAATACCATCCAACTCCGACCATAAAAAATCATTAATCATCTCTCGATAGCGCAATCCATTCACCGTAACTGTTGATCCAACCTCATTTTCGAAAAATTAAGGTCCAATGACCCCGCCGGACCATAAACCCACCAAACAGTCACATTTTGAGGATGGAGAGGCTTCTCAACAATAACTCCTGTGTTTTCCGAGCCCCAGATGCGACAATTTTGTTTGTTGACGTACCCACCGAGGTGGAAATGGGCCTCAAGATGATTTCGCATCGTTCGTATCGTTTTTTGTTCGATCGTTTTGTATCGTTCGATGATCGTGTATCGTTCCATTTTTAGTAATGGCGTAGTTTCTACTTGTCAAATGTCAAAGAATAGAAGCTTCAAAAGTGACAGCTACCGAAATACCGGGCGATTCAAAATAACACCTCTTGTTGGGAAAACCCTTTATGTCACATTGTTGATAATGTAATCCTGTTTTTATAATATAAGATCACATTTTACCATAATATGGTCTTCTCACTAACATATTTTTGTTCATACCTCACCGTATATTTATACCCTAGTAACCATGTTACTCGTATGTTATGTTCATAATTTACATATCTACGAATAAAATGGTACACGGGGAAAACTTTCCGTTGTTGATATGTTTGACATGAGTGATCGCAATTCAGAACCATGTTATGGTCCGAATACAGTGATATGCGGTTTCCGTGACCATAATTTTGTTTATGTCATAACCATATTATGAATAGTATGCCCATAATAATATCCTCTCGTAACTATACGCAAAAAATGGATGTCGATTTATCCGAATTGGTTCAGGAAAGTTTAAAAGAATTCAAAATTAACTAGCCTTCAACTTCTTACAATATTATTTTCCATCCGTTCAGCGGTTCGACGACATCTTATCAAATATTGCAACAAAATCGTATATTTTGAGAAAATTTTAATAATTTTTAAATAAAAGCCTCATAAAAGAAAGCATCTCAAAATGTACAATTGTTATATTTTTACGATTTTATCGTAATGTCTGATTGGTCATGAACCAAATGGCCCATTCCGAAGAAAATCAATGCATAATTTAAAATGTACTAGCTAATTTAGAAAGGTTTCAACTTCAAAACATTCTTACACGGGGGCAAATTGTCATTTTTCATATGTTTGAATTGAAAGAAAATATATTTGGAAACGATGTTTTTAAATATTATTTATTTGTTAACAAATAAATTTTATTTGAAAATCAAGAAATTTTGTTTGGAACGCATATATTAATATATTAGAACGTAATATATTTGCAAACTGACTTTCACAAATAAAATATGTGTTTACACACAAACAAAGTTATTGTTTAAGAAGTTTTCCAAACATATTTTATTTAAAAACGATTTTTAAAACTTTGCTGACTTTTTAGAATTTTAGTTATTTTTTCGTAGTTTTCATGTTAAACTGTATAATTAAAAATTTCCTTTAATTTATAAATATTCCAGTTCATCACTTTTTGTCGATCCATCAATGCAATTTATATTTACGAAAGATTATACGATTTAAGTTTTAATTAAATTTTAAAAACATATACAATTTATACAAAAAATATCTGTATATAACATCTGAAAACAGAAAACTTGTCTTTAAATTAAGGCATTGATACATTGCCAGAATACCTAAATACAAATTAATCTTTGTTTCGGATATACTAGTTCCAAATAAAAAAATATTAGGATGGGAACATATTTTTGTTTGGAACAATATCTTCCCAAACATATAACATTTGTGTGTGTCAAATATTATATATTTGTTGTCTACCGTAAACATATGTATATTTCAAGCCGAATATGTTTGGGACAATATACTTCAGAAGCGATTTTTTTTCAGCGTGTATCATATTTTAAAAGCTACACGGGGAAAAATTTGCATTTTTGATATGTTTGAATTGAAAGAAAAGTTATTTGGAAACGATTTTTTTAAATATTTTATATTTGTTAACAAATAAATTTTATTTAAAAATCAAGAAATTTTGTTTGGAACGAATATATTAATATATTAGAACATAATATATTTGCAAACTGACTTTCACAAATAAAATATGTGTTTACACACAAACAAAGTTATTGCTTAAGAAGCTTTCCAAATATGTTTTATTTAAAAAAAGGTTTTTTAGACTTTGCTATGTTTTTCGAATTTTAGTTAGTTTTCCTAGATTTCGTGTTAAACTTTATAGTTAAAAATGTCTTTAGCAGCATTAGCTTTTGTTTCACATCAAAAATTTTAAATTATAAATATTTCAAACATCATTTTTTGTCAAGCCATCAATCGTATAGTTACGATTTAAGTTTTAATTGCATTTTACAAACATAACTTCCGAAAAACAGAAAACTTGTCTTTAAATTAAGACATTGATTCGTTGTCAAAATACATAAATACAAATTAATCTTTGTTTCGGAAATATTACTTCCAAATAAAAAAATATTAGAACGGGAACATATTTTTGTTTAGAACAATATCCTCCCAACCATATAGTATTTGTGTGTGCCAAATATTATATATTTGGAGTGTACCCTAAACATTTGTGTATTTCAAGCAGAATATGTTTGGGACAATATACTACAGAAGCGATTTTTTTTTCAGCGTGTATGAATGGATATTATGGCGTTTTTTTATGTCTAGCATCAGAATCTATGCATTAAAACCGAAACCCAAGAAAAAAATTGTTTATTTCAACCGACATTTTACTGTGTAAACTATATTGGCTTCTCAAACTTAACTTACTCTCGGTTGTAATTTAAAATATTGCAGTATTTTAACAAAAATCGATGAGACCTTAACCATTTTAAAGAAACTGTGTTACTTGCTCCACTTTCCCTCCCATTCAATTTCGTTACGAATATTAAAACCAATAATCGCTTAATCGCGATTTTTAATCCACTCAATATTTGGGACACATCAATTTTTCCAACAGACAAAAATGTCGGCAATCCTTCGGAAGGAAATCTCCCATGGAAATAATGCACACAATAAACGCCTGTTTGTCGGAAAGTGAAAAAATTGACAACACAATTTTTTGGCATAAAGCTCTTTAAAGGACATCAACGACAACCCAATAAAACCATTTATGGGATTTTCCAAAGTTTTTGTGGCCGCTCTGAATGAATGGCGGTGACTACATTGGGAGCTTAACTTTGAATGGATTGACTTACGCTACGCTTAACATTTGCGGTTTCGCACTTTGGCAACAGGCAAAGCCATCCTCATCATAGAGTATAGAGTGGACAGAATGAAACCAATCCCCAGTGCAAGGGTTCCTCTCGCTGCCGCAAGGATGATGATGAGGATGTCAATAGAACAGAAGGGTGGGTGGTTGTTGTTGGTTGGTTGACTGGGTGTACATACGTACACTCAGTATGTTTGTGTACAGGAGTTTTACCACCCACTGTGTCCTGACAGTTGGTCGGTCTTTCGTCGGTGGTCGCACCGAACGCATTGGGGTGGAAAAACAGACATGAAATTGTTGAGTGTTGGGCTGTGGCCACTATGACTTTGCGGTCAGTTCAACAGCAACAATTCCATGAGATTCTTTGGGTTTGTGGGGGGTTCCAGGGGGAAATGGGCGTTAGACCAAAAGGTACATAACACACAGACAGAAGGACAGAGGCAGTGGCAGTGGCTTTTGTGTGTTATCAACAAAGAATAGCAGGTTGCATGGATTTATGGCCTGATGTCCTCGAAGTGTGTACAGATGTTTGTGTGTGTGTGTGTTTTGTGGGTCCTGGCCTGGGTGGTTGGATATCCATGTCCATGTCGCTGACCATGCTCTGTGAAAGTTTTGCGGGGGAAAATTAGTAAATGACTTTGTTGAGACTTTTATTTGTTAATTTCTGTGTTGTGTTGTGTGGATAAAAGGTATTAAATAACTTTTTTTCTGCTTTGTCTCATCTGTCCGTCTGTCTGTCTATTTGATGAATATTAAGACATATTTCACTTACATAGATACGTCTATGTGGTTTTTGGGTGTCGGTCTGCGATTTTTAAGGTAATTGAAATTTTTTAAATTAGCATGAAAATGATCTTGTTTATAAGGAGCAAACAGAAAAACAATGCTTCACTAATAACACTATGCAACCGTCATTTCGTCAAAGAGATGTAAATAATATTTTAAAGTACACTTTTAAACACTCTACCATAAGGTTGGAGGTATCGATCATTGCTTCATATCGATATCTCCATTCCAAAGTATGCTAATTCGAAACAGGTAGTTTTTCGGGAAAGGCGATCAAAGTTTTATGAAATTTTTAAATTTGTATGGATTTCCATTGTAATGCAAATCGGATGACCTCATCTTTGTTGCGCACAACTTGGGATTGATTTTGCGGATAAGAACCAAATTTCGACTCAATATAATTTGCAATGTAAAAATACAATGTGTTTTAAAGCAAGCTAAGTCTACTTAGCCTACTGTGGAATGAAGTTATCGTTATAAAAGCGAAATAAGTGCGTTATTTTAAATCATATGATATACATACATTTTAATATGTCATATTTTTTATCGCATTTTCATGCATGAATAAGAGCATTTTAAAATTTACACACGTACAAATAATAAACAACATTTTGAATGAATTCTGAAAAAATTGACACATTTCTGTGACACTTTACACATACACGCATGTCAAATTTGACATGCCACATGTGAAGGGTTATTTTCTATAGGAAATAAAAATGAATGACAGCTTTCGATAAGCATCATATCGGAAATTGTGACATAGACACAAATGGCATATATACATTAGACTGTCTCGTTTCGTATGAGACCAAAATTTGAAAAGCATTTTTCAAGTCGCATTACAAACTTTGAAAGAAAATATATTTGGAACACAAATTTTTAAATATTATATATTTCTTAGCAAATAAATTTTATTTGAAAATCAATAAAATATATTTGGAACGCATATATTAATATATTACAACAAATTATATTTGCAAACTAAATTTCTCAAATAAAATATGTGTTTAAATACAAATAAAATTATTATTTAGGAATTTTTCCAAATATATTTTATTTAAAAAATATTTCTAAAACTTCTGCTGAGTTTTTCATAATTCAGTTTAAAATTTTCGTTGGTTTCGAATTGTACCTCCCAGTTATGATACCATATGCAGCATTACCTTCTGTTTTAAATCAATCATTTCAAATTTCTGAGTATTCCAAGCCATCATTAGTTGTCAATCCTCTAAGTACTTTACATTAATCCAAGATTATATGATTTCAATTATTATTTTTTACGAACATTAAAAATTTCTAAAAATTTAACTTTGAATTACTGAAAAATTTTACACAATTTATGAATTTTATGAATACTTAAATGCAAATAAATATTTGTTTCGGAAATAATGGTCCCAAATAAAAACATATTGGAATGTAAACAAATATTTGTTTAGAACAACATCTTCCAAATACACAATTTTTGTGTGTACCAAATATTACATGCTTAGACTCTACCCCAAACATATATATGTTTCAAGCCGAATATGTTTGGGACAATATACTACAGAAGCGATTTTCTTTCAGCGTGTAGTCATAGTTTTCAACGAATATTATAAATTTTAGGCAATCAACAAATCAAGAAAATGTATCCATAAATAAGGCATTCGAGTATATCCATTCAAATATGGGCAAATCCGAAAACTGTATACTAAAAATTTAAGAAAAATGCCAGGTGTGTAATGAAATCTGTATTTTGCGGTACATTCTAATGAACTCACCATTGAAATGACATGTTCAGAGGGTTCTATAAAATATAAATTAATAAATTGTAAAATTTCCCCAGAATATTGTCGTTTTAACGTTATGTAACGTCCGCAACAGACAAATTTCTAGTTTTTGGATGAACCACGAAGTGTGTTATTCCAATATCCTTAAATATTCCTCTTTCTTTAATGTATTCCGTTTTTTTTTGATTACTATTCAAACTTAGATAAAAAGCATGCAAATTCATGGTAACCTGAAAACATACTTTCATTTTTTGTAACGTCCGCAACGGCACTTTCGCCGCGAATATCGCACTCATCAAAAGTAGTTAGGAAAATATTTAAATGTCATTTCAAAGAACTGGAAATAATTGTTGTTGCTGAAGGATATATGAAGATATTGCATTCAGAACGCCGATGTGATTAGTATTAGTAAAAAATGCGTACGAATATAACGTCCGCAACCCAGGACTTGTTCATATATGAATGAAATTAATACAAAAAGCATTATATACAGAAGAAGTGGGCGGGAAAGAGTTGATCGTAGAAGAACGCAATTAAGTACACGCGTTAGTGAAAATGTTATCGAAAACTTCGCTAAAAATGGGCTGGATCAGATTAGTGGGTGCCGGTAAAGTGGACGTGTATTTGATTTTTGATATTTTTGTAGCGTTATGTTGGTACTCATGTCCCTTACTTATGCTGACAAGGTCGGCCATTGTGAATGTTTAGTTAATTTTTGACAGCTGTTGTGCTTGGATGTATTTTAACTTATCTTCGATTTTTATCTATTTCAGAAAATGGATCAAAGAATCTGCATCAAATTTTGTGTGAAAAACAAAATAAAGTGCGCTGACGCATTCCGAATGTTGACTGTGGCATATGGTGAAGCAACCTTGGACCAAAGCAACGTTTATCGGTGGTACAAAATGTTCTTAGAGAGCCGAGAAGATGCGAAGGTCGAACAGCGTGCCGGACGCCCGAGCACGTCAACAACAGACGAAAACATTGATAAAGTGAATAAAATAATATTGGCCAATCGACGACTTACCATTAGAGAAGTTGCTGAGGATCTAAACATATCGATTGGCTCTTGCCATTCGATTTTAACCAATGATTTGGGCATGAGTCGGGCCGCCGCTAAATTCGTGCAAAAACTTGCTCAATTTGCACCAAAAACAGCATCGCGTTAACATTGCGACCCAAATTTGCTCCAGAGGGTCATAACGGGTGACGAATCATGCTTCGAGGATTGGAAAAAACTTTGGCACAAGTGTATTATATCCGAGGGGAATTACTTTGAAGGGGACAAAATAGATATTCATGAATAAATAAATACTTTTTGAAAAATACAAAATTCGCGATATTTTTTGAACATACTACATATATGTATATGAACATACTACGTATATGTAATGTAAATCCGGGTGTAACATATATATGGGGGCTTTATCTAAATCTGAACCGATTTTCCTCAAATTTAGTATTATCTCTAAGTGTACCAAGAGATTTGTTTGTGTCATCGATTTTTATTCAGATCGATTTAAAAATGTTGCTTATACAGTGCATATACATTAAATCGGAGGTACATATATAAGGGAGCAATATCGTCATCAGAAACGAAAAAGGGCGTAACAACAAGAAAAATGGAAATCCAGTTTTTGATTGATTTCGGTATACTGCATCAAAATACACATCGTGACAAATTTTTAGCGGCGTAGTATTACAAATTTCGAATTTATTAACGAAATTCAAAAGGGCCTAACAACAAATTATTTCTTTTTTCATAGTTAAAAAATCATTTATCGCGCAATTTTCACAAACAAGTTATAAATCATGTTTGTGTCATTTTATATATGCATAATTATTTTTATCCTGGAACCCGCTTTTATCTAACGACAGTACTTTTCATTTTATTTACTTTTTGATTCTCCTGTAAAATAATCAAATATGATGATAGGCCCTTTTTCGTTTCTGATGACGATATGTAAATCTGAACCTATTTTGACCAATTTCATTATGGATCGTCCTTGGGCCAAAAGAGAACACTGTGCTAAATTGTATCACCATCGAACCATAAATACGACCAGCACTTTGATTACAACGATACATCTACAGACGGACGGATCAAATCGATATGTATAATAAACCAAGGGGGCATCTCTTTTCCGTTTGGGTGTTACAAACAAATGCACAAACTCATAATACCATGGATCACAGTATGGTTTAGGGTATAAGAATTGGTTCAGCAGTTCCAGAGCACTTACAAATTTCGTAAAAACCAAAAACGCATTTTTCTTAAATTTTTAAAATTGTAAATCCCCATAAAATTTCGAAATTGTTTTAGAAAATAAATGATGTTGTATTTATATTTTACCATTTAGCAACTTTTTTTAAATTTTTAGGCAAAAATAAAATTCATGGGTTAATATTAAAAAGTGTGACAAAAGTATACTAACATTTTTAAATAAAAAATCAATGGACGCTAAAACTTGGACTTCTTATTTTTTAAAAAGTTTTTATTTTTTTTGTTTTATTCGATCTGCTTTTATAAATTTTGTATTTGTACTTAGTTAGGCTAAATATCGTTGTTGTTGTTTTCAGTATATGAAAACAACTTTGTTAAAAATTAAAGGTGAAGTAAGTGACATGTATTGGGGGTGGTTGTAATGGTTGAATAGACAGGTCTGTTTTTATTTTTTGATAACCTCTAAAGTTAACCAGTCATTAAACTCTACGCTTTAAAAAGTAATTATTTTCAGTAAAAATATATATGTATCTTATTTTGTGATTCCATGTGAGGGGTTGATCTGTAATTAATATAATTCTATTATTTCTACACTTTAAGTGATTTTTTAAATATATTGTATTTATCCACAAAGTTTGGCAACCCAGTGGTTTTTTAAATATATCTTCGTATTTATCCACAAAGTTAACTGGGTAAAGCAAGAGTTAGTAAATTCTGGAGCAAATATTATACGAGTAACTCCCTCCAAATGTATGACTTCGAAATGTTTTAATAATTATATTCTCAAATAAAGACTTGACCCCACCGATGCTTCTTTTTCTTACGGTAATTATATATATCATTTGCTACGGAAAAAAGTGTAACACGTCGAAGGAGTGACCTAAGACCCCTAGTATGTTCGGAGGAAATCCGTTTTGGGTCATTTTAAGTCGAATGAGCAATGTCCGTCTGTCTGTCTGTCTGTCTGTCTGTGTGTCTGCTGGCTGGTGCGATAACTCTCGAAAGGAGTAACCGATTGACCTCAAATTTGGTATGTGGTAATATTTTTTTCTATCTCCGGCTAAGTTCGAAGATGGGCCATATTGGTCCACTCCTTCTAGTACCTCCCCCACAAAGGGTTAAAATGTTGTGAAATATTGATTCTTTAATAACTGCTAACAACTTATTCGAATCTTTTGAAATTCCACACATAGTATTAGCTTATTAGTCGTTATCAACTCGAGAAAAATGGGCGAAGTAGCCACGTCCCTTTTGGTACCTCCCACACAAATGCACCATTTTGCACCAAAAGTTAACAGCTTATAACATTAATAACAGTGTATAAAAATACTTGAAATTTTGTACAGTATTATGCTTTTATATTGCCTACAGTCAAGGGAAAAATGGGTGTTGTTGTCACGCCCCTTTTGGTACCTCACACACAAAGGTACTTTTTTGCACCAAAAGTTAACAGCTTATAACATTAAAACCAGTGTATAAAAATACTTGAAATTTTGTACAGTGTAATGTTTTTATAGTGTCTATAGCCCTGTGAAAAATGGGCGTTATTGCCACGCCCCTCTTTGTACCTCCCACACAAAATGCCCAAAGCATACCACAATTTAATGTCTCATAACGTTTATAGCAGTGCACATAAATGCTTATAAGTCGGCACAGTGCAATGAATTTAAAGTATCCAATGTTCAGCAAAAAAAATGTGTATTTGATAAACCCCTTCTGGTACCTCCCACACAAATTGACAGAATAATTCGAGTAATATTCAATATTATATTACTCACAAAGTGAGGGTATACCTTAGTCGGTTTACCCGACTGAAACTTTCTTACTTGTTTTTTCTTCCGTTTGTAAAAACATTGTTTGGCAGAGGACAAAAAAACGCAACGTAAACGTTAAAAAAGCTTTTAGGTCTCGGACACAAAAAAAATTGTATTGTTGCATACCTATTTTGTGAATAAAACAACTTATGTTTATACCCTCCACCATAGGATGGGGTATACTAACTTTGTTATTCCGTTTGCTACACCTTAAAATACTCGTATTGATCTGCGATCCCATTAAGTATATATATTCTTAATCGTCATAAAATTCTAAGACGATTTAGCCATGTCCGTCTGTCCGTCCGTCTGTTGTAATCACGCTACAGTCCGTAAATTACGTTGATCAAATTTGGTAGAAATATTTCTTATAGTTGCAGGTTGTTTGGGATTGCAAATGGGCCATATCGGTCAATGTTTTGATATACATATGTAGCTCCCCTATAGAGGTCGCTCCAAATACGGTTATTAAGCCATGATACTACATTTTTAAAGCAATCGTGCTGAAACGTTGCAGTTTGTATTATATTTTGACAAGAATTCATCACAGTAAAAAGTTTACAAATCGGTTCATATTTTGTTATAGTCACCCTATATAGGTCGCTCCCGAATAGGCTTATTAAAGCCATAAATTTGCATATTATTTAGACAACAATTCATCACAGTAATTTTTATACCCTCACTTTAGTGTGACGAGGGTATATATCACTTGCTACGGAAAAAAGTGTAACACATCGAAGGAGTGACCTAAGACCCCAAGTATGTTCGGAGGAAAACCGTTTTGGGTAATTTTAAGTCGAATGAGCAACGTCCGTCCGTCTGTCTGTCTGTCTGTCTGCTGGCTGGTGCGCACGATAACTCCCGAAAGGAGTAACCGATTGACTTCAAATTTGGTATGTGGTAATATTTTTTTCTATCTCCGGCTAAGTTCGAAGATGGGCAATATTGGTCCACTCCTTCAAGTACCTCCCCCACAAAGGGTTAAAATGTTGTGAAAAATTGATTCTTTAATAACTGCTATACTGCTTATTCGAATCTTCTGAAATTCCACACATAGTATTAGCTTATTTGTCGCTATCAACTCGAGAAAAATGGACGAAGTTGCCACATCCCTTTTGGTACCTCCCACACAAGTGCACCGTTTTGCACCAAAAGTTAACAGCTTCTAACATTAATAACAGTGTATAAAAAACTTGAAATTTTGTACAGTATTATGCTTTTATATTGCCTACAGCAAGGGAAAAATTGGCGTTGTTGCCACGCCCTTTTTGGTATCTCCCACACAAAGGTACCTTTTTGCACCAAAAGTTAACAGCTTATAACATTAAAACCAGTGTATAAAAATACTTGACATTTTGTACAGTGTAATGTTTTTATAGTGTCTATAGCCCTGTGAAAAATGGGCGTTATCGCCACGCCCATTTTTGTACCTCCCACACAAAATGCCCAAATCATACCACAATTTAATATCTCATAACGTTTTTACCAGTGCACATATGTAAATGCTTATAATTCGGCACAGTGCAATGAATTTAAAGTATCTAATGTTCAGCGAAAAATAGGTGTATTTGATAAACCCCCTTTACATATTAAATTTAAATTTACATATTTAATTTTGATTTGAAATTTTTGTTTATATTTCAACTTCTGCTTAGTAGACGGCACACTTCTCCATGTAGAATTTTGCTAAAACTTGCATTTTTTCTTCCCGGCTGCAAGTTAAACCAATCATAAAATTTAATAAAAATAAAAAACGCATAATATCTAATTAGCCGGACATTTGAGATATTCATTTGATTTATTTATTTCGAGTAATATTCAATATTACATTACGCACAAAGTGAGGGTATACCTTAGTCGGTTTACCCGACTGAAACTTTCTTACTTGTTTTTTAAATCAGTTCATATTTTGTTATAATACACCTATAGATGCCGCTCCCAAAAACACATTTTCTAAGAAATTTTGGCAGTTTATATTCCATTTTGGAAATAATTGATCTCAATAAAATTTATACAAATTACTTTATATTTTGTTGTAGTCCCCGGGTAGAGGTAACCCTCAAATGTGCTAATTTAAGCCTCAAATACTTAAGAATTTGGAATTAAAATTACAGCGTTCGGGTTTTTAATAGTATGCTTATACAAAAACCATCTCAGATTTGCTCTATATCCAAAGATTTGCCAGTAATAGAATTGAATGCAATCCATTGTGGAGTGTATATAAGATTCGGTATGGCCGAACTTAACGCTTTTACTTGTTTTAAGAAAAAATCTAGTTTGATAGATTCGTGTTGGCTAATAATTTCTGGACAATATTGTGTCACACTTGTTACATGTTAATATATTTTAAACAAATAAACTAATAATTTAAACTATTTGGAATAAAGCATGTACTCTCAAGACTGTACACACAAAATACAGTACACTCAAATATTTTACAGTGTGCATTAAAGGATGCTGCTGACCAAGATTTTAGAAAAACTTAAGGTTACGGTGATAAACCAACCATATTTTTTTATTTAAAATATTATTTAATTTCCTTAAATGTCAGTAGGTAACATTCAAGTCTATCTACTTAAACCACCCTTCGTGAATTGTTATTGTAAATTAAATTGACCACAATCAAGAACATACTCTGCAACAATGTCACACCCGTTCCGTTGGATTCAGCCATTATTAAGTAAGACACATTACAATGCATATTTATGAATAAACATTTTAACAAAACTTTGTAATACGTGTATTTCTAAAGTTATAATTATAGATTTTAATGAGTGCATTTGACATTAATAGTATCTCAACTTCGATTGTTGGCAGTTCAAAGAATTATCAATTAACAACCATATTATTATAGCAACAATATTATTTATTTGCTAGTATAGAACTTAAAAATTATTAATTTCACAATTCAGCAGCCATTAGTATAATTTTAAATAACTTTTCTAATCCTTTAAACCAACAAATGAAATGAATCAGTCTGTTAGAGCACAGATGTTTGGAAACATCTACACAACATTTTGGGAGTGGTCATCTCATTTGGAATATTAAAATAACAACACAACAACAAACAATTGCGTATAACTTTCGTTTTTTTTTCTCTCGGTTTGAAAACATTATCCTGATTGGCCCTGCTGTCAAAATGATCTCTTTTTTTGTTGTTTACAAATTGAATGATATCCTGTCCATTGTGGCCATTGAAATGGCAAAAAGCTTCACTATCGACAACATGTCCAGGTCCATGCTTTGTTTATCTTTTTTGATTTACAAATAAACTTTCAACATTTCATTTTTGTGGGATGACTAGTTAAACAAAACCTCAAACCCACCGATAGAAAGACAGACATTTTTGAAAAATTAAAAATTACAACCCTACAGAATTTTCAAAAAAAAAAAAACCCACACACAGAATGCAAAGTAGTCGTCCCATCACATCTACGGAAATGAACTAACATCAGAGCTTATATCCCAAATATACACAGAAAAAATAAAAAAAAATGTCGACATGAGTGCTGAAAAATTGCCAACAAAAGTTGAATGATGACGCCAGAGGCTATGCCGGCCGGCAGGTCGGTCGGGCGGTTGATATCCTGCTGAGAAAACTTCAAAACACATGTTATTACAGGATTAACTTTTGTGCCACAGTAGAACCAACAAATCACATTATCCGATTGCTTTTTATATTCGCAACGTATAAAAATGAAAGCAGAAACCGAGAACCAGAGGAACAATAGAACCTGTGGCATCTCCGCACTGCCTCGAATACATTATGAAAATTATTATGTAGCCAGGGATGCAATGCAATGAGAGTTGGGATGAAGCAATATTAGGACTCTTATGTTTGGCCATACACACAAAAATATATCCCGCTGGGAATGATCAATCAAATCGAAATCAAATTTAATTTATATCACAAAATCCTTTACCAGTTATGCTTGTATGATGACTGACGCAGAAGGACGAGGATAAGATGAGGACGAATTAAACCGGGACACACACCAGCAGTCACAAATTACATGTCGTCATTTCACTAAATTTTTTGGGGGTTGTAATTCCAACGCAATAGAGATTATAGTCTATGTACTCGTATAAGCGGGGGGTGTGAGGGTTTCTGGTAATATCTTAATAATAAGGTTCATTCGTTATTATAATCTTAATTATTTAGGGCATATATACTCGTATATGTATATTCGCATGTAAGCACGAGATAAATTGATTGAAATTACATGGGTGGAATAGATGACACCTCCCTTGTGCTATAATAAATTGGGCCAATTTAAAATAATGCTGAAAAACGGCTAAAAAATCTTCAGGTGTTTAATTTATTCATAGGGCCCGAAGTAGGTTAGCTCTTCAATATTTAAAAGGGAGAAAAAAAGTACAAATGTTCAATTTTTTGTTGTAATAGGCGAATTTTATTTTATGAGTATGTCTTGAGAATACCGGTCATAAACACAAAGACAAAATTATTTTCACAGGAACGAAATTTCGATAAGTAAAAACGTCTTTCCAGAAACTGAATAAAAGTTATAAAACGGATATCCGCTAAACCTAATTAGGGGTTTACACCACTCCTTCCTTCAAAAAACGGATATCGCACTTTACATCTTCGAACATACACTTTTGGAGATAATATTACCCTACAAATTTGAAGTCATTCGGCCCGACCTTACTCGATTTGTCATGCGCAACAGCCAGACTAAAGGGTATAACTCAATGATGGGATCGTAGGCCCTTCTTTCAATGTGTTATACATCCTTTTTTCCATAAAAAACTGGTAATCCCCGTAGGTTGAAGGTATAACCAAATATTATGCTACAAGTTCATAATGTACCTGAACATTTATTATACCCCCACTTTAGTATCCTCGTCATACTAAATATCATTTGCACCGAACAAAAAGTCTAACACATCGAAGGAGTGACTTAAGACCACGTTTTGAGCCATTTAAAGTCATTTAAGCAATGTTCGTCTGTCTGGAGCCACGACAACTCTCGAAATGAGTAACGGATTGTCTTCAAATATATGACAATATGTTTTTCTATCTAAGGCTAAGCTCGAAGATGGACCATATTGGCCAACTCCTTCTAGTAACACCTTCACAAAGGGTTAACATTTAGTAAAATATTGATTCTCTAATAAATTCTATACTACTTATATATACTGTACAACTTGAAAAATGGGTGAATTGGACGAGCCCCCTTTGGTAACTCCCACACACAGGGACCATTTTGTAGAAACAGTTACACCTTAAAACATTAATAACAGTGTATATAAATACTTGAAATTTTGTACAATGTAACGCTTTTATAATGCCTACAGTTCAGTCAAAAATGGGCGTTATTTCTACACCCATTTTGGTACCGCCCACACAAAGGTACTGTTTTGTATAAAAAGTTAAAAGTTTTTAGCGTGAAAATACCACAAAATGCACGAAAATACTACAAAGTTTTGCACAGTGTAACGCTTTTGAAGTTCCTAAAGGGTAATTCCAACGGCAGTCGACCCACTTTTTAACACGACCCCCTCCGATTTCGATGAAATTTGGAACACGCTATCTCCTAGTGTGTACAATTTGTATGATGTCTATATTTAGTCCAAATTCGTTATGGTTCTTGTTTTACAGCGTCCGAAAGTTGGTCGAATCTCTACTTTTTTCTTAAAGGATACTGAATTCAACAGAGTATAACTTTAGAATGTAATGTAAATTCTTTCTCAGTGAGCGGAAACAAATTATTATTTGTTATGAGAACGTATATCGTACCGTGGTAATAATAAAATCTGATTTATATTTTTGAAAGTCTCAAGTCAGGAATACTTTTAAGCCTCAAAAGCAAACCTGCTTAAAAAATACATTGGATAGAAGGAATTACAAAGGTGTAGCTTCGTGGAATATCCATTATAAGGGCACTTGTAGCAGGTAAAGGAACAAAGCTTATATGAGCATATCTATTTGTTTGTCATTCTATATGTAGATAATGACAATGTACCTGACATTCTATATAAATAAAGTTCAGGAGTATTCGTGTGAAAAAAGGTTTTATAGAGATGTAAAACTATCTATTAAAAATATGGGTCGATTTAAAACTATACAATGTTGTAATCCCTTGGGATTAAAGCATATGAAATGCAAACCTTCCAATTTGAGAACTGTTTCACAGAGGATGATTGAAATGTATTCAATTTTCAAGGTGGGCGATAAAATGTGCTCAAACTGCAGATTGAAATTTTTAGAAGAGCAAAATCAAAATAAAAATCTTGACGGAAATTTTAGTGAGAGTGAGGCGGATTTTTTACCAAAAGAAGAAATATTAATGCATATAAATAAGTGTTTGGTTTTACTTTGAGAGCCAAAAATAGTTCAAAATTCTAAAAATTTTGAAAAATATATTCGATGTAAATTGGAAAATATGAAAAATGTTATATTAAAAAAAGTATACGGCTATGACGAATGTTCAAATTTATCCATTTTGAAAGAAGTATGTGACGAAAATGATACCGATATTGTTAAAAACTCGTGCGTAAAAGTTTTAAGCCGTTCATTCTCGAACAGGCAAATAAAGAACAACATTCCGGATATATCTATGTATTCAATCAAAAAAGCTAAATTTTCTACTGATATTCAATCATCGAGCAATATGGCAAACGAAGTTGATACGCCCGCGAATAATATAAATGAGATTGTAAAAACTTTTTATTGCAATGAAGAGTACAGCCGAATAATGCCTGGTAAAAAAGATTGTAAATCTATAAAGGTTTGTCTTTTTATATATTTTTCATATAAAATTACTTGTGAATCAATTTTTATAGGTTGATGGCAAAAGAGTTCTAGTGCAAAAACGTCTACTATTAAGTAACCTTAAGGAATTATATGTTCAATTTAAAAACATACATCCTCACATAAAAGTTGGATTTGCAAAATTTGCGTCTCTAAGACCGAAACAGTGCGTTCTATCTGGAAGCAGTGGTAAATGTAAAATTAATGTGTGAAGGAGCCTTTAAAAAGGATTCGGAATACAAAAATAATTCGGATCATCATACATGGCTAAATTTAGGTATTTGCAAAACTCCATCAACTGATTGTTATATGGAAGAATGTAGTAATTATCCAGGTTTTGATAAACTACGTCCTATATTGCAAAATTATTTTGATGAACGTAGTGTAGAAAATGTAAAATATAATATGTGGACAACAACGGATAGATCAGAGCTGTTAACAAAATTCGAACAAGTGGAGGAATTTATAGACAATTTTATTGGAAGATTGCCCAAACTTTTGAAACATTCGTTTACTACAAAGATGCAAAATTCTTATTTTAACATTACTAAACAAAATTTGAAGCTTGGAGAAATTTTAGTGGTTTTAGACTTCGCCAAAAATTATAGTTTTATCCATCAAGATGAAATTCAATCGTATCATTGGGCAAAATCGCAAGCAACAATACATCCTTTTGGCATATACTACAATACAGATCAAGAAGTCCAGTTTACAAATTTTATTGTTATTAGTGACATCAGGAAGCACAACACAACTGCAGTGCAGCTTTTTATAAAAAATGGGCTTGGTGGTACGGTGAAGAGATTAGTGACACGAGCATGTCTACAACAAAAGAGTGATCCGATATCTACCCCTATGAATATGTTTAACTGGGCAAAAAACAATATTGAAAATATGAACTTCATTTACGTTTCGCAAGATGAATATGATCTAGAAGAACAAACGTCAACAATTACTAATAGTACAATAAAACCTATCCCTGGAATACAGTCAATTCATCACGTGGAGCCAATGGGGGAAGGTGTTGTAAAAACAAAAAAGTTTGCACATTCCAATAATTGTAAAACCTATTATTTGTATTAGGAATAGTGGTTTGAAAACCAATAGCAATAAAAATATAAACTCAACAAAATAGGTGCCCTTATAATGGATATTCCAGGAAGCTGCACCTTTGTAATTCCTTCTATCCAATGTATTCTTTAAGCCAGGTTTGCTTTTGAGGCTTAAAAGTATTCCTGACTTGAGACTTTCAAAAATATAAATCAGATTTTATTATTACCACGGTACGATATACGTTCTCATAACAAATAATAATTTGTTTCCGCTCGCTGAGAAAGAATTTACATTGTGTTTTATATAAAAATCCTGAAATATATGTGGGAGAAAACAGTAAAAAATCTGTATCTTTTAAACCAAAATGACCTCCATCGTGAAACATATGTCACGTGTAAAGGACATTTAACGGTTTAACTACAAAAAATATGAAGAAAAAAAAATTAGGTGCATTTCGAGATATTGAAGGATTAAAATAATTTTTCGATTTTTAATGTCCTTCGACGAGGACAATAATTTTTTTAAATTATTAATTTTGAAGTACGAGTGTGGCCAGTTACAATGACACTAAAATCGTTGAAATCGGATAACGCATTCTTAAGTTATACTCTGTTGAATTCAGTATCCTTTAGGAAAAAAGTACAGATTCGACCAACTTTCGGACGCTGTAAAACAAGAACCATTTGGAGTAAATACAGACATCATAAAATTTGTACACACTAGGAGATAGCGTGTAACGAATTTCATCAAAACCGGAGGGGTCGTGTTAAAAAGTGGGTCGACTGCCGTTGGAATTACCCTAAAGCCATGTGAAAAATGGACGTTATCAAAACCCTCCTTACTTTACGGTTTACCCGACTGAATCGTTCTCACTTGTTTCTTATACTGTTGAGATTTTGAAAACGGAGACCATTTCCACCTGTACCTTTCGCTTAGCGCTGTAGATGCTGTATGTGACATCCAATCATTTTGGAATTTGGGAGAGTGAAAAAAGGGGAAAGCTGCCGAATTTAAAAAAATCTAGCCCATGTGCTATAGAATCATCATTTCTTCACAAATCCTTATAAAATTTAACACAACCAAAAACGTCCGCAGTAAAATTTCGGTCCATATATATATATATATAGCCCCCGAATGTACTCGCTAAAAAAACACTTTTGTAGTATATTGTCCCAAATATATTCTGCTTGAACCATATATGTATATTTTTAATATTTGACAATATATATAATACAATATTTGGGAGGATGAAGGAAGAAATGAAGGATTAACCAGAAATAATGAATTGAAAAAGTTAGAAATTAAAAATTAACACCTTTAAACATAAGTTAAGGTTAACTTCACTAAACTTTTGAAAATCATTTTAAAATACAATATATTTGGAGATATTCCTCAGCTATTATTTTATTTGTATTTAAACACATATTTTATTTGAGAAAATTAGTTCGCAAATATATTTTGTACTAATAAATGTACTAATTTTCAACTAGTGCTTATTTCGTGAATGGTAACACTTAGCTCATACCTGACAGATAATTAGTTTTATCCTTCCGCTGAACGAATATGTGTATATTGCGACATTACTTTGAAAATCATGGTAATGTTGCAGAATATGTGCGAAAATTGTGTACGGATTTTGGAAGAAGAGAAGCACCGTCAGCTCCGTATGCTCGTTATTTGTGAAAAAAGTGAAAGAAACTGGCATCGATAAACCAAAGCGTGAAAAGCCAAAAACAGTGCGTACACCCGAGAATATTGCTGCTGTGGCAGAAAGTGTGCGTGAAGCGCCATCAACATCAATTCACCGTCGTTCTCAACAATTGAACATTTCGGAGACATCATTGAGACGAATTTTGCATAAAGACCTTGGTACGACGCCATACAAAGTCCAATTGGTTCAGGAGTTGAAGCCAACTGGCCATCCAATGAGTTTTCAGTAGTTTTTTTTATAGCATTTAAAAAAAAAAGTTATTTGGTGAACGCACGCGATCCAAATAAATTTTATTGATTTTTAAATAAAATTTATTTGTTAATAAATATATAAGAATTAAAAATTTGTGTTTTAAATATATTTTCTTTCAATTTTAACATATCAAAAACTGCGATGTATGTATGTGCATCGGATTTTGAATCTATCAAATAATTTTTGAACTTAACATTAGAACCGACTTATGAAATTTATTTAATTAAAATTATGTATTGATTATATTATTTTCAATTTATTTATTTATTTATATGAATTACAATACAAACTACCATTTATTTATATTTTATATAAATTTATATTCTAATTTTCGATCCAGGGAGAAGCCGGGTGACAAAGACCATGTTGCTTGTTAATTTTTGTTGCGACAAACCAGAGCCACTGGTGGGAATCGAACCCACGACCCCCAAACTCATATGCGAGCTCGCTACAAACTCACCTACAGGGGCGCCCTATTTTCAATTTGCTGGCTGCCCTATATGTATCCTCAATAGCCTCACGAATTCTATCTTTGAGGTCTTGAATCGACGCGTTGGCGTCTGTTGGCGTAGACCTTATCTTTCACGTGGCCCCAAAGGAAGAAGTCGCAAGGTTTTAAATCACAAGATCTCGGTGGCCAATTGTGATCACCTCTTCGAGAGATAAGATGGTCCGGAAACTTTTCCCGTAACAGAGCAATGGTTTCGTTGCTTGTGTGATACGTAGCGCCGTCTTGTTGAAAGTAAACGTTGTCCAGATCAATACCATCCAAGTCCGACCATAATCCATAATCATTAATCATCACTCGATAGCGCAATCCATTCACCGTAACTGTTGATTCAACCTCATTTTCGAAAAAGTAAGGTCCAATGACCCCGCCGGACCAAAACCGCACCAAACAGTCACACGTTGAGGATGGAGAGGCTTCTCAACAATAACTCTTGGGTTTTCCGAGCCCAGATGCGACAATTTTGCTTGTTGACGTAGCCACTGAAGTTGGTATAAAACGGTCCATTTGAGTGGGAGGTACCAAAAGGTGCTGTACAATTATGCCCATTTTTTTACCCGACTATAGGCGCTACAAAAAAATTATACTGTACAAAATTTGAAGCATTTTTATGCGCCTGTATTAAAGATATTAGCGGTTCAATTTTGATACAAAATAGTCCATTTGTGTTGGAGGTACCAAAAGGGGCGTGGCAACTTCGCCAATTTTTCTTGAGGTCATAGCGACTAATAAAGAAGTACAATGTGTGGAATTTCAGAAGATTTTAATAAGTAGTATAGATTTTATTAAACAATCAATATTTCACTAAATGTTAACCCTTTGTGTGGGAGCTACCAGAAGGAGTATACCAATATGGCCCATCTTCGAACTTAGCCGGAGATAGAAAAAAATATTACCGTATACCAAATTTTAAGTCAATCGGTTACTCCTTTCTAGAGGCATCATGGGCACCAGCCAGCAGACAGACAGACGGACGGACATTTCTCATTCGACTTAAAATGACCCAAAACGAATATCCGCCGAACATACTGTGGGTCTTAGATCACTCCTTCGATGTGTTACACTTTTGGCACGTAGCAAATGATATATACCCTCGTATCACTAAAGTGAGGGTATAAAAACTTCAAAAGTGACAGCTACCAAAAAACCGGGTGATTCAAAATAACACCTCTTGTTGGAAAACTGTAGTATAGAAGCTATTAAAGAATCAATATTTCACTAAAAGTTAACCCGTAGAGAAAAATATTACAGCATACCAAATGTGCGCACCAGCCAGCAGACAGACACACAGATGGACAGACAGGCGTACGGACGGACATTGCTCAAATGACTTAAAATGACGCAAATCGAAGTTCCACAAAACATTCTCGGGGTCTTAGGGCCCTCCTTCTATGTGTTACACGTTTGGCTCGTAGCAAATGATATATACCCTCCTCTCTAATGTGTGGGGATAAAAATAGTAATTTTAAAAATAGTCTCTAGTATTGTAATGGTGGTTAAGGGTTTAATCTTGTATAACCTTAGGTTTACTTTTTGGTTAGGGTGACGGCCGTATTTGTTCACCAGCTCACATAGAGTGGTGGTCCCTAGGGTTACCACTGGCTGAAATGTCCCTTTTCGAAACCAACATGTTTGATATACAAATTTATCGATAGTACGAATATCGGTACCGGAAAGATATATTAGACTGCCTAGAAATGCCGGGGGATCTACGAATCCTATAGTTCCCACCTTTTCTCAGGGTGGGGACTGGACAGTGATCCCAGATTGGGATCTACGAATCCTATAGCTCCCATCTATTCTCAGGATGGGGGCTGGACAGTAGATCCCAGAGGATCACAGTCCGCTATAGGGACCGGTCTGTGATCCACAAAAGGATCTACGAATTCTATAGCTCCCATCTATTCTCAGGATGGGGGCTGAATAAGTAGATCCAAGACTGGTCACCAGTCCTAGATTTTCTGGAGTCTAACTGGTAGTATCTACGGCTACGCAGTCTGACCAGAGTACTTAATCTGGTACCACGGGGTTCAGGAAAGCCCTCGGTACGCAGGTACCGGCCTGACCATTGGTGAGGATCCTGTTGGATGCAACGTGGTGGCTGTGGTTTAAACCAAAATCGCTGGGAGAGTGGAGTCTCGGATGTGGAGTTGCAAACCAACCGGGCGCCATGACCCAAAGTTTGGAAGGAGTTTTAGATGGGCTCCGCTCCTAACCAAGTAGGGGAAGAAGTGGCCAGAAGCGGTGGGGTTAAGCCTAACGGCGTGTATCCACCTAAATCCAAATACTCATCTGCCTAGAAATGCCGACCCCAGTAAGTCCTGTCGTCGTTTACTCAAAACGGGACAGTCACATAGCAAGTGCTCAATGCAGAAGTCAGTGGAGGCAATACCCAATTCTTTGGCGTGTTCGCAGATCAAGCAGTGTCCCGTCAGAACTGATACTAACGTAGACAATATTTTCCTCTCTAGTGCGAGGAGATATTTTGACCTTCTCAGGTCATACCTGGGCCAGATTTGTCTAGCTACTCTTCAGGTGCCGATTTCTGTCCATCTTTCGTTGGAATGCCTGATTGCATTCCAAGGAATAGGTCATACTGGAATATATGTATATCCTACTCCACACTGTGGTGCATGGTATTATGGCTCTGTGCATTTGTTTGTAACACCTGAATAGGAGGAGAGATCATTTTTTCATTTCTGTCAACACGTTCTTGTGATTAAATACAGCTCGCATATATCAACCCAACCAGACGCCATTTTGCTCGGGACTATGTTAGCACAAGTGGCGAACGCTATTGAAAATGGCCCAAATCGATCCATGTTTGGATATATCTGCCATATAACTGTTACTTCCGTTTGGTTTCTTGCCTTTCTAGAAGCCGCTTTATTCAAGCGATCTATATACTATATAAGTGTACCTTCCGGTTTGAATTCTTCACATTCTAGAAGCCACATTGTGCAACACATCCGTATCAAATTAGGCAGTTTGTGTTTTATAATGCTTGGATATATCCCCCCCATATAACTTTACCACCGGGTTTGATTTCTTCGTGTTGTAGAAGTCACTCTATTCAAGAGATCGCTTTGAAAATTAGTAGTATAGGTTATAGTATGCCTTAAAATGGGCCAACTCGGTTCATGTTTCGATACGGCTGCACTTTATAACGGTAACTTTCGATTCGACTTCATCACATTCTAGAAGCCGGTGTGGCCGCAAATTTATGGATTGTATTTTATTTTATCATAAACCATTCATATGGTCAATATTATTATATATCCTCAATAAGTTTAACGAAACCATTCGATTTAGTTTGAATATATCCAATAAGACACATTTTAATAGCGATTCGATCTCGGGGTGGAAGGTATATAAGTTTCGGCCCGGCCGAACCTGCCATTCTTACTTGATTTTTGCCTAAAAAAGATAGTTGTCGAATCCAAAAGTATATATCCTCAAGTATATAATATGCCAGATTTTTATTTGGGAATGCTACAGGAAGTATTGAATACAATTAGTGATGCTGATAATTAAATTGTTTCTTACATTACAATGTTTTATTCAGAATTATATCTTCTCGGAAATATCTCTATAAATGACAATATATTATCCGTTCTCGTGGCAATTAATGAGCAACAATTAACTATGAAACTGTACTGAAATTACACTTGTGATGGGGAGGATAAATAAGTACATCTACTAAATATGCCACTTTAGTTTGGATTTCAGAAGTACGTTTGTAACGTAACGTCTGTGTACATTAACTTCTTTGTATTCGCATAAAATTTATTATCCCCAACAAATCATTTCGATTTCAATACTTACGAGTACAAGGCAACTTCAACTTCTTCATCAACTCTTTGCAAATTGATAGCTTGTACAATATCCATGTATATACGAGTTTATTTGGTTGTGCAAACAGCCGTTGTATTGGAAAACAAACCAAGTCCTTGATGTAATAAATTCAGGGTAAAGTTTCTCACAAAAGTAATTATAAATGCTAATAAAAGTTGTGTGCCGAACGCCTATAAATGTCATGGAATCTGTAATTCGTAGATCCAGGTTCAAATCCGAAATTATTCAGCGGCTGTAAAACCTAAATAGTTCTGTAAACATTCTGTAGGAAAAGTCTTGATGCTATTCGAGGCCGGCTATAATATCAAGGTCTTTTAGTTTTTGTAACTTGTACATAAGTCATTTTTTTTAATTGGACTTAGTCAATTCTGTCATCAAAGCTATAACATATTCTGTGGATTGGCTTAACTCGCATATCAACAACACATAACTTGTGATTATCTCTGGTTGTCGTCGCCGCTATTTGTTGTGTGAGTGTGATTGTTATTCTTGTTGTTGCTCTACTACGGAGTTGTTCAATTATTTGTTTTGCAACTTTTTGTAATGAATGCCACAGACATTTTGATTTTTCTCGTTTAATGAAAAACGGAAATACTTTGTATTTATGTACGAGTACTTGCATTATTGTGGGTTAGCTGGGTTGTTGCCTACCATTGACGATTTCTTCTTAACCTCCTGCTTCTCCTTCCAGTTGTAGTTTATATGAGATTGTAGCATATAATGATATTAATTTCATATGTATGTGTGTCTGTCTGAATGTAGGATGTATACAAAGTTCCAATATTTTGATTATCTCTTCCTTTTCACATGGACAAGAATATATTCGAAGGCGTTTAATTAGCACAATTAATCTGTTGTTTATATATGAATTAGCAAATAAAACATAATTAAAATAAACCATAAAGTGGAAGTTTTATCATGCATCAAAGGGGATGGAAAAGGGAGTGAATTGTTCGTAGGGAAATCTGTAAAGAGTACAATGAATGAAATGAAGTGGCCTTCGTAGATCAGTGGATAGTGCGCTAGACTTGGATTCGATTGGGTTCGATTCCCTGCCAGAACTCTGGAGTTAACATTTCATGAAATCGAGCTTCTGCACCTAAAAACAACTCATCCGGTCATACTACCACAGAAAGGGAGAAGTTGATAACTATTAACACAATTGCAGCGTTTCTGGTATAGAATGTACTATTCTCATTCTCTTTATACACGCTGAAAAAAAATCGCTTCTGTAGTATATTGTCCCAAACATATTCGGCTTGAAACATATATATGTTTAGGGTAGACTCTAAGCATGTAATATTTGGTACATACAAAAATTTTGTATTTGGGAAGACGTTGTTCTAAACAAATATTTGTTTACATCCCAATGTGACTGCATTTTTTGTGAAAGAAATATTTATTTGCATTTAAATATTCCTAAAATACATAAATAGTGTAAAATTTTTCAGTAATTCAAAGTTAAATTTTTAGAAATTTTTAATGTTTGTAAAAAAAAATAATAATTGAAACCATATAGTCAATATAAAGTACTTAGAGAATTGACAACTAATGATGGATTGGAATACTCAGAAATTTTAAATGATTGATTTAAAACAGAAGGTAATGCTGCATATGGTATCATAACTGGGAGGTACAATTCGAAACCAAGGAAAAATTTTAACTGAAATTTGAAAAACTCAGCGAAAGTTTTGGAAATCTTTTTTAAATAAAATATATTTGGAAAAATTCCTAAATAATAATTTTATTTGTATTTAAACACATATTTTATTTGAGAAATTTAGTTTGCAAATATAATTTGTTGTAATATATTATTATATGAGTTCCAAATATATTTTATTGATTTTCAAATAAAATTTATTTGCTAAGAAATATAAAATATTTAAAAATTTGTGTTCCAAATATATTTTCTTTCGATTCAAACATATCAAAAAAGGCGATTTTGCCCCGTGTAATAATATGAGAATGATGGAAATTTCAGAATCGAAATCATCATTAGTTTATGTGCCTTGGTGGGCCATAATGCCTCCCTTCTAATGCTCTGTAACTTTGATCATGATAAAACCTTTCCAGCATAAGTATTTGCATATATGCACGCTGAAAAAAAAATCGCTTCTGTAGTATATTGCCCCAAACATATTCGGCTTGAAATAAACATATGTTTAGGGTACACTCCAATTATATAATATTTTACACACACAAATATTATATGTTTGTGAGGATATTGTTCTAAACAAAAATATGCTCCCATTCAAATATTTTTTATTTGGAACTAGTATTTCCGAAACAAGGATTCATTTGTAATTATTTATTTTTTGGTAATGTATTAAATGCCTTAACTTAAAGACAAGTTTTCTGTTTTTCAGATTTTCAAAGAGCAATTTTTTTATAATTTATGTTTGTAAAATTTAATCATAACTTAAATCGAACAATCTTTCGTAAAAATAAACGACATTGATGGATTGACAAAATGTGATGAATGGGAATATTTATAAATAAGGACATTTTTAGCTATAAAGTTTAACACGAAAACTAGGAAAAACTAACTAAAATTCGAATAAGTCAGTAATGCTTTAAAAATCTTTTTAAATAATACATATTTGGAAATCTTCTTAAAAAATAACTTTGTTTGTGTGTAAACACATATTTTATTTGTGAAATTCAGTTTGCAAATAAATTATGTTCTAATATATTAATATATGCGTTCCAAACAAAATTTCTTGATTTTCAAATAAAATTTATTTGTTAACAAATATATAATATTTAAAAAAATCGTTTCCAAGTATATTTTCTTTCGATTCAAACATATCAAAAATGACGATTTTCCTCCGTGTAGGTGATATCGCTGGCTGAGCTGAAAATATAGGACAAAGATCTGATGGAACGGCTAACTTTAAGTTTGTACAGTAACTATAATTTTGTTCCAGAAGTCATGTATGTATGTATGTATATTGCAGTTTTTGTCATAAAAAGTTGTCTACCACAATAAAATAGTAGTAAAGTAAAGTAGCGATCTTTCAGGGGAGCCGTGATTATATTTAATAAATATATTACTATTTTTTAAATGTTTTAATCGGTAATTTTGATTCTTGAAAATGTCTAAATGCTACTTTAGTAGGTTTTACGAAAAATTAATTTATAATCGATTTTTCTTAGTAGAATTTGTGCAATTTTTAGACGACACAATGCATTTTTTTAGAATATAGTTTTTAATCATTTTTTAAAATATTCTTCAAATCTTTTTTAACGGTATATATATTTTTTGATTTCAAAACAAAAATATGCCTGGCCGATTACAGAATAGCTTTAGCTTCTTTATTTTCTCATCAATTTGCCCTTCACATATGCTACTTAATTTCATTACTTAACCCACATTTTATTGAAAATTGCAATTTTATAGAAATTTTCATCGAAATGGTATGGGTTTTCCAATGGGTTATTTTGAATTACCCGGTATTTCGATAGCTGTCACTTTTGAAGCTTTTATTCTTTGACACTTGTCAAGTAGAAACTACGCCATTACTAAAAATGGAACGATACACGATTCAACAACGCATTGAAATTATTAAAATTCGAAAAATCATCTTGACTGATGAGGCCTATTTCCACCTAGGTGGCTACGTCAACAAGCAAAATTGTCGCATCTGAGGCTCGGAAAAATCAAGAGTTATTGTTGAGACGCCTCTCCATCCTCAACGAGTGACTGTTTGGTGCGGTTTATGGTCCGGCGGGGTCATTGGACCTTACTTTTTTGAAAATGAGGTTGGATCAACAGTTACGGTTAATCATCCAAAGATGATTAATGATTTTTTATGGTCGGAGTTGGATGGTATTGATCTGGACAACGTTTACTTTCAACAAGACGGCGCTACGTGCCACACAAGCAGCGAAAGCATTGCTCTGTTACGGGAAAAGTTTCCGGACCGTGTTATATCTCGAAGAGGTGATCACAATTGGCCACCGAGATTTTGTGATTTAACACCTTGCTACACAGAAAGAAAAATAACATACTAAATTCAAGTAAAAAATTCTTAATTTAAGCCGAAATCGTGCTTGAAAATTTAAGTTCGTTCGTTCTAAGTTTTTCTTAAAACAAATATAAATCGGCTTAAATAGAAAAAATCAAGCGCTGTACGGCTTACAATAAGTATATAATGCTTGAGTTCAAGAAAAAAATTCTTGAAAAGGGAAATTAAGCCTAATATGGCTTAAAGTAAGAAGAAAAAGCTTACTTCCATCTCTGAGAGGCATAGCAATTATAGAGCACAATAAAATTATCCTCTCAACCACTCTCATTTAAGTGGTTGATTTTGGCTGACGAAACAGCAAACCAGGGATGATAATTAAGAGTAACCAAATGGTACAAAAATCGTTCTAAAAAGGTACCCAAAAAGTATCAATTTTAAAATTTGTTTAAATTCTTCTTGATATATTAAGATACAAATTATTAAGATCCAGTAATCAATTTCTTGATAACAAGCTACTAAAATCTTATATATGCAAATATAAACCGATATTTACGGAAAATGATACAATCGGTCCATGTTTTAATTTAGACTCTACATATATAGAGGTACCTTCCGATTAGAATTCTTGACTATCTAGAGAACGAATTTTTAGCCGATTATGATGAAAGATGTTTCATATTGCATAAAATCATCTGTAAAACCAGTAAGGAAAGGCTAAAGTCGGGCGGTGCCGACTATATAATACCCTACACCACTCTCGTAATATTGAATAACTCTGATATATAAATTTTGTAATTCATGTATAAATTGTTTACATAAATTTACTTTTGGGACATTTTATACTTAAATAATACCCTGTACCACAGTGTGGTGTAGGGTATAAAAACGATTGGATCTAAAGGGCCATATCGGATATAGCTAAATCTTAACCGATTTTCTTCAAATTCGGTAGTGTTGGTTCATGGATCAAGAAACTCTACCATTCTAAATTTCAAAATGATTGGATGTAAAATACAGCTTCTTCAGGACTAAAGAGCAAAATCGGACGAAACATATATATGGGCGCTATAGCTAAATCTTAACCGATTTTCTTCAAATTCGGCAATGTTGGTTCATGGATCAAGAAACTTTACCATTCTAAATTTCAAAACGATTGGATGTAAAATACAGCTTTTATAGGACTAAATGGCCAAATCGGACGAAACATATATATGGGAGCTATAGCTAAATCTTAACCGATTTTCTTCAAATTCGGTAGTGTTGGTTCATGGATCAAGGAACTCTACCATTCTAACTTTCAAAATGATTGGATGTAAAATACAGCTTCTACAGGACTAAAGAGCAAAATAGGACGAAACATATATATGGGAGCTATAGCTAAATCTTAACCGATTATCTTCAAATTCGGCAATGTTGGTTCATGGATCAAGAAACTCTACCATTCTAAATTTCCAAACGATCCGATGTAAAATACAGCTTCTATAGGACTAAAGGGCCAAATCGGACGAAACATATATATGGGAGCTATAGCTAAATCTTAACCGATTTTCTTCAAATTCGGCAATGTTGGTTCATGGATCAAGAAACTCTACCATTCTAAATTTCAAAACGATTGGATGTAAAATACAGCTTTTATAGGACTAAATGGCCAAATCGGACGAAACATATATATGGGAGCTATAGCTAAATCTTAACCGATTTTCTTCAAATTCGGCAATGTTGGTTCATGGATCAAGAAACTCTACCATTCTAAATTTCAAAACGATCGGATGTAAAATACAGCTTCTATAGGACTAAAGGGCCAAATCGGACGAAAGATATATATGGGAGCTATATCTAAATTCAATAGCGATCTTAACAGCCGTGAAATACTCTAAACTGCAAAATTTCAGAACGATCGGAGTGAAATTGCGACCTGTAGTCGACGAACAACTTTACATGGACAGACGGACGGACGGACATCGTTAAATCGACTCAGCTAGTGATTCTGAGTCGATCGGTATACTTTAAGGTGGGTCTAGCTGTGTTATTTTCAGGTGTTACAAACATCTGCCGTGAAACAAACTTATAATACCCTGTACCACAGTGTGGTGTAGGGTATAAAAAGGTAATTCATGTCGGTGCAGTTTTAATATAAAATTAATTTACTACATTGTAAATATTTTATCCAGTATAGTTCCTTGTTAGAATTGCTTCACGTGTTGATATACGATTATATATGATGGTTCCAGACGATCTTGAGTTTTTGGTGCAGATGCCTCGTTTTACAACCTACGTGCCCTTAGTCTATTCTTATAGGTTTCTAGTTTCGTTAAAAATGCAAAATTTGTCAAATCGCAAATTTTTACACTTTTGAAACTGGAAAGGCGCGATTTCATACACAATAAAAGGAAAATGAATTTTGTTGTAATACAAGAGCCAAACGATGCGTAGCTATGTCGAAAGAGCATGTGTACGACTTATATAATTTTTTTTGAAAAAGTGTATATTATTTTCATGCTCAGACATGTTTGATAAAAAAAAGTATCATATGTGTCGCGGGAGTATCACGGTACTTTGAGGGTCTGAAAAGTATCAAAAAAAGTACTAAAGTATCCAATTTATCATCCCTGCAGCAAACACACACTCATATAAATCGACGAGATGTATATGTATAAACATTTGTGCGCAACCTTATCCAATTTGTTTCTCGTTCAAGCAGTGTTTGCGAATTCATTACTTGGCGTGATTTATTTTGATTTAAGTTTTTGAAGTTGTTAATAATTCTTGTTCGTTTGGTTGATGCTATTCCTTTTATGCTTCATATTTAAACCGAATAATTACAGCAAAGCTTTTACTTTTGCTGTCAAGCTTTTGACATACCATTTTAAAAAAATTGCATTCTTTGCAATGCAGGGGCAAAAATGGTATAATTAATGTAAATGGTACATATGTAGGTACAAAACGAACGAAAGCACAACAAATCTAATATTATCAGGCTTAATTCAAGTATCGGTTAGGCTTAAACCAAGAACTGATCAGGCTTGATTTAAGTATTGTCTAGGCTTAAATCAAGAGCTGATCAGGCTTAAATCAATTATTGGGTAGGCTAAATTCAATCAAAATTTTCTTCATTGAAGCCCGTTTCGCACTCAAATCTATTCCATAAAATTTTATATTTCAAGCTTTATGCTTGAAATAAGAATATTTCGGCCTAAATTCAAGCCTTATTAGGCTTAATGTGCGCTATGATTTAGAATTTAGGGCTTAAAAATCCGTACTTGATTCCAGTATTTTGTACTTGGTTTTAGAAAATCCGTACAATTTTTAACCACAATGGTACTTTTGGTACAAAATGGTCCATTTGTGTGGGAGGTACCAAAAGGTGCGTGCCAATTACGACCACATTAAAGTTAATAGCTGTTAACTTTTGGCACAAAAAGGTCGCACATAGTACCATTTTACTCTTGATTCTTGGTACTATAAAAGCATTACACTGTACACAATTTCAAGTATTTGTGTGCACTGGTATTAAATTTTTCACTGTATAGAAGGTACTATTAAACCATTACACTGTACAAGTCTTTGTGTGAACTGGGAATAGATTTATCAGATATTAACTTTTGGTTCAAAATTGTCTAATTGTGTGGGAGGTACCAAAAGGGGCGTGGCAACTTCGCCCATTTTTCTCGATTTAATAGCAACTAATAAACTAATAATATGTGTGGAATTTCAGTAAGTAGTATAGCAGTTAATAAAGAATCAATATTTCACAACATTTTAATCCTTTGTGGGGGAGGTACTAGAAGCAGTGGACCAATATGACCCATCTTCGAACTAAGCCGGAGATAGAAAAAAATTTCACCACATACCAAATTTTAAGTCAATCTGTTACTCCTTTCGAGAGATATCGTGCGCACCAGCCAGCAAACAGACAGACGGGCGGACGGACATTTCTCATTCGACTTGAAATTACCCAAAAACGAATATCCGCCAAACATACTTAGGGTCTTAGATCCTCCTCTCTAAGGTGAGGGGATAAATATAAATAACGTAAAAGAAGATTTGAAGAATATTTTAAATAATGCTTAAAAATTTATTCTAAATAATCCATTGTGTCGTGTAAGAATTGCACAAAGTCCATTAAAAATATCGATTACTTTTTCGTAAGACCTTCTTGTATTGTAATTTGTAATTATGTATTGTAAATTTAGTGAACATTTTATTTTATAGAAAATTTATTTTTGTAGAAAATTTCAGAAAAATTATTTTAAAACAAAATTAATGGAAATAGAATTAGTATAGATTTTTTTCAAAATTGGTATTTGTACAAAACCGCGTCAAAGTGTCTATTTCTACAAAAATTCTTCAATATTTTACTTTTCGAAAATTTTGCCGAAAATTGTTTTCTAAGATACTGAAAAAATCCAATTGTTCTAGAAAATTTCGTTAAATTTGCATTTTTCTAGAAAATGACAAAATATTTCATTTTACTAGACAATTTGACGAAATTGCAATTTTTTAGAAAACATTTTCAATAACATTTTCTCTTTCGAGGAAATTTTGCAATTTCGAAAAAATTTCAAGACATTTTTTATAATTTTTTTAGAAAAATACAAATTTTGAAAGAATTTTCTAGAAAAATTCAAATTTGAAGGTATTTTCTAGAAAAAAATGAAATTTCAAGAATTTTTTTAGAAAAATGTAATTATGGTGAAATTTTTTATAAAATTACAATTTTCATTAAGTTTACTAGAAAAATGTAATTTAAAAACCAGTAAGGTAAGGCTAAAGTCGGGCGGGGCCGACTATATAATACCCTACACCACTCTCGTAATATTGAATAACTCTGATATATAAATTTTGTAATTCATGTATAAATTGTTTACATAAATTTACTTTTGGGACATTTTATACTTAAATAATACCCTGTACCACAGTGTGGTGTAGGGTATAAAAACGATTGGATCTAAAGAGCCAAATCGGATGAAACATATATATGGGAGCAATAGCTAAATCTTTCGGCAATGTTGGTTCATGGATCAAGAAACTCTACCATTCTAAATTTCAAAACGATTGGATGTAAAATATAGCTTCTATAGAACTAAAGGGCCAAATCGGACGAAACATATATATGGGAGCTATAGCTAAATCTTCAAATTCGGTAGTGTTGGTTCATGGATCAAGAAACTCTACCGTTCTAAATTTCAGAATGATTGGATGTAAAATACAGCTTCTACAGGACTAAAGGGCCAAATCGGACGAAACATATATATGGGACCTATAGCTAAATCTTAACCGATTTTCTTCAAATTCGGTAGTGTTGGTTCATGGATCAAAAAACTATACCATTCTAAATTTCAAAACGATTGGATGTAAAATACAGCTTCTACAGGACTAAATGGCCAAATCGGACGAAACATATATATGGGAGCTATAGCTAAATCTTAACCGATTTTCTTCAAATTCGGTAGTGTTGGTTCATGGATCAAGAAACTCTACCATTCTAAATTTCAAAATGATTGGATGTAAAATACAGCTTCTACAGGACTAAAGAGCAAAATTGGACGAAACATATATATGGGAGCTATAGCTAGATCTTAACCGATTTTCTTCAAATTCGGCAATGTTGGTTCATGGATCAAGAAACTCTACCATTCTAAATTTCAAATCGATTGGATGTAAAATACAGCTTCTATAGGACAAAAGGGCCAAATCGGACGAAAGATATATATGGGAGCTATATCTAAATCTGAACCGATTTCAACCAAATTCAATAGCGATCCTAACAGCTGCGAAATACTCTAAACTGCAAAATTTCAGAACGATCGGAGTGAAATTGCGACCTGTAGTCGACGAACAACTTTACATGGACAGACGGACGGACATCGTTAAATCGACACAGCTAGTGATTCTGAGTCGATCGGTATACTTTAAGGTGGGTCTATCTGTGTTATTTTCAGGTGTTACAAACATCTGCCATAAAACAAACTTATAATACCCTGTACCACAGAGTGGTGTAGGGTATAATAAATTATAATAACCCAATTACCACAAAATTTTTTAAAAAATGCAAATTCCACAAAATTGTGCAGAAAAAAAACAATTTTGAGGGAATTTTCAAGAAGAGATACTATTTAAATGACATTTAATTTTTTTAGTCATATTTAAAACGAACAAATAAGAAAGTTTCAGTCGGGTAAACCGACTAAGACATACCCTCACTGTGGGAATATTACTCGAATTAATGTGTCAATTTGTGTGGGATGTACCAGAAGGGGTTTATCAAATACACTTATTTTTCGCTGAGCTGTAGACACTTTAAATATATTGCACTAGTATTATAAAGTTATGAGCTATTCAATTTTGGTATAATTTTACCATTTTGTTACACTTTTTGTCCGTAGCAAATGATATACATATACCCTCGTCACACTAAAGTGCGGGTATAAACATTTTACAAATTGTTGGACCTGCCCTAGTATTTCGGCCATAACTTTTATAAATATTGAGTCCCCAAAAATCGTATTTCCAATAAGAGTGATATGATTTCTTTGAAAAAAAAAACACACTTATTGTTAAGGAAATTCAAAAGTTTTTTATTTAATTGACAATCGATACAATTATCTAAATAAAACGTCATTCAAATGGCCTACACAACTTCTTCTGCAGGAACGAATTTGATGAACCCAATTTACGAGCACTTTTTCCACTAAATCAAGTCGCATGTCATGAATGGCACGTTCAATATTGACTTGGAAAGCTTGAAGAGAGTCTGGTTTATTTCGAAAGACCAAAGACTTCAAATAACCCCACAAAAAATAGTCTAATGGTGTTAAATTTACAACTTCTTGGAGGCCATTCAATATCAGAATTTCTTGAAATAATCGAATCTTCAAACTTTTCTCGCAACAATTGAATTGTTTCATTTGCTGTGTGGCACGTAGCCACAATCGGTCAATGGCAAAAAGATAGCTCTTAACGAGAGCTAAAATATTGCACATGGTTGTCAAGGTCTTAGGTGGACTGAAAAGTGGGTTTTTGGATTTAAAAAAATGGACGAAAAGTTTCAATTGGAGAACGATTATTTTGATAATAAAACTGAATAATTTGTAAACGTTGTTCTTGCATATATCTCTCCATGATCAAATTGTAAACACTACTGAATACAATGGAAAACAAATGACAGATCATGACATATTGCAAATGGCGGAAACGTCACTTCAAAATCGTATCATCCCTATTGGAAACCCCTTTATTAGAGTCTGGTGCATATTCTACGTAAATTTGGAAATAATCGAAGGGTGGGCAATGTTTTTAAATCAAATTCCTTTCTCTGAAGTAGTATTATAAATTTAAAAACTACCTTTATGTGCTCTTTCAGACGACGTAAACTTTGTAAAAATCAGTTTAGCCGCATAAAATCCAAAAATTCATTTTGTCAAATACCCATAAAATTTAAAAAAAAAAATTGTTTTTTCAGAAAATAAATGTTAGCGAGATCTTATTTTACCGTTTACCATCTTTTTATGACGTTTTTAGGCAAAAATAAAATTCATAGGTTAATATAATATAGAAATTCTGACCCAATATAGAAAAAACAATACGAATATTTTTATGAAAAAACAAATAAATTTCATGAGAAACAAAAAATCCAAAATAGTCTACGATAGTGTAAAAGAAATATTTATTTTAATTAAATAAATGATCTCATTGTTTATATAGTTTCTGAGACTGAATACTAACTAAACCCTTCTAGGATTAAATATTTTTTTCTTTATTTAAATGAGTATATTTTTTAAATGCAAGAATTCCAAGCTGAAAAGCAGTATATAATAGCGGTGATAATTAATTCTTAATAGTCTTAATAAATGTGAAACTTACCATTTTATTTATCAAATTGTCAATGTTGATTATAAAAAATTAATGAATTTTTGGCACATAACAATTCATCCATTTATGTGTAGTATTTGAAGTCGAATTACTACTATCTATCAATTATTCATAAAACCATCGCTCGCGCACTCTATTAATGCCCTCAGCCTCTCAGTCAACCGCAAAGAGTAATTTTTAGTGGTCTTTGGCAAATATTTACAACAATACTTTCAAACTAATTAACATTTTAATTTATTTCAAGCGAACAAATTTATTTGTTGCCGCCGTATCAACATTAGCGGCAGCAGTTACAGCAACTGCTATGGAAAATAATATTAAACTTTATGTGCAAATAAATATTTTATCAATAGAGAGGACAATGCGACGACTGATGGATGGTGTACTCGTACTAGTATAACAGTTACTGCTCCCCGTTCTCATTTGCAAATGTAATGGTCGTTGGCCTATGGGACGAATGAAGGTCCTCCATGCGATGTGTGGCTGGGATAAAACTACAAGTGGTCGGTCGGTCCATCGTATGACGCACCCATATATAATAATCACAATTTATTTCTATGCAAAGTATCTAACATCTTGTGTCGGTGTTGTTGTTATTTCAGGGGGGTTTGAACATTAAAAAGTTTTACCAACTCTTTGAAAGGCAAAGTCATTAGAATTTTTATCAGTTTTAATGGGAGACCAAAGAAAATAATGTCATCAAAGAGATTTTATTTCAATGACTAATGACATTGTATTGTTTTTAAAGCAACAGAATTAAATAGGAATCCAGTAATCTTTACTTGTATAGAAATATCTATCATTTAAAAGGCAAGCAGTCTGCCAGGACAGGACACTAGGCAACAACAACAAAATCGATTACAAAAATGTGGATCAAGTAGGCAAGCAGTCTGCCAGGACAGGACACTAGGCAACAACAACAAAATCGATTATAAAAATGTGGATCAAGTAGGTACACAGAAAAACGAAAAAATTTATTCAATTTGTGTAGTTCATTAAAAATGTGATTGTTAAAGAACTTTTCAACAGAATTGTGTTGTTTATTTATAAAGTAGATCGACTAACTTATTCATTCTAATTAAATATATTTTTGATTTAATGTAAAGGTGCATTTTCCTGAAAATTGTATTAAAAAATTAATTGATTGAAATAAACAATTAATTCGATTTTTTCCTGATATTATTCAATGTTTTAATAGGTTCATTTTCGGCTTACTTTTTTCATGCAGAGTTTCTGGGAAAGCTGAATTATATCCTCAGTAGAACCGAAACAACTGACATTGCACCAAAAATTCAAAAATTTTGTTCCTGGTCGTATCTTACTACCAATATTTTTTTATATTTCGCCGAAGAGTAAATCATAGACATTTCCAACCAAAACCCTTTAAACACTTAACCCCATACTTCCTTAACACTACCGCCACATTGTCTCCATATTATCTATCTCCTGAAATTCAATAATACAACAAATGAGTTAAACAATATGTTTGAAATAAAATTGTCAGTAATTAAATCCGTACAACCACAAAACCAGAATTGAACTTAATTAAAAGTGATATTTTGAGACATCAGTGTCGTAATGAGAAAACTTAAAATTTCATTAAACACAAACCTCATTAAATGCAAATACTGGGACACTGAGCCAGACGGTGGATTCCAAAGAGATTTCATTACCGCGAAAATAATGACACCAACAGCTCCTCTAGCAGCAAATCAAAAATTATCAAATTTTACAATATGTTTGTATGTAAACTACAGCAGCAGCAGGAGCTGGAGCAACAGACACACCTTGTGGTACATCTAATGTTCATTCATTATTACGGATAATACCGCAGAAAGGGTTGTTGGATAGGCGGTGGGATGGACTCGCCGTGAAGGTAACACTAAAGCTGTTTTGTTGAGTTCTGCGGCCAAAACATGACTCCTTCTGGCGCTCGTCCTCTCATTCGTTAATGTAAAAACAACACCATTTGCATGGCTGTCAGACGATGACAAAATAGCGGCATAAGCCGCAAATTTTGTAAAACCTTTAATTACACTCAATTACCAAATTTCACACAAACGATCCATTTACACGCCACTGTGACAAAGGTTTTGGTTTTGGGCCTTCGGCTGGATTGAATGGGAATTGCGTCGCATCCTGAGCTTTAAACAACAAACGATGACAAGAGTATCAAGCTACAGGTAATACAACCCCTTCTGTCACGCGCTTCGCTATATTACTGGACGAGTGGTGTGGGTGGGCCTGGTGAGCGCTACTCTATGGGTAGGTGTACTTAATTGAAGATAGTGTTTGTTGCTATTTGCATCTTCCAGTTGAAATTCGGTACAGTGTAATATCATTGAACTGTATCTTGTGTGGTTCGAAATATGCGCATTTGTCAAAACTTTTGTGATACTCCACCTAAATTGACAAATACATACGAAATTAATTTTCCCATAACTTCTGTAGCAATAATTTATGGTCAATTTGATTCTGAAAAAATATTGCCCCGTAGAAGCGAAATTATGAAAAATATTTGCCTTTTTTGGGTGGAACTGATGCATTGCCTTGGCTCCTAATTAAATTATAAAATGTGGTATAAAGGATACGATTTGGCAAGCCTGAAGTGTAAACGTCAAAAATTTCAACGTCTGCCTATACGGAGTTTAATAAATAAAATATATTGGTTTTGCTTGAGTTTTATTATTTAAAAAGTTCAGCGACAACTAAATTAATAAATTAAAAATCTCAAAACATTGAAGTATGGCAAATACTAAACGTCGTAGTGCTGTAATTCCAAAAGATTTTTGTGTAAAATGCAGAAAGGAGATTAAAGAAGAAGAATGTAGCATACAATGCGATAAATGTGCAAAATACTATCATCCACCGTGTGCCGGTTTAAGGCCGGGTTAGGCAAACTTAACCGTAATTTAACTTAAGCGCCGCCGTAACGTTGTCCGCTGGAGCAATTACCCAAAACTTGAAAAACGTTCTGTATCACTGAGATATTCACAACAAAAATAGCAACAAATTAATTTTATTTTATATTTATTTGCTGCTAATTTATAATTTTATTACTTATTTATCACTAGTTTTCAAAAGCTTAGCATAAATTTATTCTTTTTTCATTATTTTCCTAATTGTGTTTGCAAATGCACGTAAACGTACCGTCCAAATCAAATTTCAGCAGATTCAGCCGTTCGTTTACGTTTCGTTTCCGTTAGCTAATCGTTTACACTGATTTCCATATGCCAGATTGAATCAGCTGATTCGTTACGATACGGGGGCGTTACGGTTACGTTTGCCTAACCCAGCCTTTAAACAAACGCCAGTTGGATCGCTTAGAAAACAACGCGAGCGAAGAGTACAAGTGTATCGGTTGTGGCGAAGATGATGGAACAGTGAAAGGAGAACTAAACGAAATAAAAAAAAGCTGTGTAATAATAACAATAAGCTCGACCAGCTGCAAGACTCTCTGACGTATATGTCAAATAAGTTTGATGAACTCATAAGAGGGGTGGCAGAAAATAAAAAGAAAATTGATGCAGTACAGAAAGAAAACAATATTTTAAAAAATTAGATAAAAAGGCGTAAAGGCTCAAAGATGACTGCATAGTAAGTGGTGTGAAAACTAGTGAAGGTGAAAAAGCTCTGGATAAACTGTTGGAAATATCGACTGATGCAGGCTTGAATTTAAGCGAAAGTGAAGTTAAAGATGCATACTTTCTGAAAAAAAGAAATAATTCTAATAATAAGCAAACAATGGTTGTTAAATTCGAATCGACCAAATCGAAAGTTAAATTGATGCAATTAAAAAAGAAACTAAAAGAGAACGAAGACACTAAAACTATTTTTATAAATGATTTTTTGAGTAAAGAAACGCTAAATGTGTTTAAGCACGCTAAATCTCTAAAATCTGTTGGATATCAGTCTGTTTATACGTACAATGGAAAAGTTTACATAAAAAGAAGCGAAATTTCAAAGCCAAAATTAATCAGAAGTGGGGAAGAAGTTGATGAGTTGCTGATGGAAGTTACAACAAATAAATTCCAGAAGAGAAGGTCAAATCTAGTTCCTGCTATGGTTTCTAATGCTGCTGACATGACAAAGATGATGATGACGATCATTCTTTCTTATCACCAGCATAAGATATAAGTATTTAAATTAGATAAAATCCCTTCTGTTATATACATATTGTAATTATCTTTTAACTTTTTATGAATAATCAACATTTTTCAAATTTTATGATAATTTTAATCAAATAAAATACCCAGTTTTTAACATCATTTCTGTAAATATGAGAAGCATTTCTTCTATAGGAAAGTTTAACAAATTTAAAGCAATGGTTTCTAAATTTCAAAAGCTTCCAAGTGTTATAGCTATTCAAGAGACATGGTTTTCTTCTAATCTGTTGCAGCTTTATAATATTCCTGGCTATAATGTGGTACACTGTTGCAGATCTGACAGCTATGGTGGAACATCTCTGTATATACGTGATGGCTATCAATTCAAGGTAGAAATGTGTAGAAGCAAAGATTTTTTGGAAACTATTACAGTTTCAATACAAAATAAGAAAATTAATGGGAAGCCACATTTTACAGATCGCAAAAATGTAGTAGAATACTCTTTTCAAAAATTTTAGAGGAGTTATTAGTAGGTTATGGAAGGTATCCCAGTATTATTTTAGGAAATTCAAATATTGATTTCCTGTATCATTCACTGTCGGACATTCTAAATGATTTGTTATCTTGTTTTAATTAAAAAAACTGTCAGAATCTCGTACTTGTATTGATAACGTTTACAGTAATATTGCTGAAAACTTGACTATAGATACTATCGAATCTTTGACAGATCATTACATTATTTCATGTAAACTTAGAAGTGATACTTGTATTTCTGAATTTCGTAATTTTATTCGAAAGAACTGTGATTATGTTAAAGCAAGAGAAATTCTTAATATCAATATACATTCTTTTTATGAGACTGACAATCCATCTGAAGACGTCTCGCAGTTAATAGAATGTATTAATAATGCGTTTCAAAATGCTACTGTAGAAAAAGTTGAAAGCAAAATGGTAAAGAACGATTTGACGCCATGGGTGAATAAAAATCTCCAATTCCTAATTATATATAAAAATAAACTTTTAAAGCTGCGTAGAAAGCACAGAAACATGGATTTGGATGAAAGACTGAAAAAAATAAAGAATTCAAAACAAAGCAATTAAAGCTGTGTTCAACTTGCCACTAAGTTATTCTACAATCTCGTTGTACAGATATGTTTCAGGAACTATTTTACCCGTTTATGGTCTGCTACAAGCTACAACTACTTATGTATGTTTTTAAATCTATCAATAACACAGGCCATCATACAATAAGCTTTGAAAGAAATCAAACAAGATTTAACACCAGAAATAATATGAACAGTCAGATGTAGATTAGAAGCTACAAAACAGCGTGTTGAATATGTGGGTAGTCTTGAATTCCACAGTCTCCCTCAAGATATTAGAAATATCAACCGAATCTCAATTTTAAGAATAAAATAAATTGGTATTTGCTTGATAATATAGAAATGTGTATCTAAACTTATTTTTATACCCTACATCACACTGTGGTACAGGGTATTATAAGTTCGTTTCACGTGAAAATAACACAGCTAGACCCAGTATACCGATCGACTCAGAATCACTAGCTGAGTCGATTTAACCATGTCTGTCCGTCCGTCTGTCCATGTAAAGTTGTTCGTCGACTACAGGTCGCAATTTCACTCCGATCGTTCTGAAATTTTGCAGTCTCAATTTTTAAGAATAAAATAAATTGGTATTTGCTTGATAATATAGAAATGCTTCTTATGTATTATCACATAAACCGATGTGTGTATCTAAACTTATTTTTATACCCTACACCACACTGTGGTACAGGGTATTATAAGTTTGTTTCGCGGCAGATTTTTGTAACACCTGAAAATAACACAGCTAGACCCACCTTAAAGTATACCGATCGACTCAGAATCACTAGCTGAGTCGATTTAACTATGTCTGTCCGTCCGTCTGTCCATGTAAAGTTGTTCGTCGACTACAGGTCGCAATTTCACTCCGATCGTTCTGAAATTTTGCAGTTTAGAGTATTTCGCAGCTGTAAAGAGCCCTATTGAATTTGGTTGAAATCGGTTCAGATTTAGATATAGCTCCCATATATATCTTTCGTCCGATTTGGCCCTTTAGTCCTATAGAAGCTGTATTTTACATCCAATCGTTTTGAAAGTTAGAATGGTAGAGTTTCTTGATCCATGAACCAACATTGCCGAATTTGAAGAAAATCGGTTAAGATTTAGCTATAGCTCACATATATATGTTTCGTCCGATTTTGCTCTTTAGTCCTGTAGAAGCTGTATTTTACTTCCAATAATTTTGAAATTTAGAATGGTAGAGTTTAGAGAAACGAAATCGCAATTAAATGTCTTCACATTCTGTATTTTGAAATACTTTTTTACTGACTATACTCTGACAAAGAACTAGCTAAATTTTCCCACCGTTCTGGAATATCCCACACAAAGTACCAAATTTCATATTATATTTCTTACAAAGTGAAGGTATATTTTAGTCGGTTTTATTCTATTGAAGTTTTCTTACTATTTTGAAAGTTTTTCTCTACTCAAAAGCAGATATTGATGAAGATAACATTCCTGGTTCATCTCATCCCTTTCAATATACACCACTGCTAAAGGGTACCCAAAATTCGGTACTCCCCGTTCGTTCACTCCACGCGCTACTTAATTTTGTGACTACACAAACTTATTAACGTTTGATTTTTGTCGTTACAGCAATTTCGGAAAACAATAACTGTTTGTTGTTTTTTAACAAATTTTATGCAAATTGAAAACGGAAACACTTTCAAAGTGTTAAAAACTTGTTTGGCGACAGACAATGCCGCCGCGTTCACATTTACGCGATTGTGATGACATTATCCATCTTCTCCTTCCCACCACTCATCTTGCCCACCCACTAGGGAATTTGTGGCCTTATGCCGAAGCCAAAGCTCGCAAATGATACTTTTCTAATTATTATCATGGTGGAGAGAAGCACTGGCACCAACTGCTCCTGCTGCGATAGCATTAGCATCCTGTGCTTTTAAGCGGTTTAATGATGACAACCAAAGGACTCACCATCGTATACGGGTATCTTTTGTGTGGCATCCAAAGGTGACTGCCACTCGTCGTCGTATTGTTCCTCTCGTGGGGAGCTTTGTTGCAACATGCCTAGCCTTGGCACGGTGGTAGGGTTTGATTATTGTTTTTAGATAAATTAAGTTTAGTTCATTAGATTTTCGGCTATGTCAGGGATTTTTTGGTACATATTTTATAATGCCGCAGGTGAGGGCAGAAATTGTACTGAAGTGGAAGTAAGCAAATAGCTCTATGCAAAGAAAAATATCAATTTTCTGTCTGGTGCTTTGTTTTTATAGTGCCTTCAGTTCAGCGAAAAACGGGCGTAATTGCCACATCCCTTATGCTACATCAAAACTGAATAGCTTATATCTTGAATAACAGTACACACAAATTCGAGAAATTCGGCACAATATAGTATCTTTTAAGTACCCACTGTCAGCTCAAAATGGACGTATTTGCAACATCCATTTTCGTATCTCCTTAATAAAACGCTCATAACTCTAATACCAATGCACACAAATACTTGAAATTCAACACAGTGTAATATCTTTAAAGTACCCGCTGTTCAGCTCAACATGGACGTATTTGCCATGCTCCTTCTGGCCATCATACAAATTCATACGAAAATCATTTGCCAAACCCTTCAGACGCAATCATCTAATTCTTCCTACTTTTGCAACGACTAAAGTCTGTAAAGAGCAAAAAATGTCCATCGTTCCCCAAACCACAGAAAGTATTTTTTATTATTTCTATACTCGTATCCAGTACAAAAATCTCAATCGAGTAGGGAATTAAGCAGCTTTGTGCATACTACTTCCCTATTCTTTCCTAAGCGATTCTTTTTATAAGTAGAAAGGGATGAGACTTCCGGAACTAATTCTAAATTGCTGAAAAAAGAATGGCTTAAACTTTTTTGCACTCACCGATTAATATAAATTTTTTAATTGTGACAATTACAAAAAATTCGGAAAAAATGGTCTGAAAATCCGCGAAAAACTTCTCTCGTTGGAATCAAATTCCTATTCGTTCGCTACGGGAAGGAATGTCTTCCTAAATTATATTGTTTTTGTTTTTTACCAGTTCAGACAAATGAAAATATAATTGTTTTCTCTCGTTTTTATTTCTACTTATTTTGTATTTTTAATTTTATTTTTATAGACTTTCTTTTTTTATTTCGATCCTACGTGTATTTTAACCCAGGTTACTTGCGTCAAAAACGTTGCATGATAGCGCTCTACACCACCAACTGTATCGCACTCATTAGTGCTAAATTCTACTAAGTATTTAAGGGAACGAGATTATTTTGTGATAGTCTAGATTGATTGACAATTTGACAGTTCTATTTTAGACTCGCTTACTTTTGCTGATTCTAAGTTCTGCCGTTAGAAAATCCAAATATAGCACATTATATTACGGAAGGAAAAAATACAATGAAGTGTCTTGGAGCCATTTCTACAGCTACTTCAATATAATGCAGAGAGCAATGCTTAATAGAATCTTGTAATCAAAACTATGTATTTCTGGTCAAGTTACAAATATAACCAGTAATTTTTTACTGGTTTTCTACAGGTTGGCACTATTTAAAACTTATTTTTAAAAAATTAACAAAATCTATTATTTTTGGCATATTATTGGTTTTTTCTAAAGATCAAACATTTCCATTATTTATGAAACACAATTTCATTCATGTGGCTGCCTCTGCTGGCTTCGTTGTATAGCGTCCTGCCAACCCAATTTCCCAAGTCTTTGTGACGGTTTCTGACTCTATGTCACGAATGATTCGTTCATGAATTGTTCGCATAACATCGGACCTTCACGGTACGCCACAAAAAGTCTAACGGTGTTAAATAGCAACTCCAAGGAGCCCAAAAGAAAACACTTTATGGACCACCCGCTATAAGAGATAAGTGCGAATTACTGCATTTATTCGGTAATTTTTTTAAATTTTATGATACTTGCCAAGGTCAAAGAATATAAGCTATTCGAAATTTTCCAAGCCAGTGTAAGCAATATCTAAGTAGGAGGATGAGTAAGATGAAAGGGTTGTTCGTCTTGGTATCAGCCGAAATCATTCGAAGGCCTGTGTGAATTAATGTGTTACCCTGTGTGCAAAGGAGAGGAAATTCAGGAGAGACAGATTAAGTAATAGAGAATATAATAGGAGATAAATAGATACGAGTAAGTAGATAGATAGAGCTAAATAGGTAGGGTATGGTTAAAGTTTTCCTTTTCATCTGGTTGCGTTCGGAACCTTTAGTCACAATTAAGTAGAAGAGGTATTTTAGTTGCTCTGTTCCTAGTTCTGTCTGCTCATTAATAAACATACTTCCCTGCAGTATTTATAGTCCTGAAGAAATTCGCATGTGCTTAACATACATATATTCCACCGACTCCTCGTCCTCATTACTACAGCTTCTACATTATTCTGGACGTAGAAATCGCATACCCGTAGTCAAGGCTCCAATCGCGCATACCAAAAGGTTTTTTAGTTATTTTTTTTTTGTTGGTTTATCGTAGGCCGGAATATTTCTGATATTCTGCAGTTGTGTATTGGCTCCAACTATATTTTATTTCTCTATCTGCCATATCATCTATAAGTATACAATTGAGTAATTGTATAAAAGATCGAGATATCGAATCAGAGATGGCTCTGGCAAACGCACCCGCCCTCTCGTTAACAGCAACCTTCAGGAGTCCTTATAACCATTTGAGTGTGATGGGTTTCTATGCAATGCATTGCAAATCCCGATTTTATCGTTCTATATTTGGGCTTTGAGAGACGTCATGCTATTTACATGTATTTCGAGTGTGCTAACCCTCTTTTCCAAAGCCATAGTTATGGCATAGATCTCGGCCTGAAACAGTGAACATTTTCCTGATAGTCGATTTGAGAGTCTGAGGTTTATGAACTCTGAGAAGACCCCTGAACCTGCGCCTGTTATCATCTTCGAGTCATATGTGAAGATTGAGATATAGTTCTGTCCATAAAACAGGATATTTTTCTTTTAAAAATAACTCACGAATTCTATTTAAAAAGTCTTGTGAGTGTGAGTCCTTTAGATCCAGCCCCAAAGACTGGGACTTTCTCCAGCCGTTTTTCTATCGCTTCGAGAATGGAGCTATGCCCATAAAGATATTCCTTATCCATGGGTCGACCCTTATTGCACATGGTATTATTTAGATGTCAATACTCTAGGGCGGGTCGATTTAAAAATCGCCCATTGCTCAGTGAAAATCGTATTCTAAGGATCAAAATAAGAAAATTTGCCGAAGGAACCATACCTCTAAAACGAATTCTGATGTCCCGGAAAAAATCCCATTTTGACCCATTTAGAGTGCTCCAATCGAGTCCAAATGTATGGACCCCCCAGGGGTTCCAGGGGGTGTGCCACTGGCATGGGTGGGTCGGGCCTTAAAAGTTAGTGGGGGTCGGTCATACATTTGGACTCGATTGGAGCACTCTAAATGGGTCAAAGTGGGATTTTTCAAAATTTGCCCCTACCCAAAAGATCGACCCAAATTCCGGGACATCAGAATTCGTTTTAGAGGTATGGTTCCTTTGGCAAAGTTTCTTATTTTGATCCCTAGAATACGATTTTCACTGAGCAATGGCGACTTTTTTTGCCTCCCCACAAATCGACCCGGCCTATAGTACTCGTATGTTCGATATGACTAGGCTTATTCTTTTTACAGGTTCACAACTTTGAGTTGGTAACACTACTTTATTTGACAACCGATTTAAGCTTAGTATACAGGATTGCTAGATCGGACAACGTATCAACCCTGTTAAAGTGCTGCAAATGTACGGACAATGACAGATTTTTAGGCAAAGGTGAATTGACAGTTCAGACAATTGCAAGAAAACATTAAAATTTTATATATTTACAATATATTTTGTAAATATTTATATGCAGGATTGCCAATAAAAATATTTTATAGACAGTGTTGCCAATAAAATGTTTTTCTGACAATGGCGCATAAACTTCGCACATCTAACAATCTGCAAATTATATCGCAATGATTTTCTGCTAACGTTGCAAAACAAAAATTGTATGTTCACACGGTTGTAAATTCACAGGGTTGCATTTTTCCGCCATTTTTCTGGCAATATTGTCTGATCTGCAAATCGTGTGTTTAAGTACGATTTTACTGAATTTTGTTGATATCATTAATTTCTCTAGGTGCATAGATTGGCACATTTATCGTACGTTAACGCTCGTTGAAATCTGCCTACTCCTCGTTACTACATCCTTGCAATATTTGATTTGCAGATTTCAACGAGTAAGTATTTGTTTTTCTTTAACACTTGCTCCGCCACCTCTCTCCATCTTGGACTTTCGTTCGGTACGCATCACGTATCGCTAAGTACATCTTGCTGTACATTGTAAACAAAAGGTAATCTTCGTTACCCTTTCTTACTAAATAAAGCTACGCTTTACTATCGTCGAAAAAACTAAACTTCTTGTGTTTTATTTATTTTCTATTTCGCCAATTGCATTTCTGCATCGCCGCCTTCGCCAACATCGGTCACTACGTGAACACACACACACCGTTCCCCCACTCCTGAGCTATCGTTATTCTGGTAATTCGTTTGGAGTTTGTCGTAGAAGGGATTTCGTCGATTCGCCGGCCCTTACCTCCCTTGCTGGCAAACTCCCCACCTAAACATTGGTCGCATCGAGCCGGATTGAAGCTGCTCTTCGCTTCGTTTCGTTTTAGCTGCTTTCCTACGGAAAACATCGGTGCTTCAGCCACTCATCACCAATCGTACTAACAAAATCGCAGGTAACGTACTCTCAGTTTTCCTAACTAGTGAGCACCGCGAGTGTTTTTTGTTCAAAAAATAAATTAGAAATACATATAAATATACCCTACGGTATAATATTAGTCGACTTTCGAGTACTCTATCGCGATTTTCCTCAAAAATTAAAGTCCACTTCGTCGTTGTAATAGTGTTAAATCACTTTAAAATCTTTTGGGAATAATTATATTCCAATACAAAACATTAATATTTTATTTCGATTATTTTTGTTCGCTTTAATTTATTTAATATTTCATTTCGATTTGTTTTGTTCGCGTTAAATCTTAGAACAATTCTTGTTTACATATTTCGTTATTGCGTTGTGTAGTGTGTTGCCCGTTTATTTGTACATTCGGCATTGTTGTATTTATTTCCAATCTCAGTGCAGTTGTCCCTACTGCATGAGAGGCTATCTAGCTTAATTACAACAAAAACAGGAACACTCTCCAACCGTCTTGCATTTGAAAAGGCGCGAAAGTCGGCGTCATAAAATTAGCTCCTATTTCTTGCCCTCGTTGACTTCGTTAATCGAATCGGTCGATTCCATTTCCCCCTACCGACAGCTTGTGCGTCTCTCGCCAACAACTTCGCAGTGCATTTGTTGTTGTTTGTTACTCGAAAAGAAACACACACGTACGCACCCACATACTCGAATAGAGAGAGTCGTCGTCACCTGAGCTTGGTTTCACATCCCAGTTGGAAAAATAGTCAAAACAGCCAAATATAACAGATTTTGGAAAAATAAATTAAATATTTTTTGTCGTGCTATTTTTGGGAATAGCGGTGAGTGGTACGCTACTCGTTAATTACAATCGTTCATATACGACACTGTGCACCCTACATTCGGTCAATTGGACATTAATTGGAAATTTTCATAATAAAATTTTATTGTATTATTTTTTGCGTTCTTCTTGCTGATTACTTCGTTGTTTAATCTTGTTGTTGCACTCTACAGTCGACCATAGTCACCCTACGGCCAGTCCAGTTGGTCAAAATTAAAATTTTATTAATTTTTTGTCGTTTTTTCTTGTGATTTATCGCATTTTGATTAGTCGTGTACCTCCGCGTACCCTATATTAGGTCCTTATTTGATAAAATTTAATAGTTTTGTAGAATGCCTAATTTGGAAAAATCTGACTTAAGTCATAATTTGAATCTACCCCCTATCGACATTGACGTTTTCCATGGGGATTTCGTTACTTGGCCTACGTTTCGGGACCTCTTTTCGGCGATTTTTATAAACAATTCGCGTCTTAGTGACATTGAGCGCCTTTGTCACCTGGTCCAAAAAACTAGCGGTGAGGCAAGGGAAATAGTCTCGAGATTCCATCTCACCCACAGGAGCTTCGCTTTTGCCTGGAAAGCATTGGAAGATGCGTATGACAACAAACGCATTCTTGTGAATAGTCACCTAAAGCTCCTCTTCGATCTTCCCGTGCTAGACCGCGAGACTAGCTCGGGTTTAAAGACCATACAACGGGGAATAAATGGGTGTCTTTCGACAATGGCAGTCTACGATGTCGTGACTGACCATTGGGATCCCATATTGGTCTTTCAATGCCTCCGTCGTTTGCCGAAACTAACCCTTACTCTTTGGGAACAGAGTATTAAAAATAAGTCATCCCTATCCTCCTGGCATGACTTAGATTCTTTCCTCACGGAAAGAATTCAGACTTTAGTTTGCCTTCGGGAGCTCAGGGGTCTTGACTCTGAGAAAAAGCCCGTGGTGAAGGACAAAACTTTGCATTCTACGAATGTCTCTCCCTTGAGTCCTCCCCGGTCACCTTCGAACACGTGTTGTGTGCTTTGTCCCCAGCAGAGTCATGTATTGCGTTCTTGTTCTCGACTCAAGAACCTTTCGGTTAGTGATAGATTTTCGGTCATAAAAAAACATGGGTGCTGCGTGAATTGTCTTTCACGAGGACATGCAGTGAGAACCTGCAACAGTAGCCATAATTGCACTACGTGCAATGGTCGTCACCACACCCTTCTCCATCGAACTGTGGGATCTTCTCGTTTTGTACCACCTTCGTCCTTCATCCCTCCTATTGTTAAAGATCCCTCCTTGGACCAGAATTTGAAAACTTCTCCCTCCACATCGGCTATCGTAAAACCCACAATTAGTAGACAGGTATTTCATACCACCCAAGATAGAAATGTGCTCTTGGGAACTGCCATTGTGAATATCGTTCACAAGGGTTTTACGTACCCTGCTCGGGCTCTTATTGACCCATCTTCCGAGACGTCTATGGTTACGGACCGCTTTCGGCAACGACTGGGTATTTCGACGCGTTCTACGAACGCTGGAGTTTCAAGCCTAAACTGTACTCTATTGGGCAATTCAAGGGAAATTTGTTCTCTTGAAATCGTTTCACCACTAGATCCATCGAACGTTTTAAAAACGGTCGCCCATGTTCTTCCGAACATTTCTGCAAACTTTCCATCGCCTTCGCTTGCTACCATGCTCCAATCTCGCCTCGCCAATCTGCGATGGGCTGATTCTTGGGATAATCGCCCAATAGACGTTCTGCTTGGTGCTGATTTGTATCCGAAAATTCTCTTGGCTGAACCCCCACGAATTTTGCTCGAGTCACTACTGGCTCAAAATACCATTTTCGGTTATGTTGTAACTGGACCAATTCCATCCGTCCTTTTTAACTTGTCTACAAGCCCAGCCGCGGTCTTCGCCCCTGGCAATAGAACATGTAATACGGAAGCAAGAAATATTCTGCCTTTCGGGAATTTCAATCGTTGGTCTGAGAACCGAACCTAAATTCCATCCCACCTCGTAGGTTTTATATCTGCTTCATTACTTGCCAAACTCACTTTCGTTTGTATTTTTCGTCGCACCTCTACTTGAATTTGTTTGTTGGTCACATTTTGACAACCACCTCGCTTTTTATAAACGGTCACATCTTATGAATTTATAAATTATTTGAACTCGAATTAATAGAAATTTTCTTGATCGTGTGTCTACGAACACGTATTTTCTTAAATTAATTTGAAACTCAAACAAATTTTTGAAATCGAAACTAGCTATGTTAGCATCACCTCGCCTATATTAATTATTTTACGAATTCTTAATATAACATTGAAGTACGAATTAAAAGCTCACTAGGAAACTGAATTTACGTTCCTTCATTATTTACTAACCAAATATGTACTAGTTTTAGTTGTACCAAATAAGAAGGGAGTGCAACCAGATAGGATAGACGACTCCCAAAGGAAACTTTTACTGGAAAGAAATAATTGAGGTCATCCAGATAAACCTCCACCAGAGCGAAACGGCTTCCATTGCTCTGATGGACATAATAAATAAAGGCAGGGTTCAATCGTTGCTGATCATTCGCAGTGAACGGACGTGTTTATCACATAGCGGATAGTTACCAGTACCTATTACGCAATAGCAAAAATCTGTACAAAGTCTGTAAGGCCTACATCGTAGTACCTATTACGGTCTAATACAGACAAAATTAAAATAAATTCTCTTGACGGGGATGCCTTCGTGTTCCGATGGAGCGCGGTTCCCCAATCGTCCGACTGTCCGTCCGTTGGTCTTGGCCAAAGCCGACCACACCAAAAATGGTGAAAATCTCCCCCAAGTACTCACAACAGGTGGTGCGGTGAGGGGAAAACGTCATGTCCGACCGTCAAAACGGAAGCACAATGAGCATCGTGTAGCGCTCAGAGTTTTGACGAAGTTGGAGGCTGTTGAGGTTTCGGCTCTTACCGAAAAACAAAAAGAGTCACTTACCTGGGCTAAAGGCATCATAGATGCTTCTAAGGCCAATGAGTCGGCTGAAAGAGCCACAAATTCAGCTGTGTTAACGGCTAATAAAGTAAAACGAATCAGATCACCTGATGAACCCCTGCCTTCGAAAAAGGCAAGAGGCCTAAATGTCACCATCAACAGGACACTCACCAAGCCCTTCAATGAAGTGGCGAAGGAGAGTCTAGTGATGGCTGTTATAGACAGAAGTAGTGAGGATGGATCCATCCTCAAAGACAAATGGAGTCATGTACAATCAGCCATTATGGCTCATTACCTCGATGTCCGTAGAGAAATGCCGGGCAAACCACCAATCTGCAACGATGCAGGATGGCATCAGGGGAGAGTAAAGCTCTTATATTTCGGTGATGCCAGATCAGTAGACCTTTATAAGGCTGCTCTGAGTCAAGCGGGTGAGGTGTGGCCGGGTGCCCAGTTGGATGTTGTCGAAAAAAACAACATCCCTAGTCACCCTAGAGCCATCACCTGGGTTACAGAAGAGCCCTCCAACCCGGCTGACATCTTAGAAATAATAAAAGATTCCAATCCTGGTCTGCCGGCCCATAATTGGAGAATCAGCAAGGTGGGTGAGGCGGATGGTAAAAAGCGGCAGGTCAATCTTATCCTAAACGCTGAATCCACCTCCCATATACAAAGTGCGAGTGCAACCCTACAATATGGCTTCGAGACTATAGTCTTGAAGATATACAAGCAGGATATAGCTCCCACTGCAGAAGGTGAGTCGTCCACCGTGGCACTTTCTGTAAGTGCGGAGGTAGCCACGCCTATTATTTCTGGTGACTCCAACTCCAACAGAAGATCTGTAACGTCCTACTCTGAGGACGAAAGCTCTACTTCTGACACAGAGGGGCTGAGGGGAGTCTCCGGACTCTTTGACGCATCTGGCGGGGACATGCTTCTCGACGATACGGACGAAGAGTTCGATAACACCCTTGTCGGGGTGGATGTTAATCTGTCAATTACCAATGATGGTAAGAATTCTACAGATTAACCTCCATCACGCTAAAGCAGCCTCAGCGGCTCTATTGCTGCGCCTGTCCACTGGCGCAGTAGACATCGTCCTGATACAGGAGCCCTACGTAGTGGGAGGAAGGGTGTGCGGTATTAGGACACCCAACTTTAAACTGCTTGTGGCCAACTGTGAAGGCACTCCAAGAACCTGCATTTTGGCCAGGAAAGATCTAAGTATCTTTCTCCTGATTAATTTAAGTGGTAAAGACCAAACAGCTGCTAGCCTGGAGATCGGTAATCGCATATATTGGGTGGTCGCCAGCTACTTGCCTTATGAATCTGTAGTACCGACTGCTCTATTCAGGGAAGTAGTAGAAGAAGCAACGTCTGACGAGCTCGAGCTGATTATTGGCGCAGACACGAACGCTCATCATACTATCTGGGGTAGTACGGATATAAACAATAGGGGTGATTCGCTTCTTGACTTTATTCTAACTACCAACCTTAGTATTTGTAACATAGGTAATAAACCGACCTTCACAATTAAAGACAGACAAGAAGTACTCGACGTAACGTTTGCTACTGACCGGCTGTCAGACAAAATTATTGGGTGGAATGTACTGGACGACCACTCATTCTCAGATCACCATTATATTGAGTTCAAACTCGCGGAAAAAGCGCCTAAACCCGCCGACCACAGAAATGTAAGGAAGACAAAGTGGCATCTGTATGAGAAGAATTTCAAGAAAGTCCTCAACTCTAAACTTCTGTACGAACCGAATGACAAAGCCGGTCTGGATAATCTGGTCGATCATATCACCATATCAATCAATAGATCCCTTGAAGAAGCCTATCCAAAAACAAGGTACAAGGGTAAAACTAAACCCCAATGGTGGACTTCTGAGCTAACGGCTATGAAAAAGACCTGCAACAAGCTATTCAATAAGGCTAAATCTACAGGGATCGCTAATGATTGGGATGCTTATAAAGAGCAACTCAAGATCTATAAGAAGGAGCTTAGAAAGGCGCAAAGGCGCTCTTGGTATACCTTCTGTGGTCTCCGACGCCGCTAGGCTGAGGAAGATATTATCTGCTTCACCCTGTACAGTGGGATATTTACAGGATGAGGCAAATAACTGGACCAAAAACAGCGAGCAGTCGCTCAATGTACTGCTCGACACACATTTCCCGGGGAACTCTATAACAGAACCCGAGGATCAGCAGGACCAACAAGAGTGCGAGTGGACTGCGAGCGTCGCTAGCTTCTTGACTGAGAGATCCAGAATAAGCTGGGCTATTAACAGCTTTGAGCCCTTCAAGTCACCTGGACCAGATGGCATCACTCCAGCAGAAATGCAGAAAATGTTAAAGTACATTATCCCCTGGCTGGAGAAAATTTATGTAGGCTGTATCAGGCTTTCATACGTCCCGAATCGATGGAGGGATACCAAAGTGGTATGCATACCTAAAGCGGGAAAGATATCACACACTAGGCCAAAAGACTTCAGACCAATTAGCCTATCCTCGTTCCTATTGAAAGGTCTGGAAAGACTTTTAGATCATTTCATTAGGGAAAACCTGGATACAAAACTCCTGTCGGGGAACCAACATGCTTACAACAAGGGCAAGTCTACTGAATCAGCCCTGCACGAACTTGTGAGCACTATCGAATCGTCCCTGCATTTCAAGGAATTCACCATGGTGGCATTTCTTGACATAGAAGGGGCTTTTAACAACATTCACTCCGATGCGGTAATTGTGGCACTCTCACATCTAAAAGTTAACACTAGTTTGATTAGACTAATTCAAAGTCTGCTCACCAGAAGACGCATAACAGCATGTCTAGGGTCCACAACTCTAACAAGGTATGTAAACAGAGGGACCCCGCAAGGAGGAGTACTGTCTCCACTAATTTGGAACCTAGCGGTGAATGAAATCCTGCTAGATCTAGAAAGTTGTGGCTGCAAGGTCGTGGCATATGCGGACGACGTGGCAATCGCAGTGAGTGGCAAATTCGTAAACGTCCTCAGAGACATCCTACAGGTGGCTCTGAACAAGTTGGCTAGATGGGCCAGAAGCAGCGGTTTGGGCGTTAACCCCAACAAGACAGAATTGGTTCTCTTTACTAGGATGAATAATGTCCCACATGTGGACCCTCCACCTCGGATAAATGGAACAGATCTAGTCTTTTCTGAAAGTGCAAAATTTTTAGGAATAATTCTAGATAGGAAAATGTTATTTAGACTTAACGTATTGGAACGTGTAAGGAAGGCCAACGTCGCCTTATATTCCTGCAAAAAGGCTGTAGGGTCGCGGTGGGGACTCTCTCCTAAAATCGTCCACTGGATATATATAGCAGTAGTTCGTCCAATACTGTTATACGGTATTGTGGTATGGTGGACGGCAACTGACAAACTAACCATTACCAACCTACTAACAAAGGTTCAGAGAACTGCCTGCCTGAGCATAACGGAGCCTTAAGGACTACAGCGACCGAGTCTCTACAAGCCCTACTCCATATACTGCCGATTAATATTGTGGCGAGAGAAGTTGCAACCAAAGCGGCAATAAGATTAAACTGCCTATCAATGTGGAGGTACAAGAACTATGGTCACATGAGGATATCAAAGTGTAGTGCTATGGTAACCGACCGAGTGGACTATATACCAACAGTGTACACCTTCGAGAGAAATTACATCACTATGATTCCCGCCAGAGATGAATGGGTCGGCAGAATACCAGGTAATATAAACCATCTCCACTTTTACACGGATGGTTCGAAGCTTGATGAAAAGGTTGGCTTCGGAGTACACTGTGAAGAACTTAGTCTGGATATAGCTCACAGACTACCAGATACCTGCAGTGTCTATCAAGCCGAAATAATGGCAATATGGGAAGTCGCCAAGTGGCTGAGTCGCAACATAGTAACCAACAATGGCGTTGTCATTTACTCGGACAGCCAGGCTGCCATCAATTCTCTGGAGGCAACATCCCTAAATTCACAAACAGCCCTCGACTGCCGCAGATCTCTTAACGAGATGGCTGAGCAGTTTAATATACACCTCATATGGGTGCCTGGGCATAGGGATATCCCGGGGAACTGCAAAGCCGATGAACTTGCTAGGAAAGGGACGACATTACAAATTCTCGAAGAATTTGCATATATTGGTGCGCCACTATCCACGTGCAAGCTTTGGCTTAGGCAAGAGGCAATCAGGCAGTCCAACGATAGATGGACAGAAATCGGCACCTGCAGGGTAGCTAGACAAATCTGGCCAAGGTATGACCTGAGAAGGTCAAAATATCTCCTCGCACTAGAGAGGAAACGATTGTCTACGTTAGTACAGGTTCTGACGGGACACTGCTTGATCGGCGAACACGCCAAAAGATTGGGTATTGAGTCCAATGACTTCTGCCGAAGCTGTGGAGATGAGGAAGAAGTGGAGAGCATTGTGCACTTGCTTTGCGACTGTCCCGCTTTGAGTAAACGACGACTGGATATACTGGGGTCGGCCTTTTTAGGCAGCCTAACAGATCTTTCCAGTACTGATATTCGTACTATCGATAAATTTATTTATCAAACAGGTTGGTTTCGATGAGGGGCATTTCAGCCCGTGGTAACACTAGGGACCTAAACTGGTCTATGTGAGCTTGTAAAAAAATACGGCTGCCACCCTAACCTAAACCTAACCTAAACCTAGTTGTATATACATTCGCGGGGTTCCCTAATGGCCCTTTCGTTTCGCGGGGTTCCTTACTGGCCCTTTCGTTTCGCAGGGTTCCCTAATGACCCTTTTCGTTCATCAGGGAGACGCCTAGTGGCCCTTTCGTTTCGCGGGGTTCCCTAATGGCCCTTTCGTTTCGCGGGGTTCCCTAATGGCCCTTTCGTTTCGCGGGGTTCCCTAAGGGCCCTTTTCGTTCATCAGGGAGACGCCTAGAGGCCATTTCGCTCCGCGGGGTTCCCTAATGACCCTTTCGTTTTAGTTGCAGCATCCCCTCGATGTTGCAAGGTGGCCGGAATGTTTAAGTACGATTTTACTGAATTTTGTTGATATCATTAATTTCTCTAGGTGCATAGATTGGCACATTTATCGTACGTTAACGCTCGTTGAAATCTGCCTACTCCTCGTTACTACATCCTTGCAATATTTGATTTGCAGATTTCAACGAGTAAGTATTTGTTTTTCTTTAACACTTGCTCCGCCACCTCTCTCCATCTTGGACTTACGTTTACGCCGAGTGCGTGTAAATAAAAGATAAATAAAAACACGAGAATTAGGTTTTTTCAATAATAATAAATGGCGAGGATGCCAAAGGTTTATTTAAATAATTAGAGGTTGGAGGTTGGGTAACAAAGTTTACCTTTAATCTCTTGTACAACGATATGTACTTAAGCGACGAAAAATGTAGATCGTGGGAAAGTCCGAGATGAAGTGAGGTGGCGGAGCAAGTGTTAAAGAAAAACAAATACTTACTCGTTGAAATCTGCAAATCAAATATTGCAAGGATGTAGTAACGAGGAGTAGGCAGATTTCAACGAGCGTTAACGTACGATAAATGTGCCAATCTATGCACCTAGAGAAATTAATGATATCAACAAAATTCAGTAAAATCGTACTTAAACATCGTGTGTACTAAACATGATTCTGTTCATCAAACTTCAAATTTTAGCGATGAAGCTCATTTGGAGTCATTGATCCATACATGTTCAAAAACGATGATGGGCAGAATGTTACTGTCAAGGGTGAACCGTATAGAAAAAGATTACAAGTTTTTTTCTACCTCAATTTGCTGTCATTAATTTTGTTGGCATTTTGTTCCAACAGGACGGAGACGAAAACCACAGAGCTCACGCTACTACTAATTTGCTAAAGGAAACTTCTGACGATAGAATAATTTCACGTAATGGTTCTCTTAATTGGCCACCAAGATCGTGGGATATTAGTAGCCAATTATTATTTCATTGGATTATTTTCTTGGTAACAAAATATCAAAACGTTGTCCCCATCTGGAGCATATATCTCATACCGGAGCGAACAGATTTTGTAACCATAAAGCATCACATAAACACTTTTTTACGGTCTTCGCTAAATATATGTTTTTAATCTAAGTACCCTCGACGAGGCGGTCGTGCAGAGTAAGCAGCGGAGCAACAACGAATTCTGCACTAACGACCAATTTCGTCAACGCTCATTTCGAACTTAAGATTTGACGCAGTTAGGGTTTTTGACTGGTGCTATTCAGGCCCTTAAAACTAATATAGGTCAAGCTAATCGTGAGACAGGGCTAGAAAGAGCCACCAAGGTCTTAGAGAATTGGATTGACAGGATGCGCTACTGCGATGCAGTCTCATGAATTAAATCCTGAAGCCGAAGAATTTTTGTTCACTTTTCTTTTGTGAAAGAAACTAAAAAGGACCATCCTATTGTAAGCTAATTCAAAATTGCCTGAAAAGTATTTATACAATAATATTTGTATTTTTTTTTTAGATTTTTTTCGTGTTCTGGAAAAAAAGGCAATCAATGATATTTGCCAAAAATATTTACAGATCATTTATAGACTTCATTGAATTCCTAGAAACTTTAAGAAAGCAGAACCTAGCCCTCAATAGAACGCCGTTATTTCGATCTGCATACTTTCTACACTCTCTCTTTAAAACTATTCCACTTCTTGCACAAACATTCCAATATAAGAATAATAGAAAGAAATAGAAAAAAATTAAAACAAATTCAATCAAATTAAATGCAAATTTCTGAAAGTTTTCGCTCTTCAAATGTACACTGAAACCGCATGTTTGCAATCAGTTACAACAAAACGCCCACAGTAAATGCCGCAAACAAACAATACCTCAATCCCGAATCTAAATCCAAATCCGAATCCACATTCAAACCAAAACAAATAAATAAACCACCAGCCACCGAACAAACAGCTAAGCAAAAAACCTGAATGGAATCCCCACAATCCCACAGCCAACATTCATGGATCATGGTGGCTTTTTCGTCATCATCATCATCATCTCTTGGAATACTCTACTCCACTTTACTTCACACACATATTCAGGAAGTGATGCAAAAATCTAAACCAAAATTGATTCATATAAAAATACGAGTACAACAAATAAATGTTCCCTTTTTTAACAAACCCTGTGGCGGACGGGGACGAACAGTGGGGGTAAGGCGGGGAGGAAACATCAACCAACGCCAAATGCAAAACAAACAAATGCAATTTGACTGCTGTAAATTTGTTTCTTTGCAAATTGTACCACAAAAGAATTGGTTCATTCATACGGGTGGGTATAACAAAGAACAACAGCAGGTCCATGCGACCAAGTCGAATACAGGATACCCTTTAATGACACTAATGAAAATATGTACTAAAAATATGGCCAGACAACTATAGGGTGATCTAGGTAGAGATACTTTTTCAATAGCCTTTTTTTGACAGATCACGTGTGAGTCGTGTCATGCTGTCATGTTATTTTTGTTAAGTACATATATTTTTCAAAAATGATGCCGGTGAGAACGTAACCGTCGTGGAATGATCTCGGCGACATTTGTTTTCAACAAGACGGCGCCACTTCCCACACATCGCATCAATCAATGGATTTATTGAGCGAACACTTCGATGAGCAGATAATTTCACGTTTTGGGCCGGTCGAATGGTCACCAGGATCGTGTGATATCACACCGTTGAACTTTTTCCTGTGGTTTTTTTCTTTAAAAAAGTCGGGAACCTCGAAATGAATCACCCTATATAATTAAAAATGTCGTTAAATTCGGCCAGGCCGATTGCTATTCATATACATTCCACCATGGAAATTGGAAGTTATATAAAATAAGGAAAGGTATTTGTGTTGGAGCTACATCAAAACGTTTTTTTACAGAATTGGTCGCTTTTATTTCGTCAAGGAGTGACATTTTGTGGTAATAGGTAAAATAAGACCCAAACTTCCAAATATCAGTGTCCAGATATTTATGTAGATGGGTCCTTCGTATGGAAGCTATATTAAAACATGGACCAAACATGGATGACAATTTCTTCTGCAAAGGTATCTAAGCACAAGTAAACGCACATAGCCAACTTTTAGCATTATCGTTGAAACTTTGCGGCTTCTATAGATTTAAGAAGTCAAGTCGGGAAGGAACTGGCGATTTTTAATACAACTGTTGTTGTCGTTATTGATGCTGCGATTTGTATACACTTCCCCACCTGTGGGACAGGGTATTATAAGTTTGAATAGTGTCAGATATTTTTAACACCTAGAAATACTACAGCTAGACCCACCTTAAAGTATACCGATCGACTCAGAATCACTAGCTCGACTCAGAATCACTAAGCACGTCTGCCGTCCGTCCGTCTTTGCATCTACATAATGTTGTCCGTCGAGAATTAATCCCTCGTCGGCACCGCTCGACTTTAGCCTTTCCTTACTGGTTAATACAACAGTTGTTATCGTTGTTGATGCTGAAATTTTTCTAAAATGTTGCAAACACAAGGACAAAACGTAAACGCCTTCCATCACGTGGTGTTGTGTATTAAAATATACATAACACACTCACTTACATTCACTTCAATTTAAATTTGAATACATGATTATATTTTGCGTTTTTCCATTTCCATTGTTAAAATCACTGCTGTAGGTAGTTAAATTGTTTAAGTGATACACTCACTCAGTGGCAAAGGCACATTCGTCCGTCTGACTTTCTTCCATCAGCAAAAGAAGCAGGAACCAGAAGAATTCTGTGGGGTTCTCTTAGGGGAAATAAATGCAGAATATACATTTGACTTTCTCATAAACATATTAGTAAACCAACTAATCGCCATTACGTATGTCATTTGCTGCGATTTAATCAATTGGCTTAAGCCACACACGTTGCAAATCGCCCTAAAATTAGGGGATATATTCAGAATATGAAACGTTTCTCTGACATTTGGTATGGCGTACAGTGCACAGTGGGAGGTATAAAGAGAAAGGGGAAATGATTGGGCCGTTTCTCAACCACACAAACGATTGCGACAAAACTTTGCATGCTTGCAGAATAGGTTTTGAGAAGTTTGGGCCCCTATGATATACAGGGCTGCAGCGTCTCAAAGTTGACCATCTCAGGTGAACACAATGTTCGTGTGACATTTGTCTTTTTCCTCTTCGAGGTATACCAAAGACTTTTTAGCCTAAGAGATAGTTCATATCAGGCTCCAAATTCCCTTTGCAGTACAACGTACAACACCTTACCATATACAAAAATTATACGCACAGAATACGGTTTAGTTGCCTCAACCGAATTTTGGTAGTTCTGCCTACTGTCATGCGATTCCATCAGGACAACCAACATTTTAGATGTAGCATACACAGAAAAAACTAAATTGTTAATTCAACAATAATTTTCAAAAACTCAAATACAAAATTTTTCAAAATTCCTGTGATAAAGAAAATTTAAGTTTCATCAACGAAAATTGTGACTCGTTCATTGAATATTTTTTCCTTTTTTACTCAACAAACATATTTTCATTTCAACGACAATATTTGTAATTTGTTTGTTAAAAATAATTTTGATTTTTCCAAACAAATATATTTTCAAATCATTTATTGAAAATCTGTTGCCTTAAAATACAACAAATATATTGTCATATTAACAACCAAATTTGTTATTTTCTCTGGAAATTAATGGATTTTATACAATGCAATTATTGAATAAAACAATATTAGATATCTTCATTCACTTTTATTGAAATATAATTTTAATAATGCTTATTATAACATTATGTACTTATTTAAAATCGTAATGCCATCTTCCTCATTAACATTTAGGCGAAGTGGGAACAGAGTCTGCAGATTCCACAATAAAGTTGACTCTAAAGAAAAAAAGTACAAAAAAAAATTAAACATTATGTTAATGATAGATATTATTCGACGGAATTACTTACATTCGTCTCTGTTTTTGAGTAAGTTAAATACAAAAATCTTTGCCTCATAAAGATGTTATGCGGTACAGCTTAATTTGTTTCAGCACTTCCTCCAAAACAGGTCCACTTCATTTGCTCTAATATTTTTGGAACGCAAATACTTTACTGCTTCCACTTAATATATCTCTGGAATTGAGTAAACGAATTTGAATTAAAAACCAGTAAGGACGTGCTAAATATACCCTATTACCCTTATAGCGCTTAGATTCAAAATCGGAATGTAGGAAGGTATATAAATACGCGACTATATCTTAATCTGGATAAATGTTCTCACAATTAGACAACGTTCGTCTTTGGTTTAATAAACCGTTATCTCTTAAGTCGTTTAAAGATCTGCTATGAAATGCCGATTAGATGCAAAATCTGGAAAGATTTTCTTCAAATCCGTCCGTGGGTTAAACAAATTCACTCTCCCAAATTTCGGGGGAGAGTGAATATGTTTGCTAAGAGGCAAATCGGAAGCAACATGAATAAGTGGGCTAGAGGTATCTCTGTTTGGTCCAAAAGTTTTCTTTGGGTCGATTTTTATACACCGTGCGCTTAGATGCCAAATCGTAAGTATATATATGTATATGGGGACTTATTCTAAATCTGAACCGATTTTGACAGTTATTTGTGCAAAATTTCATCAAGGTCGGAGTGAAATTCCGACTTGTTCTTTTCGAACACTTTAAGATGGAGAGACGGACGGACATTGTTAATTCGAATCAGTTACTGATTCCTAGCAGATTTGCACGAAACAAACGAATAATACCCTGTACCACAGTGTCACACTTAATTTCACTTACCTCTTTATCTATAGTTATGTTGCCACTTATCACTTGTCTTTTCATGTAGGCACTCCTTTTATTCCTTTAATGTAAATTAAAACGCGTTTGTTTGCGATGGTAAGGGTACGAAAGGGTGCGACAATCAATTTTTATTTTGAAATTTATAATGACATTTTTTATGTATATCTTGTGTGTATAAATTTGAACAACAAACTCAAAATACGAAAAATATTACGAGAAATAAGTAAGAGTTTGACAAATTTATCATTTGATTAGATTCGGAATAATTTTGAAAATTTTTTCCAAACTTCATTAACAATATTTGTTGAATTTCAAAAATATTAACATACAGATACATTTGTTGAAATTTTTAAACTGTCTGTTTTTTCTGTGTACTTCTGCTTCCATGTTGACAACATCATACACATTATTATCCATATTGAACAAAATGTTGAAGATTTATTTTTTGTTTGTCATGTATCAGCAAAAGAACAGCAACCAATCTTTCGGTTGTATTTCCCAAAATACATTTAATAATTCAAAATTTGGGAAATTATTGGGATAACCTAAAAACGATTATTTATTTATATTTTTTCTGTTGCAGTAACCAATTATTCGTTGCAATAATCATCTTTGGACTATTGATACAATTCCTGTTGTCAAGAATCAAACATTGGTTGTCACAACCAAAAATCGATCATATGGTACTATAATGAAAGCTTAAAATTGGTTACCGCAACTAACCGAGTGTTAATGAAAAAAACAATCTTAATTCGATTGATACAACCATCGATTTAGTTGCAAGTATTTTTATTTGATCGTATCAGTGTTATTATTGTTGTTTCAACTATTTATATATAAATACAGTGTTTTCCAATAAGAGTGATATGATTTCTTTGAAAAAAACACACACTTATTGTTAAGGAAATTCAAAAGTTTTTTATTTAATGTAAAGTACAATCGATACAATTAAGTTCTAAATAAAACGTCATTTAAATGGCTTCTTTTGCAGGAACGAATTCGATGAACCCAATTTTCGAGCACTTTTTCTACTAAATCAAGTCGTATGTCTTGAATGGCACGTTCAATATTGACTTGTAAAGCATGAGCAAAGTTTATTGGTTTATTTCGAAAGACCAATGACTTCAAATAACCCCACAAGAAATAGTCTAACGGTCTAAAATCACAACTTCTTGGAGTCCATTCAATATCACAATTTCTTGAAATAATCGAATGTCCAAACTTTTCTCGCAAAAATTCAATTGTTTCTATTGCTGTGTGGCACGTAGCCACAATCGGTCAATGGCAAAAAGATAGCTCTTAACGAGAGCTGAAGGGTGTCAAGGTCGTAGGTCGACTGGAAAGTGTTTTTTATTTAAAAAAATGGATTTTGCGCACGGAATGTTGCAATTGGAGAACGATTATTTTGTTAATAAAACTGAATAATTTTTAAAAGTTGTTCTTGCGTATATCTCTCCATGATGAAATTGTAAACACTACTGAATACAATGAAAAACAAATGACAGATCATGACATATTACAAATGGCCGAAACGTCACTTCAATATCATATGATCCCTATTGGAAAACCCATTAAAAGAAATAAAACTTTGCTTGCTTTTTCGAATATTTTCGAACTTTTCGAATTTTAGCTTTAATTTGTTGCTAAATTTCATAGTTAACCAGTAAGGAAAGGCAGAAAGTCGGGCGGGGCCGACTATATAATACCCTACACCTCCCTAACAATACGATAAGGGTCATTGCCATAATAATTTGGAATAATTGGTAAATGGGTAGAAACATATTATCTAATTCTGAAACGATAATCGCTAAATTAAGCAATATTCGTTCCTAAACTGAGAAACATCTATCTGGAAAATTTTAATGATCGGAAGTAAAATACAACTTCTATAGCGGTTTGATACCAAATCAGGAGGAACAATCAATATAAATCTGAACCGATCTTCCGTGAATACTCATTCATGTAAAAAGACCTCCTTCTGTCGAATTTCGTACTGATCGCATATAAAATAGTCTCTACAGCGCCTACATGTCAAATCGGGGGTAACGTATATATGGGGGCTATATCTAAATCTGAACCGATTTCTTCCAAATTTAACAGTGTTCATTCATATAATAAGAAACCTCTTTCTGCCGAATTTCATACTGATCGGATATAAAATAACATTTTTACAGCGCTTACAAGTCAAATCGGGGGTAACGTATATATGGGGGCTATATCTAAATCTGAACCGATTTTAACCAAATTCAATAGGGATCGTCCTTTGGCCAAAAAAAAAAATATGTGTAAAGTTTCGTCGAGATCGGACCATAATTGCGACCTGTACTTTGATTACAAGAATACATGCACAGACGGACAGACAGACAGGCAGACAGACAGACAGACGGACATAGCTAAATCGACTCAGAAAGTGATTCTAAGTCGATCGGTATAATAAACGATGGGTCTATTTCTTCTCCTTTTGGGTGTTACAAACAAATGCACAAAGTTATAATACCCTGTACCACAGTGTGGTGTAGGGTATAAAAATGTCATAAGCAGAGACTTTGTTTGCAGCACTAATTATATCATAATTCATAATTTTTTATAGTTACGCAATATTATCGATTTAAATTTAAAGAAAACTTGCCTTTAAATTAAGGCAGTGATACGTTACCAAAATACTTAAACAAAAATTTATTTTTGTTTCAGAAATATTAGATCGAAATAAAAAAATATTTGGAAAAATATTCAGAACAACATCCTCCCAAACATATAATATTTATGTGTTTCAAATATTACATATTTGGAGTGTATTCCAAATATATTTATATTCCAAGCAGAATATGTTTTGAATATGCAATGCACTCAAAACCATAACCTGTAGTCTGATATTGAATGTACTCCATTTTAAAGCCCACAATTGTAAATGCTATTAATTAAATTAAACATGTCGCAACATTTTATGTCAAATGTTCTTCATTTTGTCTGTTGTAGGAAGTCCAATACTTTTGAGAATATGAATAATTTTGTGGTAACTACTGTTGACGTATTAAGTATCACACAATGTCTTCGCCAACAATCATATCGAAAGTGTCTTATGAGAAAGTTTCCATTGTCTGTTATGGTCTTCAAAGTTTGTCTTATGTATGTGTTTTGGTATCAAAGATTTTCCTACATTTGCAAAGTTTACTTAAACTTGTATGCAATAATGTCATAATGTTATCTTTCTTTATTTCTTATCACTTTTGACATGAACTCAAACCGTAAGGAGATGAAGAATATGACGATATTTTTATACCCTCCACCATAGGATATTCATTTTGTCGCTCCGTTTTGTAACACCTCTAAATATTGATCGGAGACCCCATAAAGTATATATATTCTTAATCGTCGTAAAATTCTAAGACGATTTAGCCATGTCCGTCTGTCCGTCCATCCGTCCGTCCGTCTGTGGTAATCAAGCTACAGTCCGCAATAATAGAGCTAGGTTGATCAAATTATTTGGTACAAATACTTCTTATAGTTGCAGGTTGTTTGGGATTGCAAATGGGCCATATCGGTCCATATTTAGATATAGCTCCCATACATAGCATCTAACTTGTTGTGATTCCTACTGTTCTCATCTACTATATTTTTTGTGTGTTTCGGTGTTTTTTCTTTAGGTTTGAGTTATTTTGTGAGGTCACATGCTATCCATGGTGGAGGGTATATAAGATTCGGCATGGCCGAACTTAACGCATTTACTTGTTATACCTAAACATGGAGAAAAAAGAATAATAAAATTAGACACAAAGCACTCTTTCGCTTCTGGGATGAAGCCTATTGAATTTGGTCAAAATCTGTTAAGATTTGTATATAGTCTCTATGAATATGTATCTCTGATTTATAACAGTTCCAAATAAACATTCTTTATAAAAAAGGAATAGTTTCTTGCTAAAACCAAACAGTTTTTTAATTTATTTCATTTCAATTTGAAACATATTTAAAAGTAAAAAGTACTCCATGTCTAATTGCTGTTCTGACAAACATTTTTCACTTGAAATCTGGCAACTTTTGAAGAGCGCAAAACAACATTCCAATAATATTTCATATTATACTTTTAGGCTACCAAATATCTCCACCGCGTTAAATGCTAATATTTCCTTTTCCATGTTCTCGGCTTAATCTTGCAATTGACTCGCCACTACAGCATTGAGTCGCTGCAGTGAAAATTGCATTCAGCAGCAGCTGCAGTAACTGAAGAAGTTAAACATTTGCTGCCTTTCAACGTTTGGGTAATAAGACTTTTTAGAACAGCAGCAAAAACCCAATTGTATTCTTTTAACAGTCACATAAGCCATTAGGGCTAAGTGATTTTTTGTTGAGAAGCTTTTCTTAAGCCACAGCAATTGTTAGCTTTGTTGCATTGTCTTTTTACACATTATGGAACGTTTAGGGTGTTCACTCCTTTTTCTTCTCCTGCTCCTCCTCCTTCTCCCCTATTGTCTATTGTACCTGTGTCGAGGTTTTGTTTTAAAGGCTGTTGGCCCACTGTAGTCTCATTGACAAATGCCACTTACGGAGAGTGGCGGTGAGCGACGAGGCGAAGGTTTATATTCTGGTGGGCTTTATTTAAATGCATTTTGTGTATCGCATTTGTCTCTTAATGCTCGGAACGACAACTGCAACTGAAACTGGGTTTCTGAATTAATTGTGCGGAAGGATACGCATAATTACCCACGCAGCAGTAATATTGAGGTTGAGATGATTCAAGGAGACATACAATTTACAGCAAAGTTAATGCTCGTAAAAATATGGAAGCTTGAATTATTCACTGCTGGATTCAGAACCAGTAAAGAAAGGCAGAAAGTCGGGTGGGGCCGACTATATAATACCCTACACCTCCCTAACAATGCGATAAGGGTCATTGCCATAATAATTTGGAATAATTAGTAAATGGGTAGAAACATATTATCTAATTCTGAAACGATAATCGCTAAATTAAGCAATATTCGTTCCTAAATTAAGAAACATCTTTCTGGAAAATTTTAATGATCGGAAGTAAAATACAACTTCTATAGCGGTTTGATACCAAATCAGGAGGAACATATATATAAATCTGAACCGATCTTCCCTGAATACTTATTCATGTAAAAAGACCTCCTTCTGTCGAATTTCGTACTGATCGGATATAAAATACAGTCTCCACAGCGCTTACATGTCAAATCGGGGGTAACATATATATGGAAGCTATATCTAAATCTGAACCGATTTTCTCCGAATTTGGCAGTATTCCTTCATGTAATAAGAAACCTCTTTCTGCCGAATCTCGCACTGATCGGATATAAAATACAGTTTTTACAGCGCTTACATGTCAAATAAGGGGTAACATATATATGGGGGCTATATCTAAATCTGAACCGATTTTCTCCGAATTTAGCAGTATTCCTTCATGTAATAAGAAACGTCTCTTTTTCCCGAATTTCGCACTGATCGGATATAAAATAACATTTTTACAGCGCTTACATGTCAAATCGGGTGTAACGTATATATGGGGGCTATATCTAAATCTGAACCGATTTCTTCCAAATTTAACAGCGTTCATCCATATAAGAAGAAACGTCTTTCTGCCGAATTTCATACTGATCGGACATAAAATAAAGGTTTTACAGCGCTTACATGTCAAATCGGGGCTAACATATATATGGGGGCTATATCTAAATCTGAACCGATTTTAACCAAATTCAATAGGGATCGTCCTTGGGCCAAAAAAAAGATATGTGTAAAGTTTCGTCGAGATCGGACCATAATTGCGACCTGTACTTTGATTACAAGAATACATGCACAGACGGACAGACGGACTTAGCTAAATCAACTCAGAAAGTGATTCTAAGTCGATCGGTATAATAAACGATGGGTCTATTTCTTCTCCTTTTGGGTGTTACAAACAAATGCACAAAGTTATAATACCCTGTACCACAGTGTGGTGTAGGGTATACAAATGTCAAAATTTTGAATCTTTGCTTTTTAGAATTTTCTTAAAAAAATACAGTGCTATTTTTTTAAGAACAACATCTCCAAAAAATTTATAAATAATTTAAGGAGAAATTTAGATTTAGAACATTTTCCAAAAGCATCTACCAAAAATTTAAGAAATTTTCTATAAGAGATTTAAGAATTTGTTTATAAATCATTAATTTTTTTTATAAAACATTTAAGTAATTTTCTATATAAAAACCAGTAAGGAAAGGCAGAAAGTCGGGCGGGGCAGACTATATAATACCCAACACCTCCCTAACAATGCGATAAGGGTCATTGCGATAATAATTTGGAATAATTGGTAAATGGGTAGGAACATATTAACTAATTCGGAACCGATAATCGCTAAATTAAGCAATATTCGTTCCTAAATTGAGAAACATCTTTTCGGAAAATATTAATGATCGGAAGTAAAGTACAACTTCTATAGCGCTTTGATACTAAATCAGGAGGAACATATATGCGGAGGTTATATCTAAATCTGATCCGATTTCTTCCAAATTTAACAATGTTCATTCATATAATAGGAAACTTCTTTCTGCCAAATTTCATACTGGTCGGATATAAAATAAAGTTTTTACAGCGCTTACATGTCAAATCGGGGCTAACATATATATGAGGGCTATATCTAAATCGATCAGAACCGATTTTACCCAAATTCAAAAGACATCGTCCTTGAGCCCAAAAACAGATATGTGTAAAGTTTCGTCGAGATCGGACCATAATTTCGACCTGTACTTTGATTACAAGAATACATGCACAGACAGACGGACAGACGGACATAGCTAAATCGACTCGGAAAGTGATTCTAAGTCGGTATAATAAACGATGGGCCTATTTATTCTCCTTTTTGGTGTTAAAAACAAATGCACAAAGCTATAATACCCTGTACCACAGTGTGGTGTAGGGTATAATTAAGGGAAATTTGCAAGTAAAAATATCTGTAAAAAGATATTTTTTTAAATTTCTTCAGAAAAATATTACTATATTAAAAAATGTCTCCAAAATTGTTATGTGAGAAAAATTCTTTCCAAATATTTCCAAAAATATATACCAACAATTTAACAATTTTCTGTAAAAGATTTAGAACATTTTATAAATCATTAAAGACAATCTTAATACGACATTTAAAAAATTTTTTATAAAACAGTTAAGAAATTTTTTATTAAACATATAAGAAATTTTCTCTTGAAAACTTTAAGGAAACTTGCTAGTAAAAATTTCTGTAAAAAATTTATTTATACATTTTTCCATAAATTAGACAATTTTTTTTAATATAAATAATTTGAAAATATTGCTGAGAAGTTTACTTTTATAAGAAAAATTATGCAAAAATTTCTTCAAAAATTTCTATAAAAAAAATTTCTATCAGATTTCAACAAAATATTTTCTAGAAGAAACATTCTGCCACATATGTTCTGTAAGAACATTTCTCCAAAAATTGTCTATAAGAATATTTTGGAAGTGTTTGGAGAAATTGTCATATAAATAACATGAAGAGAAAATTTGTTAAAGAACATTTTTGAAAAATATAGAAATATAGAAATTTAAAACAAATAGTTGGATAATTGTTCTGCAAGATTTTCAAAAAACTGCAAGTTCATAAAGATATCTTCGAAAAATTTTTGCAATAAAAAATTTCCTTAAATTTTTCAGTTTAAAATTTATGAACATTTTTGATAAACAATTTTTATTCTTCAATTTTGTTGTAGAACATTTTTAAAATTTTGTTAAATCTGAAAATTCTTAAAAGGAATGATGTTATGGAAGGCATATTTGTTTTTGAAAAAAAAATTGTAATAACAAATATAATGGAAATAATAATATTTTTTTTATAAAATATGTTCTAATATATGGAAAATTTATAAATTTCATTTCAATATAAAATTTCCTTAAATTTGTCAAAATAGAATTTCATTTAATTTTTTAATGTAAAATTTCCTTAAATTTTTCAATAAAAATTTTCCTTAAACTTTTCTATAGAAAATTTCTCAACTTTATTGATAAAAAAATTTCTATTCTTAAATTTTTTTGTAGAAACTATTAGAAAATTATTAAAATGTATTTTCGAAGAATTTTTGCTAAAGTTTAATTGCATATTTTTATTAACAATTATTTTAGAAGATTTATTGTTAAAATTTAAGAAGTTTAAATTGAATTTTTTATATAATTTTTCATAACAAATTCTTCATTTTTCCATTAAAATCTTAATTTTTCATAGTTTTGTTTTTGACTATTGAGTTCGAGATCGTTGTTTTTGTTTTCTGTTAAACAGAAAAACAAACCTTCTTTAAATAAGAAGAATAAGAAATGTGTGAAATGTATTAAGGGTGGTCACTGGTTGGTGGACGATATCGTTTCGGAAGCTACCAAGCAACCTCATCGGCACCTTGGACAAAATACCCTGTCAATAATTGGCACAATATGAGAGCAGCTCAATATGAAATAATTGAGAACTGGCTTCTAAGTCCCATATCTCCAAAACATTGCAGACAGTATTTCTCAACCTTAATACATCCCCACACTTCTTGTTTGGTTTTTTTGTGTGTCCCTGCAATTTGCGGGGAAGGCACACGATTTGTTGTTATTGTCGCTTCTTACAGCGACAACAAACTTTCGGCCGTACTCTGCCTCATTCATCATTGTTTTTGTTTTTTGTTATTCGATCTGTTGTGACTTTTCATAGTTTTGTTTTTGACTGTTGAGTTCGAGATCGTTGTGCCAATTATTGACAGGGTATTTTGTCCAAGGTGTCGATGAGGTTGCTTGGTAGCTTCCGAAACGATATCGTCCACCAACCAGTGACCACCCTTAATACATTTCACACATTTCTTATTCTTCTTATTTAAAGAAGGTTTGTTTTTCTGTTTAACAGAAAACAAAAACAACGATCTCGAACTCAATAGTCAAAAACAAAACTATGAAAAGTCACAACAGATCGAATAACAAAAAACAAAAACAATCTTAATTTTTCCTTAACAAAATTGTGTAAATGTTGATGTCACAAACTTCAAAATTTCTGCAATTTTCTTTTATTATTATATTCATTAAGTCTGTGTTTTTTATTTTTAGGCAATTTTTATTTATTAGAAAAATTAACCAAAAATATTTTCAAAAAGATTTCTTTTAAATTTCTCCAAAAAATGTTCTATCAAATTTCAACAAAATATTTTCTAGAAAAAAATCTGAGAAATATGTTCTGTAAGAACATTTCTCCAAAAAATTGTCTATTGGAAAATTTTGGAGAAATTGTCATATAAATAATGTTAAGGAAAATTTTGTTATAGATTATTTTTTAAAAAATTGTTTATAGAAAATTTAAACTAAATAGTTTAATATCTTTTTATAAAAAATTATTCTCCAATATTTTCAGTAAATACACTTTTCCAAGAAATTGTAGAGAATTTTTTAAAATCAAAAGCATTCACAAATTTCTTTAATTCTTCAAAAACATTTCTATAATAATAAGCCTTTTAGTAAATTTCCAACCGAATCTATCAACAATTTAAGAAATTTCCTAAAAAAGATTTTAGAATTTTTTATACATCTCTAAAGAATTTTTTATAAAAAAATTATAAAAAAATTTTAAAACATTTAAGAAATTTTCTATGGAAAAATTTTAATTTTAATTATAAAAAATTTAATTTTAATTATAAAAAAATTAGATCGATCGAAAAGTGACCGAAATAAATTGTTTAATATAAAATTAATATTTTTTATGAAAAGTGCACGGAAAATCCTTTAAGAAACAATATTTTCTATTTTCAATTTCTTATGCTTTGTAACATAAACTTTTAACTATGTAGATTACTTTATTAACTAAAAACTTTTATATGTTCACTAATTGTCTTTAATTTTCTAAAAAAAAACTGATTTGTGGAAAATGTATAAAGAAATCTTCCTTAAATTTTCAATATAAAATTTCCTTAAATTTTTCAACAGAAAATTTCCTAACTTTACATCACAAAAAGCGGAATGTTCAGAAGACCCAAAATACTGTTTGTCTCGCATTTAATTTGATACAGAATAGCCATAGTTAAATCTTGGATCAGTAACCAAACATTGAACATATCTAAAATTTTCATATATTGGTTATTATATAATGATAAGCTGATAAAATCATGAAATCGAAAATTTGGACCGATTTTCCTCAAATTTGGCAGTGTTTGTTCCTGCACTAAGAAACAACTTAATGCTTACTACTACTGGCGGTGTTTTTCCTAGACCAGATACATTTCTCTGCCGAATTTCGTATTGATGGGACTTAAAACACAGCTTCTATAGCGCTTAGATGTCGAAACGGGAGAAACATGTTTATGGGGTTTATATATAAATCAGAACTATTTTTCCGCAACATTTCGTCATATTCTTTCCTGAATTCAAACCCTTCTTTCTGTTAAATTTCGTAATGATCGATAGTAAAAAGCAACTTCTGTAGAGCTTTGATTGATGTCACATCGGAAGGAACGTATATCTTTACCACCTTTTAAAACATGCTAAGCCGATTTATCGTTATTTGGGAGCTATATCTACATCTAAACCGATTTTAATGTATACAATAACCGCCGAATCCTATACAATAACTTTTATAATATAATACATTAATATATGTTCGTATGTATTCTTCAATTTGGAAATGTTCAGCATTTCACAAAACTTTATAATATTCTCCCAAAAAAAATAATCGCAGATCATTAGCATAGAAATCCAATAAATTCACTTCACTTGTAAAAATAATCTGTCACTGGCGTAAAGCTACTGATTTGCGCCACACATGACACACACACGCACAAATAAACAAAAACGACGTCAACTTGAATTATTTGTTAACATAGGAGGAAACAAACTCGTACATTCCCCAAAATAAAACATTACTTAGCCAAAATGGATTAAGTCAATAATAACACGATTTCCACCCGAGCCTACTAATACACTTTTCAGACATACTTCGGTCAGATTTAGATATAGTCCCATATATATTCCCAATCCTGTGTTGGGGACGTTACATTTGCACGCATTTTGTTACTAATTACGAATTAAATTATAATTTAATCCCGTTGGTGTTGTGAATGCATTATCTTCATATCAACTTCAACTTCAGCATCAATTATTTGAGAGTACTTTGAAATTATATTTAAATATTTACCAAAATATTTTTGAGGAATGCAATATTCGTGGCATAAATTCCGTTGTGGACGTTACAAACAATAAAGTAGTTTTGGAAGTTATCGTTAATTTCCATCTTTTTTAGCTAATTTTGCGTAGAAATCAGAAAAATCGAAATATGTAAAAGAAAGAGGAATATATAAGGATATAAAAATAGCTCTCATAAGAATTAAACCTTTTTCGTTCATCCAAAAATTTTAAACTCGTATGTTGCGGACGTTACACAAAAATTTCAATACGGTAAAACAACAATATTCTATGGACAATTTTATTTAATGTTATATTTTATATACCCTGCTGTATGTGCCATTTCAATGGTGGGATCATTAGAACTGATAGCAAAATTAAAATATTTTTTACATTTTTGGTATACATTTTTTTCGGATTTACCCATATGTATGCATCTCCTTAATTTGCATCTAATGGTGCAAGGCACACCCTGCAATCAATTTTTATGAAATTTGTAAGAGAATTTTTCGAAGACATTTTTAGGTTTGATAAATTTTGTTCAATTTTGTGGCACACATCAATTTGGCTTCAATGTGGATATGCATTCGAAAATCAACTGAAATTAAGTTATATTTTTGGATTTTCATTTATTTTATATAAGTGATTTGATGTTTAATAAATATTCACATTAATTTTTCTTTTTTCAGGCAGACATAATCATTTTTGAATGCCAGCGGTACGAATGTGGAATGTATATTGTATATTGGGGTGTCCCGTCAATTGTATGATTGAAAAAAAGGTAATAGTAAATATTAATCCAGAGATATTTGGAGAAAAATCTTGTATTGGTAAATCGGTTACAGAATGGTTGCCTCTAAAGCGCCAATAATTCAAATAGGAACGAACCTTACATGAGGGTTATACCAAAACCTATCTCATTAAGCCTATTTCACTATTTTTTTTTCCAATTTTTGAAAGCTAACATCATATCGGAACAAACAATACCTTTTTAAACAAAAATCCACATAGAATGTATAAATTATAGCACTTTTGGTCTAAAAATTGATGAATTGGAATATTTATAATATAAACATATATACGGTAAAACAAAGCTCCTACTGCCATAACACTTTTAACTATAACGTATAACACGAAATCTAGGAAAATTTTAAACTGAAAATTCGTAAAAGAATCAAGAATCTTCTTCAAATAAAATATATTTGTAAAACTTCTTAAACAATAACTTTGTTTGCGTATAAGTACATATTTTATTTGTGAAAGTCAGTTCGCAGATATATTTTGTTGCAATACGACTATATTAATATATGCTTTCCAAACAACATATAATTCATGCAGAGTTTGATCAATGCTGACATTATTGCAGGATATCGTACAATCAAAAAACAAGATTTTTTCTGGGATATATTTTCTTTTAATTTAAACTTTTCAAAGTTGCGATTTCCCTCTATGTGGCCAATTCCACTCTTCGCACATACATTTTTATTGGAAGAGTTAGAAGTTGCCCGTCATGCGCAGAGTTCCAGCTCTAAATTAAGTTTTCTTTTCTGACTTACTCGATTGCATCTAATTCATGCAGAGTTTGAGCAATGCTGACATTATTGCAGGATTAGGGTGTCCAAAAAACCGGTTATTACGGAAAAGCGGTTTCCGGTTTAACCGAAATATTACTTTTTTTAAAACCCGGTTTTGGGTTATTATTTTTTGTCGAAACCGGTTAACCGGTTTTTAGGCCGGTTTTTAAATAATATACGTAAGTGATTAAAATGTCATTAAATGTTTATTGTAAAACAAAAAACAACCAACAATCATTTGTAGTAAAAATTAGTAAACAGAAATAGATTATTATTTCGTTTATTACAGGTTTAATTTTTTGGTTTACTTTAAATAGAAAGTATTATATTTCTGAAATGACCTTAAGAAAATAATAAATCATTTAGAATGTTTTTTTTATAATAAAATCTTAAAAATAGAATACAATTTAAATGATGATTTTAAAACAATTTTTCTTTTATTTTTTTATGTAACTTGACGTTGATAAAGCTCACAAACGTTGATAGTCAATATTAGTCCGATAGTCATTAAAGCATTGTATAAGTAACACTGCTCCTACGTTTTCTTCTTAAACTTTTCAAAAAAAGCAAAGTCATCATACAATGTTGCTTGCCTTTCGTTTTTCGATTCTGTGTGTGACATAAATCCAAAATTTAATTATTTGACTCATCAATATAACAACTTATATATCAAACCAAATAAGAGATATCTGGCTGTTCTGTCGGGATTTAACATCGCAAAAAAAGTCGAAGCTATTTGTCTTTCCGTTCTTGAACGTATGCTTGAAGTGTTCTGTGCTTCATGGACGACTTATTGTATGCTTTGCTGTACTTCCTGACTTTATTTATTACATCATGGATATCAGGAATAAAGCCAAAATCATTTTCAAGATCAGTGAATTCATATTCATCAGTGAATTCAGAATATTCAGAACAACTGTCAGAATTATCCACCTCATCGTTGTTATTTGTTGCATCTTGTATAAATGGTATCCACAACAAGTAGAAAAAATAGAACAATACTTTAATTTTTGTTTTAAACAGTATATAAAAAAAACCGGTTAACCGACATAAAAAAACCGGCTTTCTCGGTTACGGGTTTGAGTTGCAAAACCGGATAACCGGTCCCGGTTTTGGACACCCTATGCAGGATATCGTACAATCAAAAAACAAGATTTTTTCTGGGATATATGTTCATAATCAATCCAGCTCTATCAGTTTACTGCACACCCTATTATTCGCAAAATGTCTAAGCTTGTAACTAAAGATAAATGCCAGAACAAATATACTCGCGTGAAGTGGCAAGTAACTGCTGTGGAATAAAATAATAAAATGCGTATTACGAAATGATAGAACCGTCCATGATGAAGCATGGAGAAGGGGCAGACATATGTACTACTACTTTAGTATTACTACTACCACCGACATACGTACAACAACAGATTCAACAACAAGAATAACAAATCTTCCTGGGATCTCATCAGGACGACAACGGTACGAGTGAGTACACGTTTTGGATGTTTCCCAAATCTTCTCCGGTTTTTTTATTTCATTGGCGTAGTCATATTCATCGGCTGCACATGAAGGAAGAACGAATCAGTGATTTCTTGCCTGTTTTCCAAAGATGAGATGGAGGATTGCTAACTGCGGGGATTTATTGGTGATTCTGGGGAAGCTAAGAGCTTGCAGGAATATTATTTTTGTTATAATATTCAATTATTTTGGAGTAACTTGACAAAATATTGTAAAAATATGTTTCAGATCTTATTTCACTTAGGTTCATCAAATACTGTATTAAAATAGTCCATATTTTAGAGGTAAATTTGATCCCTTTTGAATGGTATGAAGAAATGCCAACAGAACAAACATTGATGTTATAAATTCCGCTCTACAACGAATCTGACCTTTTATGGATATGCCCTTCTCACTGAGGACTATAATTTGAAGGAATAATCGCTCTTCCCTCGAATCTGTTGTTTTTGTTTTGCATCAAAGAGGTTTGATTGCTTTGTTTGCATTTTTATCAAAAATATATAAATTGACCTCTAAAACGTGGATATATTATTACCTCGACTTTCGGACACCTAGTAAAATCAGCGGGATGACATTCCTCGAGGATATTTGAAAGCACAGTTTATTTTCCATGACTTTATAGTTGTATTTTATGACTTTAAAGAGATATGCGTTCGAAATGTTCTACACAAATATTCCGCCTGAGCATTTCCATGCTAAGCGATCACAAGACATCTTAAAAATTGCGACTTTTAATAAAAAAATTTATGGGGAAATTAGAAAAATCTTATATACAACCAGTAAGGAGAGGCAGAAAGTCGGGCGGGGCCGACTATATAATACCCTACACCTCCCTAACAATGCGATAAGGGTCATTGCCATAATAATTTGGAATAATTGGTAAATGGGTAGAAACATATTATCTAATTCTGAAACGATAATCGCTAAATTAAGCAATATTCGTTCCTAAACTGAGAAACATCTATCTGGAAAATTTTAATGATCGGAAGTAAAATACAACTTCTATAGCGGTTTGATACCAAATCAGGAGGAACATATATATGGAGCTTTAATATAAATCTGAACCGATCTTCCCTGAACACTCATTCATGTAAAAAGACCTCCTTCTGTCGAATTTCGTACTGATCGGATATAAAATACAGTCTCTACAGCGCTTACATGTCAAATCGGGGGTAACATATATATGGGAGCTATATCTAAATCTGAACCGATTTTCTCCAAATTTGGCAGTATTCCTTCATGTAATAAGAAAGCTCTTTCTGCCGAATTTCGCACTGATCGGATATAAAATACAGTTTTTACAGCGCTTACATGTCAAATCAGGGGTAACATATATATGGGGGGCTATATCTAAATCTGAACCGATTTTCTCCGAATTTAGCAGTATTCGTTCATGTAATAAGAAACCTCTCTTTGCCGAATTTCGCACTGATCGGATATAAAATAACATTTTTACAGCGCTTACATGTCAAATCGGGGGTAACGTATATATGGGGCCTATATCTAAATCTGAACCGATTTCTTCCAAATTTAACAGTGTTCATTCATATAATAAGAAACCTCTTTCTGCCGAATTTCATACTGATCGGATAAAAAAAAATTTTAAAATGTCAAATCGGGGCTAACATATATATGGGGGCTATATCTAAATCTGAACCGATTTTAACCAAATTCAATAGGGATCGTCCTTGGGCCAAAAAAAAAATATATGTGTAAAGTTTCGTCGATATCGGACCATTTTTGCGACCTGTACTTTGATTACAAGAATACATGCACAGACGGATAGACGAACAGACAGACGGACATATCTAAATCAACTCAGAAAGTGATTCTAAGTCGATCGGTATAATAAACGATGGGTCTATTACTTCTCCTTTTGGGTGTTACAAACAAATGCACAAAGTTATAATACCCTGTACCACAGTGTGGTGTAGGGTATAATTATATGAGCACCCGAGTAGGTGAGTTGGTAGCGTGCTCGCCTATGAGTTTGGGGGTTGTGGGTTCGATTTGTGTGCAGAATACGATAACAAAATTCATTTTACTTTAGACTTTCCATGCTCTCAACAATTGGACTTCGTATCCCCGCTTCGGTGTTACAATATAACACAGCAACATGGCAATCCTGTTAGTTTATACACGCGTCATAAGACATCTCGTTGTGATTGTGCGATTGCAATTTGTAAGACTATCAACTTCAAAGTAAGAAGCTGTTTATTGTATTGCAAGTGCTTAAAGCAATATTTGCGTTATTTACAATATTTTACAATTTATTTGCATACGATTTTCTAAAGCGAAGCTAGACACATTAAATCCGTACGAGATGCAGTACAAAATATCTACGAGTTAACAGCATGTAGTTAGGTGCTTACGTGAGGAAGTGCGTACACGAATCGCTGTTTATTGAGATTTGGAAGCTGGAAATTGAGAAACCTAAATCAAATCAGGTTTTGTCTCCAGAAGGGATTTTTTCTTCCTTTTTTTGGACCTTATATCACGTATTGATAATAGCACATTCATTCAAAATGAACTTTTCTCATTATCCCCACATCATACAAATGAGAGGGTATATATCATTTGCTACGAGCCAAAAGTGCAACACATCGAAGGAGTGACCTAAGACCCTACACGGAGAAAAAACAGTAAACAAAATATTTTTGAGAGCAAAATTTAAATAAAATATATTTTTGTGCAAATATATGATATTTACATACCTAAAAATATGTTTGAATATTTATTTTATCAACATTTTTTTCGGGGTTTCGGTGCAAATAATCTTAAAAAGCGGGCAAATTCTTAAATAAGTTACAGGAATTTTCTTTCGACTTACAGAAAAAAGGTAAATTTTCCCAAAAACAATATGTTTTCACCAAACATACTACAGAAGCGATTTTTTTCTTAGGGTATGTGGTGGAAATTTGATTTAGGTCTTTTAAGTCATTTGAGCAATGATCGTCTGTCTGGTTCGCACGATAACTCTCGAAAGGAGTAATCGATTGACTTCTAATTTGGTATGTTGTAATATTTTTCTCCATCTCAAGTTCGAAGATGGACCATATTGGCTCACTCCTTCTAGTACCTCTCTCACAAGGGTTTTATCATTTAGTGAAATATTGATTTTTTATATCTTTTAATATTTGAATCATCTGAAATGCCTCACATAGTAATAATTTATTAGTCGCTATAACCTCAAGAAAAATTTGCGAAGTTGCCACACAAACGGATCATTTTGCACCAAAAGTTAACTGCTTATACACTTAATATCAGTTCACACAAATACTTAAAATTTGGTACAGTGTAAAAATTAACAGCTTTTAACTTTAATAACAGTGCACACTTTAAAGTTATTAAATGCAACTTAAATAGATAATAATTTAATTAAAACAAAAAATAAAATAATTTACAAATATTGTTTGCGACTGAAGGTGGGTGGGATTCGTAAATCGGTTTACCCGACTGAACTTTCTTACTTGTTTATACTGTCTTTTATGAGAATAATTTGACTAACTGTCATCAATACAATGATAGTTTAAAATAAATTTAATGTTTAAATAACATCAAGTCATTGATTTGCAAAAAATTATTTGTAAAAAAATACAACAAAGAATCAAAATTGTTGGCCAAATTTCTACTCGGGAGAAAATCGCTATTTTTCATATGTTTGAATTGAAAAATATATTTGGTACCACAATTTTCAAATATTACACCGTGCGATACCAATTGTTTTCATGATAATCTCTACATAATTCTGAAAGCTGACATGAAGCAAAACAAAACTATATACTCAGTTTTAAATTACCTGATCGAGTTCGCGTTTAAAAGGGCGTGCCACTTGTTATACCATACACCACACTGTGGTACAGGGTATTATGACTTTGTGCATTTGTTTGTAACACCCAAAAGGAGTACAGATAGGCACATTGTTTATTATACCGATCGACTTGTAATCGCTTTCTGAGTCGATTTAGCTATGTCCGTCTGTCTGTCTGTAGATGTATTCTTGTAATCACAGTACAGGTCGCAATTATTGTCCGTTCGCAACGAATCTTTGCAGATACCTTTCTTTAGGCCCACGGACGATCCCTATTGAATTTGGTTAATATCGGTTCAGATTTAGATATAGCCCCCATATATATGTTACACCCGATTTGACCTGTATGCGCTCTAGAAACCGTACACTAAAAAAAAGCGTACTGAAAATCAATGAATTTTTCGTAAAGTTTAAGATTTCGGCAATGATTTCGAGCCAAAGACAATCGCTATAAAAATAAGAAGGTTTTATAGTTAATTTAAAGACGTGAATAGTATTTGTTTTGAGGATGCATTTCATAGAATTAAGAATTTTGGGTAATAAAACTAATTAAGTTTGGTCTTAGAATAAGCACATTTTTGCGTAAATTTAAGTATGGCGCGTGCTTATTTTTAGTAAAATATCATATAATTTAAAACATTATCGTAATAAAATTTAAAATGTTTGTCCTTGATATAAGAATATACTGGTAATTAATTTAAGGCATACATGAATTTAAATACAGTTTTTTTAAATATGTATGGAAAATTCGTTACATTATATTGATTAAAATGTTACTCTTTTAAATGAATCATTTTCTTTGAAATCATTTACTATTCATAGAACATTCAATAACACAACACTTTATCTTTCTAAATAAATATTTTATTTGTTATATTTTATATTGGAAAATACAATAAAATATAATACATATTACGGATAACCTTGAACATTTTATAATTTAAAACAATATGTAATTGTATATAGACAAATCGCCAACACACTATGAAGTTTGACTTTTATTCGAATATTGTATTGTTATGTATCGATTCTATAGCGGGATTCGTTTCTCTATTTGTTGTCCATGAACAATTTTTATCGGAACCGACCTTAATGATTTTTAACCTAGAATTTGGCTGGAATTTAAATAGAAATAAAACAAATATTATATTATTATATCATATAGTTTGGATGCTCACTCATTTCCTGCAATTTGTAAATTTTTATTTCCCCACTGCATTTTTCATATATCGAAATAAAGTTGAATTGCGCGAACTAAAATAAAAATAATTTGAATAGAAATCAAACAGAATGTTTTATATACGATAAAGTATTAAAATAAATTTTATCATATAATTGTCACAAAATGTTGAAAGATAAGAGATATATTAAAATCTTTGGAATATACTTACTTACACTGAAATATTTAGTCACTCTTCTACGACACAAATTCTCATAATAGATCCATACAAAATTTGCTGTACTAAAAGTTAAAAAAAATATTTATGTAAGATATTATTAATAATAGAAACTGATTGTTTTGAAAGTGGCGAAAGTGACATTTTTCATATAAATTGAGTTATCAAAAATAATTTTCTCAAAAAAATCAATCGTGACTTAGATTTTAAAATCTTAAGTTTTGTTAGCAAACAAAACTACAAAAACTTATTAAAAATTACTTCTGTAAAACAAAAGCTAATGTTGCTTATGACATTCTTTACACTGGTGTTAGATTAGCAAATCTGTACGAATCCTAGATTAAGAGTCAATTTTTTCAACATTACATTTTCCATATAAAATGAATATGGAAGACAATATTTTATATTTATTTTTATTCAATACTTCGTGAAAAGAAAACAGCTTATTTACAATTAATTTTGAGCAAAAACGCTTATTATTTTGATTTTAGTAAAACAAAAATATCCCTTGGACAAAATTATAAGGCAATATATATACATACATATATTACCGTTTATAAAGAAAACGATACAAAAATTAGACCAAATGGGCCTAATCTAACAGCAGGTTTAATTATGAAGTACTTATGAAGCAATTATGAACACGAAATCAAGGAAAAATTTAAACTAAAATTAAAAAAAGGAAAAAATCTTTTTAAATAAATTATATTTGGAAAACTTTTTAACAATAACTTTGTTTGTGTGAAAACACGTATTTATATGTAAACGTCAGTTCGCAAATATATTTTGTTCTAATACATTAATATATGCGTTCCAAATAAAATTTCTTGATTTTCAAATAATATATATTTGTTCAGAAATACATAATACTTACAAATATTGTTTCCAAATCTATTTTCTTTCAATTCAAACATTCCCATGTAGGTGTATGCTCACTTATTTTTTGCAAGTTATAAATGGCATTCAGCACTGCATTTTTCATATATCCATCACATTTATCTTCAAATATTGCGTGATCTAAAATTAAAATAATTAAAGTTTTTCTGAAAATAAATCAAATAAAATTATCTATAAACAAAAAAAGGCAAATAAATTTTATCATATCACAATTGGAAAACGCTGAAAACTAAGAGAAATATTCCAACCGTTCATATATAATACTTCCGTTGAAATATTTTGTAAAATTTGCCACACTTCTCACAAAAGACCCATTCGAAAATAGTTTTACTAAAAAAATTAAAAAAGATAGTTATATGTATAACATATTATTAATAATAAATTTCTATATTGCCACAAATAATTTTACATTTCTGCATTATGCACTGGTATTTTTAATAAATAAATACTTTCAATTAAAATGTGTTTTGTTAATTTTGTAATTGCCAATAAGACGTTTATTTCATCATAATGATATTATTTTTCACGTACCCAAACATTTTCCCATTGTCTCTTTCAGTATTACAAAATCTATTACTCACATTTTTGTCATCCATTTGGAACAAATCTCTTCATAGGACTAACAAACAAGATCTCCTTCAAAAACGCATGTACATCGCCATAAATAACATACAGCAAAAATAACTATGACAAACGCACTCCCTTATCACAGAGATCGATGGTGACGCCGACGCCATAACCACATGCATACACACATGTACACGACGGTTTCATTTGTTGTTGTTGCTATGCTTTAGCAAAAATAACTGTTAACAGCCCATATTAAAATTATTTTCGGTGCAATATGCACGTATGTATGCACGTATACTTACATATTCACAGCAATCAAATTTTTTCACAATCCGTGTCCCGAAAACAGGCAACCGTTTCCTTCCATCGCTTGTAAATAACTGACGATTTAGAAGAAAACGAACAGAACTGTTCTTTATTTTCTCTTCTAGAATTCCATAACAATAATTGATTCACACATTACCAAACAAAACTGATTCTCCGAGCGAGAGAGGGAGGGAGAGATTGTATAATTCTCTCGTATGTATTCTTAAAAATAATGACAATAGTCATAAAATTTATTACCAAGACAGCCTTTCCTTTAAGGGGAGCATAGCCTTAAATTTATTACTCAAATAAATCATACTGTTAATTAAGTCCGATTCGGCATTAAAACTATGACATGTCTACGTCGTAGTGTTAATGTAGAAAATCCTTGAAAGTATTGAAATATTACTTAAAATAATGCGGATTCTCACAAAAATAATGATTTTTTCTTTAATTTAAATGCGTACATTTAAAGAAGCTCTTACACAAAACTAAAAACTTTATATTAAGGAAAATTTCGTAAAAAACGTGTAAATTTTAATGAAAATTGTCATTGAATTGATGCCGAGGTAGCATACTTAATATAAGAATGTGTCATCATTAGTTTTATTACTATTTTTTTTTTCAGTGTATTATACACACGATCTGTTCGAAATTCGGCAGAGAGAGTTTTCTTATAACGTGAATGAACGCTACCAAATTCGGAGAAAATCCGTTCAGATTTAGATATAGCCCCTCATATATATGTTTCATATGATTTGATATGTAAGCGCTGTAGAAACCGGGTTTTATATCCGATCAGTACGAAATTCGGCAGAGAGAGTTTTCTTATTACATGTATGAACACTGCCGAATTCTTATGCACATTTTCGCATTGTTAGGGAGGTGTATGGTATTGAATAGTCGGCCCCGACCGAATTTCTGTCTTTCCTTACTGGTTATGCATATTATTATTCATAAAATGTTTGTAATTTTTCTGAAAGTCGTAGTAAAGCAATATGGGTGTCAAATGAAAGGGCACATTTTGGACTATCTAAATACTATTTTGTTTTTTAGAATATGGAACTTAAAATTTGCAAAAATCGCTTTGCAAATGTTAGTCCTTCATTATCCTTTTAGATTCACGGTAGAACATTTTGAAAAATATATGTTTTGCGGAACTTACTACGTTGATGTTTATTTTTTGTTATTTTCTTATTTACAGAACGTAGAATACTAAAACTTGGATATGAATAACTGAACTGCAAGATCCACAAAACATATTTTTTTTCCAAATTTTCTACCCTGGATCTTAAAGCATAATGAAGGACTAAAATTTGCACTTAATTAAGGCATTGATACAAATATAGTTAAAACCCAAATTAATCTTTGTTTTGGGAATATTAGTTCCAAATAAACAAATGTTTTGATAAAACCAGTAAGGAAAGGCTAGGTCGTGCGGGGCTGACTATATAATAAAGGGTTTTTCAACAGGGACGCTACAAAAGTAGACCGACAGGGACAACGTTTACAAATTATTCAGTTTTATTATCAAAATAATCGTTCCCCAATTGCAATTTTTCGTGCGCTAAATCCATTTTGTTTAAATCCAAAAAATCCACTTTCCAGTCGACCTCCGACCTTGGGACCTCTGAGCAACATTTGAAAATGATGCTGTCCATTTTTTTAAATCCAAAAAACTCTTTCCAGTCGACCTACGATCTTGCCACCCGTGAGCTATATTTTAACTCTCGTTAAGAGCTATCTTTTTAGCATTGAATGTTTCCCGTTTCGACGTACCGTTAAGGAGCTAGAGCAAAAATAAACTTTCCGTTCACATTTGAAAATGATGCTAAGTCCATTTTTTTTAAATCCAAGAAAACTCTTTCCAGTCGACCTACGACCTTGCCACCCGTGAGCAATATTTTAACTCTCGTTAAGAGCTATCTTTTTGCGATTGACCGATTGTGGCTACGTGCCCACAGCAAATGAAACAATTGAATTGTTGCGAGAAAAGTTTGGAGATTTTTCAAAAAAAATTTTTTCGATTATTTTAATAATCTCCTCAAGCTTTACAAGTTAATATTGAATGTGCCATTCATGAAATACAACTTGATTTATTGGAAAAAGTGCTCGGAAATTGGGTTCATCGAATTCGTTCCTGCAGAAGAAGTCGTGGAGGCCATTTGAATGACGTTTTATTTAGAACTTAATTGTATCGATAGAACTTGACATTAAATAAAAAACTTTTTTGAATTTCCATAAAAATAAGTGTTTTTTTTTTCAAAGAAATCATATCACTCTTATTGGAAAAAAAAACCCTGTACTACAGAAGCGATTTTTTTCAGCGTGTATAAAATTACTCATGTATTTCAGCAGATTTTTTCTCGTCCAAAATTGACCCAAGAAGTTATCACATTTGGGGCAATATACTTGTTTGGCGTGCATAAAATTACGCATATATTTCAGCAGATTTTTTCTTGTCCAAATATGACGCAAGAAGTTATCACATTTTTTGATTTCATCCATTTATACTTGATTAGCGTAAAAATTCTAAGACGGTTGCCTAATTTCCGTCGGTCTGTTGTAATCACGTTTCAATTTTAAATAATTGAGCCTGTTGATTGAAATTTTGTACTATACCACTACCATAAAAACTACAAATTGTAAAAAACACGTTATTTTGGTCAAATTTCCATTGGCAGGAAAACATAGAAAAACGTAGAACATTGCGTTTAATACTATTCACTATAGAAAAAAATTTACATTGTTTGTTTTGTGATGCCTTGAAGTGCGCAACTATTTGTAATAATAAATCCGATACATTTTTAAAGATGTGATTTGGGTTAGACCAGGTTACAGCGTCAGCCTGTAAGTCAGGCATATTTAGTCTATGTCCAGTGTGATACCACGGCGCGGCACTATCTCGATAAGTGATCTGTGACAGTCGACGACAGTTCTTGAATTCAGGAATATAGTTTCCGAGGACTTTATAGCATCAGAGAAAATAATGATACCGGACTTTAGCCAGAACATAAAGTCTCAGCCATGCTGCTACATCTCTAATAGTTAGTTCGAGTTCTATAAATACCTTCAGTGACAGAAGTTCCAGCCATGCGACCATTCCATTCTACATTATAAATCTATATATACAACCAATACGAGTAAATTATAATATGTTGAGATCCCAATGCTTTCCTATTGCCCATTTTGTGGTATATAGCGTACCATTTTTCGCTTTCCAGAATGTTGGGTATGAAGTTTAACTTCTTGTCTAGTAAAAAACCTTTTGTATTTTGTGTTTTCAGAGAAGGTAGTTCTAAATCCCCTAGGCAAAGATGTACCTGTGGTAGAATGTACCTTTTTTTGAACTACATTTTTATATAGTCCCACATAAGTGTCCCAATTGATTTTTAGATGCCCTGGGAAACTCTAATTTATTTGGACGTGATCACGCGAGAATTTGTGTTATTCAATTATGGTTAGGTGAAGGCATTTTAAGTGGGATTGTTGCGCTTTACAAGAGACCGTGAACTTCAACATTGAGAAAAACTCTAGTCTAAATACACAAAAGAGTGGTTACAGCTTTGCAATATAGTAATTGGTGAATAGTATAGCATAGCATTATTGTTGTAGACAATTTTTTTATTTTATTTACATTAAATTTTATGAAAAATCATTCACCAAAGGTGTTTGCCAACAATGTATGCAAAATTAAACTTTTATTTGTTTTCTTTTAACCTAACAAGGATATCCGCTTATAATCGTTTGACACTTACACGCGAATCCCCTTTTCTACAGTTCTGTTCAAAATCCTTGCATACACCTTGACTTCTCCACATTGCTATCAACCAACTACTTGGACTTACTGCACGTTCTGTAGCAGGGGACAAAAACAAACAAAACCCGGAAATTAAGGTTACCTTCTAATGACACTAGTTAAACATGGCTGTCGGTCCTTGAAGCTATCCGCCACACATGTCGTGCATACGAGCGGACAGGCCAAGGAACCACACATTCACCGCATAAACGCGTATTAAGTGCCAAACGACGGAAATCATTGCCTTTGGGGGTAATCGTTAGTAGACATAATGCCAACAAAAGGATACCAAAGGACGAAGCATTAGAAAAGGATTTGTTAATTCTAAGGAGCAAGCATGTAAACCACATGATAAGGTTTAATGTCCCCCCACCATACGTCATGGCAGAATATGGGGAATCGTTTGTCTAATAGAATTAGAACGGAAATGACACATGTAACCAGTAATGGTTGAAGGGGGGATATCAATTGACAACAACAAAGATGAGATGCATAGGTCCTTGTTGATATTCCTGTGAAAAGGTCGTCTTCGTTATTGTCAGTAAGACAGAGATTATGAAGGACCTTCAAAAATGTATGCAAATGAAAATATTAGACAGATTTACCATGGAACTTGCAAATTATTTATTGACAAACGACATACGAGGTATGTTCAAACAATATCGCGAATTTTTAATTTCCGCGGGCTACGTTTATTATGGTTTTTGATATTTTTGTAGCGTTATGTTGGTACTCATGTCCTTACATATGCTGACAAGGTCGGTCATTTTGAATGTTTAGTTAATTTTTGACAGCTGTTGTGCTGGGTTATGTTTTTGTCTTCGATTTTTATCTACATATTTCAGAAAATGGATCAAAGAATCTGCATTAAATTTTGTGTGAAAAACAAAATAAAGTGCGCTGAAGCATTCCGAATGTTGACTGTGGCATATGGTGAAGATACCTTGGACCAAAGCAACGTTTATCGGTGGTACAAAATGTTCTTAGAGGGCGTGGTGCATTATGAGTTCTTGCCACAGGGTAGTACGGTCAATAAAAAATATTACCTGCAAGTTAAGCGCAAATTGCGCGAAGCAATCCGCCAAAAACGCCCGGATTTGTGAAAGAACAAAAACTGACTTTTGCACCATGATAACGCCCCTGCACACACATCGTTACTATTCCCCTGACCTAGCCCCCTGTGACAATTTTTTTTCCCAAAACTGAAAAGGCCCATGCAAGGACGAACCTACGCCACGATTGAGGAGATAAAGACGCCATCAAAGGAGGGGAATTACTTTGAAGGGGACAAAATAGATATTCATGAATAAATATATACTTTTTCAAAAAATGCAAAATTCGCAAATTTTTTTCAAAATACTACGTACACGCAAAGAAAAATTCTATCCACAGGAACGAAATTTTAGACATCTATACTTTATACTTTGGGATACAAATTTAATTTACTTAACAATTTCGTTAATAACATTTAAATTTTGATAACGCTGCAAAATCCAAATAAATCAAAAATATGTAAGTAATCGCAAAACTTCGTCCTGTTCGCTTTAGGACTTATTTAAGGAGTTAAGCCATTTTGAATTTGGAAATGCAAAGTAAAAATTGTTACCAAATGTTGTCCCTTTCGGTTCAGGCCGTTAATTTAAGGACTTTTAGCCATTTTAAGTTTTTGAAAAGCATTGAAATGTTCACCAACAATTTTTGATCAAAAAATTAAACCATTTTATGTCTTGGAAAAGCTATCCAAAATGTTGACAAACAATTAGTGATAACAAAAATGTGCCCCTATTTACATCCTTTTTTGTTCTAGAACCTTTATTTAAGGAGTTAAAGCTATTTTATACTTCGGAAAGGCAATTATAAAACAAAACTACAAATTGTGCAAAAACCCACTGAAAGTACCAAATCATAAATGGGTAGCACGAATTCTCGAGAGGGCGTGTACAACATAGGTCGAACTTATGAAAAAATTCATTAAAAAACAGTTTTTACAATATATTTGTAAAAATCATTGTGACAAGGAAAGGAAATCAACTCAACATCTCACTTCAATTTGGCAAGATTTTTGCAGAATCGTAATCATCATAAAACGCCTACAGCTAATATGAATGGTACTCAAGTTACTGGAATACTTATATTACTTTATATTGTCATCCGAATTAGAAAATGAAAATAAAATAATAAAAATGCATATGTAAATTTTTCTAAGGGCTCTGCAGCTCTGCTTAGCACTAGAGTGCGTGTTTTATAAATGATACCAACCAATCCTCCAAAGTTTCAAAGCCAACCACCCTAAAAATAAACCCTTTTAATTATCACAGTCATACTCATACTCGCCCTGTCTCTCCACAACTCGTGTTTAGTATGGGTCGTAGTTTGGGTCGGCCATAAATTGAAATAAATTTATTTATCATACAAAACCGTCGTAGTTTGCTTTGGGATTGATTTTCATTTAGATTGCTTCGCATTTAGTTACGTACTGTACGTACTCGTACCATTCATTATATCTGAGTGTGAACAAATAATATTTCAGGATTTGGTCCACAATGTCACTTTGCATGCGGGGATGTAGGATGAGCGACTCCGTCTCCGGCGTGTGGGAGGAGGCGTTCTGTGAGGTTAATTACGGAACATTCGGTCAGGTCGTCTGAGATAAAAACTTAAGCAATTCGAATGGGTTTTCGGCGCAATTTGTACTTACATATTTATGTACATGAATGCAAATATATATACACTTTATGGATGATTTAAATTGCTATTTTACTTTAAGATTAACAATTTAAATTAGCTATATGAGAATTAATAAGATACGTACATTTTCACTGATGTACAATGCAATCCACAGGATATGGTCCTGTCAGCAAATCAGGAACCATGCAGGGTCAAACATTTGCTAAACTGTGGCTGATTTTTGGCGTTGAGTGGATGTTGTTTCCATTTTTACAAACCCAAAGTGTTTGTTACGGGTGCCAAAGCTATTTAATTTTGGTACGATTTGGTAAATTTCATAACGATAAAATAACTTCACGAAGAAAAAATCAGGAAACAACAGACTTACTACATTTTACCGATTGTTCAAATTCATAACGGTTTTGGGTGCCCATGTTGGTCACCTACAACATTTTTTTACAAATTTAGACTTTATGAAGTCTGCACAGAATGAAAAAATTGAGTAATCCGTACTTGAATCAAGCCGTAGCGGTGTCAAAAGTACGGTAAGTACGGATTTTCTAAAACCAAGTACAAAATACTTGAATCAAGTACGGATTTTTAAGCCATGAATTCTTAATCACAGCTCACATTGAGCCTGATAAGGCTCGATTTTAAGCCAAAATATTCTTATTTCAAGCATAAAACTATTGATTTAAGAATTTTATGGAATTTTGATTGAATTAAGCCTGCCCAATACTTGATTTAAGCCTGATAATATTTGATTTAAGCCTGATCAGCTCTTGATTTAAGCCTAACCAATACCTAAATCAAGCCTGATCAGTTCTTGATTTAAGCCTAACCAATACTTGATTTAAGCATGACCATACTAGATTTATTGTGCTTTCGTTCAATTTGTACCTATGTACCATTTATATTGATTATACAATTTTTGCTACTGCATTGCAAAGAATGCAATCTTTTTAAAATGGTATGTCAAAAGCTTGACAGCAAAAATAAAAGCTTTGCTGTAATTATTCGAACAAGAATTATTAACAACTTCAAAAAACTTAAATAAAAACAAGTAAAAGCGTTAAGTTCGGCCATGCCGAATCTTATATACCCTCCACCATGGATATCATGTGACCTCACAAAATAGCTCAAACCTAAAGAAAATAACACCGAAAATAAAAAAATATAGTAGATGAGAACAGTAGGAAACATATAGTAGATGAGAACGGTAGGAATCACAGCAAGTTGGATGCTATATATGGGGGCTATATCAAAACATTGACCGATATGGCCCATTTGCAATCCCAAACAACCTGCAACTATAAGAAATATTTATACCAAATTTGATCAACCTAGCTCTATTATTACGGACTGTAGCGTGATTACCACAGACGGACGGACATGGCTAAATCGTCTTAGAATTTTACGACGATTAAGAATATATATACTTTATGGGGTCTCAGATCAATATTTAGAGGTGTTACAAACGGAGTGACAAAATGAATATACTCCCCATGGTGGAGGGTATAAAAAATCACGCCAAGAATGAATTCGCAAACACTGCTTGAAGAAACGAATTGGATATGTTTGCGCACAAATGTTTATACATATACATCTCGTCGATTTATATGCGTGTGTGTTTGATGTTGCGTCAGCCAAAATCAAACACTTAAATGAGAGTGGTTGAGAGTATAATTTTATTGTGCTCAACAATTGTTCTGCCTTTCAGAGATGAAAGTAAGCTTTTTCTTCTTACTTTATGCCATTTTAGGCTTAATTTCCCTTTTCAAGAATTTGTTTCTTGAATTCAAGCATTATGTACTTATTGTAAGCCTTACAGCGCTTGATTTTTTCATTTTAAGGCGATTTATACTTGTTTTAAAAAAACTTAGTACGAACGTACTTAAATTTTTAAGTACGATTTCGGCCTAAATTAAGAATTTTTTACTTGCATATAGTATGTCATTTTTCTTTCTGTGTACATATCTTTTGAACGGAATATCATATTTGAATGATATAAGTACCATTTCAAAGATTTGAATTATTAATGAAGTAATTATTTTTTTCTATTAAGAACATCAAAAGGACTAATATGTCCTTAGTACTTGATTATCCTGAAAAGCATATCCTAACTTTTTTCGTTTTATTTTTAAAAATTACCCACATATTTTACCGCAAAATGTCAAAATTTCCGCAAAATGTAAAAATTTCCGTGGGTTAAACAAATATGAATTTATTAGTGTCCGTCCGTCTGTAAGTTCGACTGAAGAAGATTTACCCATATTTGAAATTACAGAAGTTTCAAGAAAATTATATAGATGTTATAAAGTATTCAATATTTCATTGAATCTCTAAAAAGATTGAACCATTCAGGCCCATCTTCCACAAAAAAAATTATCGATCACAAAAGTTGTTCCTTTTCGATATACGATGGTTTACTTAGGGAGTAATAAAAATTTTAGGTCTCGGAATTGCAACTCAAATGTTGACAAACAATATTTTGATCGCAAAATGTTGAACTTTACGCTCTTGTGTAAGAGGGGAATTAAAATTTAAAAAAAAAAAATTGTTGCAAATACGCTCCATCAATGGGCGTTAAACATTTTATAACATTTCCATCGGTCAATAATTTTTTAATATCAGGTCGAACCAACACTCTCTCTATGATTTGGCAATGACAATTTGGGAAACAGCTTTCTCAAGTACTTAAAAGCCGGTCACCCAGCGTAGAGTGCCTTGGCGAGAACTGGAAAACTAGAACCAATCTTTAAAAACGAAACCCGGATTGACTTCAGCGCCTCTAATAATGTTAAGATTTGTTCTCATCGGCTCAACTCCAAAATTTAACCGAAATTTGTAAACTTGTGTAATTGTTGATATGGATTTAAATGAAACCCTATTATTGATACTATTCTTCTGGCTACTATCTAAATAACTATTAACTACAAATAACATCAATGATCGCTTTTAATATTATATATATTGTGTTTATATCCAATGGGATTTGAGGATCCGTTGAATGAAAATCAGCCACGAAACCACTACATCTCCAACGATGACAGTATTTTCAAGAAACTCCAAAGTTTCAAATTCTAAATCTTTATATCAAAATACATTTTTGTTGCTAACTGTGACAAAAGAAGAACATAACATAGTTTAATGAATACGCTTGAAATGTATGGACCACCACTTTAGAAGTGCTGCTCTGGGGAGTTATATATATTTTAAGTGTTGGAAATGCAGTTGAATCAAAATAAGTGATAACAAAATCTCGTTCTTTTTGCCCTAAGCAGCTATAGCCTTTTAAACTCGATGAAATGCAATCCAAAATGTCGACCTACAATTGGATGAACCCCAATTTTTTTTATTTTCTCTCTTGTAGGGCAATGGAAATGCAATTCAAAATATTTAATATTTTAAATATTTATTTTATATTTTCCTCCAATTAGACGCTTTTTATGGAGTTATAACCCCTAAAATATCGAATTTCGGATTGAATAGGATACAATGGGTCAAAAAGGTATCTATGTATATGGAACCGCCCAAAATCTAAATGGATATGAAAGTAAATGCGCCAAAAAATGTTTGCAATGTCAAACTCAATTTGTATTTTTCTACTGACATTCAACCTAGACAGATATTTTTGTTTATGTTGAACAATAAAAAAACTGTTTTTGTTGAGCCAATATAACCTCATCTACATATGAACATAGCCTGAGACAGATGAAAATATTACAACACACTAAATTTTAAATCAATAGTTCACCCCTTTCGTACTTCTACCAGCCAGACAGACCCACGGAAAGACTTACTTCAAAGTTCACATCCGAAGGTATTCCCTTGGGGTATTCACCGATAGAGCTTTCATAAACCGCTGCTTGAGTAAAATCATACGTGTATTTTGGCCTAATAAAATCTCCAATGGAAACCTATAATTCAGGAAATCCGACGCCGCAAGTGGAAATGTATTGGTCATACCCTCAGAAAGCGGCGGGCCGACTTCGCACGCACATCCCTCGATTTTATCACACAGGGAAGCCGCAGAAGAGGAAGACCTGCCCATACGTGGAGACGCCTGGTAGACGCAGAAGGCACAGAGAAAGGATACGCATGAAGTAAAAAAAAACCTGGCCTTAGATACAATGAAGTGGAAAGATTTTGCTACGGCCTATGCTCCTCTTAGAAACTATGGGAAAATATATACACCGAAAGAGTGTCGTTATACCCAAAATGTTTGGTACAAATCCTTGTAAGGACTTTCAAAGTCATGTGAGCAATGTCCGTCCATCCGTTCTGCGGAGGTGCACGGTAACGAAAGGAGTAACCGATTAACTTCAAATTTGGTATGCAGCAATATTTTTGTCTACCTCAGGCTAATTTCGAAGGTGAGTCATATTGATCCAATCTTTGTAGTATCTCCCCCGCAAAGGGCTAATATTTATTTAAATATTGATTATCTAATTATCTGATTAGCTTCCATACTAGTTATCTGAATAATCTGGTACTCCCACACAAATTGAGATGTTCATTACAGCACTATCTGCATATATCTATGGTTTTCAAACATAACTGCACACATCAAAAAATCGAAATGTTCAGGAGAGCCAAAATACTTTTTCTCTCACAGTACATTTGATACTACAGAATAAGCTATATGGTTTAAATGGTTCATAACTTTTTATACCCTACACCACACTGTGGTACAGGGTATTATTACTTTGTGCATTTGTTTGTAACACCCATAAGGAGAAGAAATATACCCATCGTTTATTATACCGATCGACTTAGAATCACTTTCTGAGTTGATTTAGCTATGTCCGTCTGTCTGTGCATGCATTCTTGCCCATTCTTTCCCATATATATGTTACCCCGATTTGACATGTAAGCGCTGTAAACACTTCATTTTATATCCGATCAGTATGAAATTTGGAAAAAGAGAGTTTCTTATTACATGAATGAACACTGTTAAGTTTGGAAGAAATCGGTTCAGATTTAGATATAGCCCCCATATATATGTAACCACCGATTTGACATGTAAGCGCTGTAAAAACTGTATTTTATACCCGATCAGTGCGAAATTCGGCAAAAGAGGTTTCTTTCTACATGCAGAAATACTGCCAATTTCAGAGAAAATCGGTTCAGATTAAGATATAGCCCACATATATATCTGTGGTCACAAGGCATAACAGCATATGTCTGTTTTTAAAACTTTTCAGGAGAGAACTTTAAAGGTTTGTATCGATATAAACATCAATTTGTAATGCAGTGACACAGTGGGATATGCTGCCTTATATAGATAACTGAACGAGGGATCATCAAAAAAAGGTGTCACAATATGTAATCGAAGATGGGGAACATTATGGCATTAATAACTCAGTTTGAGCATAACTCGAGTTATGCTGTCATGGCTTGTGACCACAGATATGTTACCCCCGATTTGACATGTAAGCGCTGTAGAGACTGTATTGTATATCCGATCAGTACGAAATTCGACAGAAAGAGGTCTTTTTACATGAGTATTCAGGGAAAATCCTGATTTGGTATCAAAGCGCTATAGAAGTTGTACTTTACTTCCGATCATTAAAATTTTCCAGATAGATGTTTCTCAATTTAAGAACGAATATTGCTTAATTTAGCGATTATAGGTTCAGAATTATCGCAGTGACCCTTATCGCATTGTTGGGGAGGTGTAGGGAATTATATAGTCGGCCCCGCCCGACTAACTGCCTTTCCTTACTGGTTTATTTATGCGATTATTATACATTTTTTTATATACAGTATACGAGAATTATTATTGAAATTTTTTGCAATTAGCTTTTAAAAAATGATATTCTGTAAGTGATGTCCATTTCCTGCTTCGCACATATGTGCTCTTTTTAGAATAATTTCAATGTTCAACTGTTGAGTGCTGACAAAAAAATTGACTAACATGGGAGCATCACAATCGACGGATGGATAATGATCTCGAAATCGCAAATTTTCCAGAAAACCACAGATATATTCTGTAGCATTTATCCAAGTGTTTTCATATTCAGCATTTTATGGTGATTTCGCTTCTGAAAAATAATGTCACCACATCTTGTTGCGACATTTTAAAAATTCCCCCTGCGCCCTCTGCTAATTTTGCATCGGCACAATCGAACAAAAATCGTGCGGTGAGTTAACCCCATACCTACATTCTTGCGCAGCCATTTGGTAGTGCATTAAGAATGTACGCTTTCATTAAGGTTTGGTTCTCAAGTCTGCTTTTTGACGGTGCAATACTCCACATCGTGGACTGGGCTGAGTGTGAAAAATGCGATATTTTCGCACTTGCGGAGAGTAATAATTTTACAAACGACTAAAAAATGTCGCACTTGCGCGGTGCAAAATTTCAGCCCTGTATTTAATCGAAGGTGTGGACGATGTCCTGCAAAACAGATGTTTTTTCGGCATCGAGCGTATAGCCTAAATACCACGAGCGTGTTTTTTACTAATGGAGTTTGGACAGATGCTTTATTTAGGTGGCGCCGTAGAGTATTCTTTGTTTTTAGTTTTTATTATGAGTTAAAAGGCTACTTTTTGCATTTTTGTTTTCGATTCAGACCATGAAAAATGCAGCAGTACAAGAGAGTGTAGGCGACATTATTAAAATGCTGCTCTCTGACAGGTCGACATCACTTTTTAGAAATGAAAACACCACGTTTCTGGTTCCCAGACACAAAGTGCGGGTATAGCTTATGGTGTTTTCTTTTGTGCCAAAAAATGCTACATTTTTTATGCCTTTCGCCCTAAAAATGCCTTTATGTATTCGATTGTAAAATAAATGCTGCACTGTGAAAGGGTTTCGTTTTCTTTTGTGAAAAATGTCGCACTTGCACGGGGCAAAAATGCAAAATTTCAGCCCTGTATTTAATCGAAGGGGTGGACGATGCCCTACAAAACAGATGTTTTTTCGGCGTCGAGCGAATAGCCTAAATAACCGGTGTTTTTTTAGTTTACAGGGAAACTCTATCAACATTCAATCCACTCCGAATGGGTTCATGAACTGAATAAGCTTTGCATAAATGTTTTTAAAATAGAGCTAAATTTTTGTGGTAGCTTTTGTGTTTGATGATAAGTTTATAATAAAGCTTTTCACCGAACTTCAGCTTATTGTCGTAAAGCTCTTCTCGGAACTGCGTCTTGAGTATTAAGATACACTTTCAAATCTAACAGATATAAACAATTATAAACATTACTAATATTAGAAATACTCGTACATGTGCATATAAATCGTGTCCGTGGATGTTAATTAATTAATCAATATTCACATTTAGGTGTTTACTTTGAATAATGTACGAGTTTTTGTACCCTCCACAACACAAGGTATTATCAGTTTGTTTTATGGCAGATCTTTATAACATCTACTGAGCTAGACTCAGCTTAAAATAAACGACTCAGAATCACTAGTTTACTTTAACCACACGCTGAAAAAAAATCGCTTCTGTAGTATATTGTCCCAAACATATTCGGCTTGAAATATACATATGTTTAGAGTACACTCCAAATATATAATATTTGACACACACAAATATTATATGTTTGCGAGAATATTGTTCTAAACAAAAATATGTTCCCATTCTAATATTTTATTATTTGGAACTAGTATTTCCGAAACAAAGATTAGTTTGTATTTAATTATTTTGGCAATGTATCAATGCCTTGATTTAAAGACAAGTTTTCTGTTTTTCAGGTGCTCAAAGATAATTTTTTTTATAAATTTTAAATGTTTTTAAAATTTAATTAAAACTTAAATCGTATAATCTTTCGTGAATATAAATTGCATTGATGGATTGACAAAAAGTGATGAATTGGAATATTTATAAATTAAAAGACATTTTTAGCTATAAAGTTTAAAACGAAAGCTAGGAAAAACTAACTAAAATTCGAAAAAATCAGCAAAGTTTTAAACATTTTTTTAAATAAAATATGTTTGGAAAACTTCTTAAACAATAACTTTGTTTGTAGGTACACACATATTTTATTTGTGAAAGTCAGTTAGCAAATATATTATGTTCTAATATATTAATATATGCGTTCCAAACAAGATTTCTTGATTTTCAAATAAAATTTATTTGTTAACAAATATATAGTATTTGAAAAAATCGCTTCCAAATATATTTTCTTTCAATTCAAACATATCAAAAATGACGATTTTCCCCCGTGCATGTCTGTCCATATTAACCCGTCCCGAATTTACAAGTAGCAATTCAATTCTGATCTGCATGAAATTTGGTGAAAAGTGTTTTTATTTTCAGCAGGGACGAAGCCTTTTTAAATTGGTCAAAATCGGTTAAAATTTATATATACTTCAGATCAGATACACATACATGTAATACCCGATCTCGCATTTAAGCGGTATACGTAAGAACAAAAATGTTCAGCAGATCTTTATGAAATTTGATTGAGGAACGTTTTTTTATGAAACAGTAACAAACCCTGACAAATGTCATATAGTTATACGAGTATCGATACCTCAAATCTAAGTCGACTTAGCATGTTTTTAGGGATATTACATTTCTAATTTCTAAATATTCCAAATTATACATATTTTGTTTTTGCACTTAGTACATATTTTGTTTCCAAATTATACTCAGTCACAATTTGGTGTTTATACGTCAACCCAATCACAAGTTATTCACAAAACAGTACAGGTAATTCGATTTTTATTATAAAGGAATTCCACACAAAATTTTCAACAAATCTGTATGAAATCCCTTAATTTTTAGAAATCTGTTCAGACTTAGGAATATCAGAAAGTTGCAAATTTTGAGGAAAATTCTTTTATATTTATAATTGTTGATTCATCGTGAGGTTTGATTTATACACGGGGCAAAATCGCCTTTTTTGATATGTTTGAATCGAAAGAAAATATATTTGGAACACAAATTTTTAAATATTATATATTTCTGAGCAAATAAATTCTATTTGAAAATCAATAAAATATATTTGGAACGAATATATTAATATATTACAACAAAATATATTTGCAAACTAAAGTTCTCAAATAAAGTATATGTTTAAGTACAAATAAAATTATTCTTTAGGAATTTCTCCCAATACTTTTTATTTAAAAAATAATTTCAAATCTTGTGCTGACTTTTTTTTATTTTTTTTTTTAATTTTTTCTTGGTTCCTATTTGTACCTCCCAGTTATGATACCTTATGCAGCATTGACTTTTGTTTCAAATCAAACATTTTAAATTTAAGTATTCCAAGCCATCATTAGTTGTCAATCCCCCGAAAAATTTATTTTGATCCAAAATTATAGAATTTCAGTTATTATTTTTACGAACATTAAAAATTTCTAAAAAAAAATATTTTGAATTACTGAACAATATAACGCTATTTAGGTACTTTCTGAATACTTAAGTGCAAATTTTTAATTTGTTTCGAAAAATAATAGTCCCAAACAAAAAAAATTGGAGTAAACAAAGATTTGTTTAGAACAACATCTTCCCAAATATATAACCTTTGTTTGTACCCAAATATTATATATTTAGAGTGTACCCTAAACATTTATATGTTTCAAGCCGAATATGTTTGGGACAATATACTACAGGAGCGATTTTTTTTCAGCGTGTATGTAATGTAAAATAAAACACATAAATTTGAAAGTGAACTTAAAATTGTTGTTATCGGTTAAAAGAACAATTTATGGCATTTACTGTTTGAAAATGATATCGTATAAATGTTGGCCATGACTACGTTGGCCCATTCGGAAGGTCCAATTTTGGGCCACTCGTTCGAGCATAGCGACTGCACGCTGAAAAAAAATCGCTTCTGTAGTATATTGTCCCAAACATATTCGGCTTGAAACATATAAATGTTCAGGGAACACTCTAAACATATAATATTTGGTACACACAAAGGTTATATGTTTGGGAAGATGATGTTATAAACAAATCTTTATTTGGGACTATTATTTCCGAAACAAATAAAAAATTCACATTTAAGTATTCAGAAAATACCTAAATTGTGTTATATTGTTCAGTAATTGAAAACAATTTTTTAGAAATTGTTTAATGTTCGTAAAAATAGTAATTAAAATCCTATTTTCTTGGATCAAAATTATTTTTTTGGGGGATTGACAACTAATGATGGCTTGGAATGCTCAGAAATTGAAATAATTGATTTTAAACAGAAGTCAATGCTGCATATGGTATCATAACTGGGAGGTACAATTGGGAACCAAGAAAAAATTACAAATGAAATTCGAAAAAGCCAGCAAAAGATTTGAAAATCTTTTTTAAATAAAAAATCTTTTGGAGAAATTCAATAATTTTATTTGTACTTAAACACATATTTTATTTGGGAAATTTAGTTTGCAAATATATTTTGTTGTAATATATTAATATATGCGTTCCAAATTTATTTTATTGATTTCCAAATAAAATTTATTTGTTCAGAAATATATAATATTTAAAAATTTGTGTTCCAAATATATTTTCTTTCCATTCAAACATATCAAAAAAGGCGATTTTGCCCCGTGTGGTCTCGCGAATAACACGAGTAATATTGACTTCCAAAGCGTCAATCGTGGCCGGCTTATTCCTGAAGACCTCAGGCTATAGATATCCCCATAGTAATTAGTTCAAAGCTGTCATATCGCACAATTCATTGTTCATTCAAGGTCATTGTTTCACGCTCTATATGCCTCGTAGCGCCGTCTTGTTGAAACCAGGGATCACCCACACCATGCGCTTGAATTTCAGGAAGCACATAGACCATTAACATGGTGCGATAACTGTTATACAGTGCAACAACCAAAATGGGAATGGAACGAAACCAATTGCAAATGAAAGTTGACATTATCCATAAAAAAACCTTCAAGAGTTTTTTTTTTCAGTTCAGTGCGAAAGTGGCTGCCCTATGTCCTCGATAGCCTCACGAATTCTGTCTTTGAGGTCTTGAATCGACGCTGGGCTGTTGACGTAGACCTTATCTTCGAGAGATAACACGGTCCGGAAACTTTTCCCGTAACACTTTTCGTTGCTTGTGTGGCACGTAGCGCCGACTTGTTGAAAGTAAACCGATCATAAAAAATCATTAATCATCTCTCGATAGCGCAATCCATTCACCGTGACTGTTTATCCAACCTCATTTTCGAAAGAGTAAGGTCCAATGACCCCGCCGGACCACAGACCGCACCAAACAGTCACACGTTGAGGATGGAGAGACTTCTCAACAATAACTCTTGGGTTTTCCAAGCCCCAGATGCGACAATTTAGCTTGTTGACGTTGCCACCGAGGTGGAAATGGGCCTCATCAGTCATGAAGATTTTGTATCGTTCATATCGTTTTTTGAATGTTTTGTATCGTTTGATGATCGTGTATCGTTCCATTTTTAGTAATGGGGTAGTTTCTACTTGTCAAATGTCTAAGAATAAAAACTCCAAATGTGACAGCTACCGAAATACCGGGTGATTCAAATAACACCTCTTGTTGGAAATCCTGTATAAACGGACTAATAAAATGTACTTCGTTTTTTTTTCTATGAAAATCGACAAGAAATAGCACCATTAGTATGACAGCGCCATCTTGCGTGAGTTGTAGGTAAAAATAAATATCAAAAATTAATTCCTCTACCACAAAAACAGTAAGATACCACAGCTTTCCATGATAATAAAAAGAAATAAGCAGTATTCATTTTTCAAATTTTCAATGATCTATTCTTGTTAGACAGCGTTACAAAATCACCAAATGAGTGTAAAAAAAATGTCGCACTGAACTTAAAAAAACCCTTGAAGGTTTTGTTATGGATAATGTCAACTTTCATTTGCAATTGGTCTCATCCCATTCGTAAAGTTCGATTTTGTACAGTGTTACCATAACAGTGTTACCGTAACATTCTGATATTCCTCATTTTTGAAGAAATATGGACCAATGATTCCACCAGCCCATAAACCATATCATACCGTTATTTTTAATGGATGTAATGCTAGCTCTTAGTACACTTCGGGTTGGTCATCAATATCCATTGAGCCAGAAATGTGCTTCATCACTGAACAAAATTTCACGGTAAAACACCGGATTTTCATTGAGTTTTTCCAGATCCCATTCATTGAATTTGGAGAAGCTGTCGTGGTGTCAGTCTTTCCATAATGACTTGTCAAACCATACTGAACAAAAAAAAATTACAAATCTGTTTGAAATAAGTCACGCGTGATCTATAAAAAGAGTATATTGAAAATCAAACCTCACGATGACTCAATTTTGCGTAAAAGAGGATTAAGGATTTTGGCACAGAGAAATGTAATGAGTCATGAACTACAATAACCGACCAGCCCAAAACGTGAATTTATCTGCTCACCAAAGTGTTCTCTCCATAAATCCATTGATTGATGCGATGTGTGGGAAGTGGCGCCGTCTTGTTGAAACCAAATGTCGCCGAGATCACGAGCTTCAATTTCAGACATCAAATATTCGGTTATTATGACACGATAACGGTCGCCATTGACGGTCACGTTCTCACCGGCATCAGTTTTGAAGAAATATGGACCGATGATTCCGGTACGTCGGATCGGGAATCAGTCGATGGCAAAAAGATAGCTCTTAACGAGAGCTAAAATATTGCTCATGGGTGTCAAGGTCGTGGGTCGACTGGAAAGTGTTTTTTTATTTAAAAAAAAATGGACTTAGCGCAATTTTGATAATAAAACTAAATAATTTGTAAATGTTGTTCAGGCGTAAGTCTTTCCATGATGAAATGCCAAACAATACTTAACAAAAATAGCATGACACGACTCACACGTGATCTGTCAAAAAAAGCTATTGAAAAAATTATCTCTTCTTGGATCACCCATTATAAATCTTCTCATTTGTTATTTCCTTACTCCGGTACCACCAAGCTGCTTTAGGGTATCATAAAGTCGGCTCCGTCCATTTTTGGGCTTTCTTTACTTGTTTTTATAGAACACATTTTTATGCCATACACATTTGTTGGACCGTCTTAGACTTTAAAATCCCAAATATCTAACTCCTTTCAAAAAATAGTTGCTGTGTTTCGGTTTTTGAAATTACATCATTTATTATCCATGATTATCTCGCAAAGTACAATAGCAGTAGTCATATCTTAAATTCCCGAATATGATCTGTGACGAACATAACGGCCATATTCATGATCAATTGGCTGATCAGTTCCATCAACAATACCAAGGCCTCGCGTTGCGAAAGATACACGTCCACTGTATTGCCCAAAACGACCAAACTCACGTTTCTCTCGGCCTACTTCGTCCACGGATGGAACATTGTCATCATTTAGTTCTTCCGCTGATGCAATACATAACATCGCCATTAATAGCACACAAATGATGGACGAAATTAGTAGAATTCTCATGTTGCTAAAGTCAAGAAGAGACGACGAATGTATCCACCGATTGATTGACAAAACTCAAATGAAACACTGGAAAAAACTTGTATTCGCTTTTATATGAACGCGATTGAAACCGGTCTTTTTTTGTTGAAGTTACAAAGCAAGAATAACACATTAACTATTTAGTCACCAAAGTTTTGGAACACGAGTATGAAAGCCATGCGAAATTCCGTTCTCTTGAAAGTAATTATAATTCAATCCGTTTTTAAGGTAATTAGAAATGTGACTTTTGTCATGGCTTCTATTATTAATCTCGTTTGAGATTATTGTTTTTGATTTCCGATTATTGTATTTTAAAACAAAAGCCATGTACAGTGGGTTCCCGACTGAACGAATAGTCATCTAAATAAATAAATCCGCAACAGACGAATTTAAAGTTTAATATCCTTAAATATTCCTCTTTCTTTTATGTATTGAGATTTTTCTGATAAATATGCAAAAACGGTTCCTTCAGAGAACACTAACGTTATTTATTTTTTTAGTGTTACTGTTCGCGAACGGTACTACTATGATAACGTACCGTTCATAGAACACGACGAACGGTACACTATGATAACGTACGGTTCATAGAACAGTATCACTACGTCGTAGTGATACTGTTCATTTGAACAGAACACTAACAGTATCACTACGTTTAGCGTTCCGTTCTTTTGTATATTTGACCACAGGTCGCAAATATGAAGCAATCTTAATTAAAATTGGTACAGAGTTATTTCTTAACCCAGGGACGATCCCTATTTAAAATGGGGCATATCGGTCCATTCCTTGATATAGCCCCCATACGAAGGTCCCTTTCGATAAGACATATTTACGCATTTTTTAACCGACCAAGCTGAAATTTAAATATTTGTACCGTGTATTACATTCAATCGACGAACGTAGAGACAACGAACGTATCCACCGATTGATTGACAAAACTCAAATGAAACACTGGAAAAAACTTGTATTCGCTTTTATATGGACGCGATTGAAACCGGTCTTTTTTTGTTGAAGTTACAAAGCAAGAATAACACATTAACTATTTAGTCACCAAAGTTTTGGAACACGAGTACGAAAGCTATGCGAAATTCCGTTCTCTTGAAAGTAATTATAATTCAATCCGTTTTTAAGGTAATTAGAAATGTGACTTTTGTTATGGCTTCTATTATTAATCTCGTTTGAGATTATTGTTTTTGATTTCCGATTATTGTATTTTAAAACAAAAGCCATGTACGGTGGGTTCCCGACTGAACGAATAGTCATCTAAATAAATAAATCCGCAACAGACGAATTTAAAATTTAATATCCTTAAATATTCCTCTTTCTTTTATGTATTAAGTTTTTTCTGATAAATATGCAAAAACGGTTCCTTCAGAGAACACTAACGTTATTTATTTTTTTAGTGTTACTGTTCGCGAACGGTACCACTATGATAACGTACCGTTCATAGAACACGACGAACGGTACACTATGATAACGTACGGCTCATAGAACAGTATCACTACGTCGTAGTGATACTAGGCGTGTTTTCGTTACACCATAAGTGCTTAATTTGTATGGGGAGCTAAGCACTTTTAAGCACTATTAGTTCCCGATGAAGTTTGGTGCTTGTGTTCATGTCTTAATCGAGTATGATGTTGCCAGATTGGGCACCCTATATTTAGCAATATGGCATCCCATTTTTGGAGAGATTTTATCAATTATTGTGAATTAACGGAAAGAAGAAGAATAAAAATGGGAAATTATTTTAATATTTGCAAAAAGAGTGTATACAATTGAACATAGAATAGTAAATATATGTTTTATAAACACTTTTCACGAATTTTTTGTCTGTTTCGCACTGTTCTTTCTTCGCAACTCATGACACCATTGCTACCAGATAGTGAAAATCCGCCACTTATTGCTTATGTGCCAGTTAGTGGAAGTCAGTTGTTTTCGTTGCAAAGTGCTAAACTAAAAGTGCTAGCTTGTAACGAAAACATGCCTACTATTCATTTGAACAGAACACTAACAGTATCACTACGTTTAGCGTTCCGTTCTTTTGTATATTTGACACCACAGGTCGCAAATATGAAGCAATCTTAATGAAAATTGGTACAGAGTTATTTCTTAACCCAGGGACGATCCCTATTTAAAATGGGGCATATCGGTCCATTCCTTGATATAGCCCCCATACGAAGGTCCCTTTCGATAAGACATATTTACGCACTAGAGAGCGAATTTTTTAACCAAGAAACTTTTTGGGAGTTCAAAAAATTGCTAACTTCTTCTTTGGATGTTCTCAAAAAGTGATTCCGTAGGAAGTAATTCCATGTTGCTGGGATATACATATATGGGGGATATATCTGAATCTTAGCCGATTTGAACAACCCTTCCCGAAAAAAGTGCATCCAGTGCTTTAATAATGTTTAAGGCACTGTATGCACTTTTTTCGTGGAATGATTGTTCCGCATTTTTTCTCCAATTCAATATCTACAACTTTGCTTCAGACACAAAAGAAATATTCCGTACCGAGAAAAAATATAGAAAAGGTGATAAACATCCAAATTGAGCAAAAATCGTATGCCCATTAAATTTTTAATTGAACCAACTTTATCAAACGAATGATGCAGAAATTCTTATTTTGGGTCTACTGTCACGTCCAATTCTCAGAATTGAATCCCAAAATAATGTGTTGTACTGTGTTATTATCAATTTAAATTGCATTTAATAACTAGAAAGTAATAAGCTGTTAACTTTTGGTGCAAAATAGTCCAATTGTGTGGGATGTACCAAAAGTGGCGTAACAAAAACGACGACTTTTCTCTCGACTCTAGGTACTATAAAAGCATTACACTGTACACAAGATTAAGTATTTGTATGAACTGATATTAAAGCTATAAGCAGTTAACTATTGGTGCAAAATTGACCATTTGTGTGGGAGGTACCAATTTTTTCAGTGGAATGTAGGTCCGATAAATGCATTATACTAAAGAAAGTTTCAAGTATTTTTGTGCAACAAATTTAAAGTTATAAGCATCAAACTTTTGTGGACAAAATGGTCCATTTGTGTGGGATGGCCCAAAAGAGGCGTGCCAATAACCCCCACTTTTCACTGGACTCAAGATACTATTAAAGCACAACACTGCACAAAATGTAAAGTATTTGTGTGAACTGGTTAGTTAGAAGCAGTCAACTTCTGGGGAAAATGTCCCATTTTTTTGGGAGGTACCAAAAGGGGCGTACCAATAACGCCCACTTTTCACTACACTCCAGGTACTATAAAAGCATTACACTGTACAACATTTCAAATATTTGTGTGCACTGGTATTAAGTATATAAGCAGTTAAATTGTTGTACATCAATGATCCATTTGTATGGGAGGTACCAAAAAGGGTGGTGACACTTCGCCCATTTCATTTTCTCAAGGTGATAGCGATGGATAAACTATTACTATGTGATAAATTACGGATTATTCGGATAAGTAGTATAGAAGTTATTACAGAATCAATATTTCACTAAATTGTAACCCTTTGTGAGGGAGGTACTAGTAGGAGCGAACCAATATGGCCCATCTTTGAACATAGCCTGAGATAGGAAAAATGTTGTCACATGCCAAATTTGAAGTCAATCCGTTACTCTTTACGAGTTATCGTGCGCTCCAGTCAGTCAGACAGACGGACGGACTGGTTAGAGATCGAAGCGTCCTCTATCATCCCATCCTCTAAAGTATTAAGAAAAATTGCAATTTATCTTGTTATTGTAATTTTCAGTCTAAAAACCTGCTAAAATTGCTATAACTTTGTATCCCCTCATCTTAGAGAGGAGGGTATATATCATTTGCTACGAGCCAAAAGTGTAACACATCGAAGGAGTGACCTAAGACCTTAAGTATGTTCGGCGGATATCAGTTTTGGAACATTTTAAGTCGAATGAGCAATGTCCGTCCGTCCGTCTGTCTGTCTTCCGGCTGGTGACCACGATAACTATCGAAAGGAGTAACCTACTGACTTCAAATTTTGTATTATAATATTAGTCCACTCCTTCTAGTATCTCCCCCACAAAGGGTTAACATTTAGTGAAATATTGATTATTTAATAACTTCTATACTAATTATTTGACTCCTCTAAAATTCTACACATAGCATTTGTTTAGTAGTCGCTATTACCTCGAGAAAAATGGGAAAAGTTGCCACGCCCCCTTTGGTACCTCCCACGCAAATGTAAAATTTTGAACCAAAAGTTAAAATCTTATAACTTTATTACCAGTGGATACACAGATTTTAAATTTCGTACAGTGTAATGGTTTAATATAGCGTGATCCATTTCGAGGTTCCCTACTTTTTTAAAGAAAAAACACAGAAAATTCAAATTGAATGGGGAATGTTTATTATCATTTGAAAGAACATTCTTTGGCATTTATTTTTTGAAGATTATGTCTATCAAATGTTGGTCGCGGCTACGTCTCAGATGGTCTATCCGTTGAGTCCAATATTCGATGACTCGTTCGAGCATTTCGACTGGTAACTGGCGAATGATGATGTTTTGCTCCAAGGCGTGAATCGAAGCTGGTTTGTCCGCATAAACTTTAGACTTTACATATCCCCACAGCAAAAAGTCTAACGGTGTGATATCACACGATCTTGGTGGCCAATCGACCGAGCCATAACGTGAAATTATCTGCTCACCGAAGTGTTCTCTCAATACATCCATTGATTGATGCGATGTGTAGGAAGTGGCGCCGTCTTGTTGAAACCAAATGTCGCCGAGATCACGAGCTTAAATTTCAGGCATCAAATAGTCGGTTATCATGGCACGATAACGGTCGCCATTGACGGTTACGTTCTTACCGGCATCATTTTTGAAAAAATATAGACCAATGATTCCACCGGCCCACAAACCACACCAAACCGTTGTTTTTTCTGGATAAAGTGGCAGCTCTTGAATCTCTTCAGGTTGCTCTTCGTCCCAAATGCGGTAACTTTGCTTTTTTACATACCCATTGAACCAGAAATGGGCCTCATCGCTGAACAAAATTTGGTTCGAAAACGTCGGATGTTCTGGGAACTTTTCAAGAGCCAATAGAGCGAAGCGATGTCGCTTGGGAAGGTCGGGCGGCTCTTGCACAAGCTTTGTTTTGTATGCTTTCAATTTAAGATCTCGACGTAAAATGCGCCAAGTCGTTCCATACGTCAGTCCGAGTTGCTGCGAACGGCGCCGAATCGACTCTCCACGGTCTTCGTGTACACTCTCAGCTACGGCGCTACATTTTCTTCACTGCGTGCTGGACGTGGTCTATTCGGTCGAATATTATCCCATAATGAATGCTGGGTCTAAAGATGGGTGATGGTGTTGCGAATTATACGCTCAGTAGGCCGATTATGTTGACCATAAGTTGAGCGAAATGCACGAAACACATTCCTCACAGAACGTGAATTTTCGTAATAAAGTTGAACGATTTGTAAACGTTGTTCAGGCATAAGGCTTTCCTTGATGAAATGCCACACAATACTAAACAAAATAACATGACAGAATGACACGACTCACACGTGATCTGTCAAAAAATGGGCATTATTTCCACGCTCTTTTTGGTACATCCCACACAAATGGACCATTTTGTACCAAAAGTTTCCAGCATATAACTTTAATACCAGTGCATACAAATACTTGAAATTTTGTACAGTGTAATGCTTTTATAGTACCTAGACTCTAGGTAGAGAAAAGTGGCCTTATTTGGCAAGCCCCTTTTTATACCAAAAGTTACCAGATTATAACTTTAATACCAGTGCATACAAATACGTGAAATTTTGTACAATGTAATGCTTTTATAGTACCTATAGTTCAGAGAAAAATGGGCGTTTATGGCACGTTCCATTTGGTACCTCCCACACAAATTGACCTTTTTGCACCAAAGCAGCTTTTAACTTTAATACCCGTGCATACAAATACTTGAAATTTCGTACATTGCAATGCTTTTATAGTGCCTAAAGTCTAGAGAAAAGTGGCCGTTATTGGCACGCCCCTTTTGGTACCCCCACACAAGTGGACCATTTTACACCAAAAGTTAATAGCTAATAACTTTAATACCAGTACATACTTTAAAGTTATTAATTGCAATTTAAATTGATAATAATTTAATTAAAACAAAAAAATAAATACATTTACTAATATTTTTTTGGGACTCAAGTTGAGGGGATTCATAAGTCGGTTTACCCGACTGAACTTTCTTACTTGTTTCTAACAAATCTGACTTTATGATAAAAGCTATATTGAATAATATACCATTTTTGGTGATGGGTTGTTTCTATAACAAAATGGTGCCGTGACATATCTCTCAACGGACATAACGCCCAAAAGGATTCCGGGAGTAATGTCCTCATATAATATAGGATATAACACCCAAAGTTTTTGGGACTTTTGTCCGACGTTATCGATTGGACATAACGGCCAATGGGAGTTATGTCCTTTTGATTAATTTACATAATTTTCTTAGGGAAATGCAATTTTATTCCGAATGTTTAATTTAGTTCAAGTAAAGGAGTAAATATTTATAACATATTTATATTATGAAATATAATACATTTGATAATATATATATATTACTCAATACCATCATAATTTTATTTAAATGAAAAACTTTCTGAACATTTTTATTAATTTCTTTAAGACATTGAAGACCACATTTTTCCATGTCTGCATGGTTTCAAAATTGTATTTACTCTACTCATAGATTTTTAAAAGTCTGGAGTAAAAGTTGTTGGCTTAAGTTTGAGATATTTGAGACTATAAACTTTAGATTATGCTCAAATGATTTCTGTTTTTATTAGCCATTAGTATGAACGCAAATAGGAAAACCTGCAAATAAGTAATTAACATAAATGCGTTTATCATAGATGAAACGATTTGTAGCGATACAAAATTTTAAAATTTTTTAATCATGCGATTTCAAAAAATATTCATTGAACATTGAATTTTTTTAAATAGCGAAATTTTTAAAAATTAGTTTCGCCTTCTGTCCTAAATTCAATGAATTCTTTTTTTAATCTATACTTTTTTTATACGTTGGAGATTTGTATACTTACATGTCTATCTTGAGAAATGTAGATTATTAATAATTGCTTGGGACCACAGAAAAATTCGCATCCATCATACAGTGACGATAAATGGGATAAATATTCCTTTAGATTCATTTGATGATGGATGGTGACAAAAATAATGTGTAGGAAATATCTTCTTCGATTCTGTTTGATAAAATTTTTCCGTGCTGTTACTTTGGCACAACAAAAGTCTGTCATAAATGAGTCATTTTTGAATAAATTTATGACGTTGCATTTTAATAAAAATAACCTATTGAGCTACATTTTCATCACTTTGGGTGTTATGGCCGAGGTTTGTTAAGGACATAAGTCCCAATATACATTGGGTGTAATGTCCGAGAACGCTCTGCGGACATTACGCCCAACAAATTTTGGGAATTATGTCCAAATATACTGAAGGAATTAAGTCCCAAAATCGTGTTGGGAGTTAAGTCCGGGAACCCCAAAAATTTTGTCAAAATAATGTGACTTTCACTCACGAAAATATACATACATTTGGAAATTTGAATCTTAAGTTTGACATACACATTTTTTATTGCATGTTTTTCTTTATCAGTATTTTATTGTATACAGCATAAGTATATTTGTTGAATTAACATTCAAACTAAGAAATTGTTCATTAAATCGGTAATCCACTGTGGCTGCAAAGTGTTTATGCCAATGGTAATTACTGTATTGAACAACGTTGCTTTTCAAAGTCATATATATGCGATGATTTAAAAAACCGGATTTAAAAAGCCGGTAGATGGAATAGTAGCAAATATGTATTGACACTCTGTCCGATTACAATGGGTTACAGCCAAAGAGAATGATGAGTCATATCACAAGTTGTTATTCAAATTAACATGATAAATAAAAACAAGTTAGATTCAGCCGTGTAAAACGACTGACGTATACCCTCACCTTCAAAGAGTTATACATAATATGGAATTGGTACTTGGCATTTTGCGTGATAAGCGAGAAAATAGGTAGCGCATTTTTGCTTATCTCTTTGCTGAACTATATTTAAATATATCAAAGTAATATAAAATATTAAATTTAATTTATAATTCAATTAGCTTTATTTTTTGCGAAAATAATTAAATGCTTCTAATTTATGAATTTAAAGAATTGCAAAATGCTAAACATTTCCAAGTTGGGTAATTGCGTAGATGAACTGTAACGCCCAACGAGCCTACAACAGCGGATACACCTTATGTTGCGAGCGGTATATACTAGAATGCTTATGAAGCGATATTGACGCAAATATTTTCGATTTAATTTTTTTTATTTTGTTTTTTTTTGGCATTTTTGAAATTAAAAAGAAAAGAGCAAAGCCCGAATGGCAAACAAATCTGTCTTTCAGATATTCGACCTCCACAGTTCCAATATAAAATGTAGGATATAACCTGTTTTAGTAATTGATTTGAATAAATTGTACATCGAGATTCCTTTCAAATAGAGAAATAATTTCAACAACTTGAACCGGATGCATACAATTTTTACATAAATTTATTTTTTTATCATTCACATTGAATTTTAAATGTAAAATTGAACCGTTTCTCTTTTTAGAAAGTCTGAAGTATTGGATTTAGTTTGATCTAGAAATATCGTTACCCTAATATTGATGACATTCTTTCATTTTTCATTGGTCGCGAAAAGGATCTATGTTTCAGATATTCAATCCTAAGGTTCCGAAATGAAATGTAGGATGTATGCGGTTTTTGTGAATGATTCCAGCAATTTGTACTGTTTACGAACCGGATCGAAAATAATGATTTTTAATTTATACATACAATTTTATACATTCATTTATATTTTGTTCGGATGGGGTCAAAACATCATTTTTTGTTGTTATTTTTCAAATTCTTAATTGTTTAATGTAAGGTTCCGAAATGAAATGTAGGATGTAAGCGGTTTTTGTGAATGATTCCAGCAATTTGTACTGTTTACGAACCGGATCGAAAATAATGATTTTTAATTTATACATACAATTTTATACATTCATTTATATTTTGTTCGGATGGGGTCAAAACATCATTTTTTGTTGTTATTTTTCAAATTCTTAATTGTTTAATGTAAAACAGAACGGTTCGAGAAATGGTATTGAGACACATTATATCTTGGAAGATATTGATCAGCTTCTTCTTTCATTTCAATTAAAAAATATATTCTTATTTGTCTTAAAGTAAAAAAGAATATCCAATTTTACGGCATTTTTTTTTACCAAAATATCACTATTTTCCATTCGGTTCGAGAAGGGATTGGTGTTTTTACGAAACCCATAACTCGTCACCTAGAAAAATCATTTATAATCCTCATTTCGTTAAAACGGTGGAATTGTGGTAAAATAAACAATGAAAAAAAAAATCGTAAAACTTAATTTTGTTAAATTAAATTGATTAATTTCTATAAATGAATAAGACAGTCTAGATTTACTTATGCCAAAAATAGTATTTTCTACAAATGAAAGTTTTGAATATGCAAATATTTTGTTCACATGAATGCATACTTTCAGGCTCCTTGATTTTTCAGCGAAGGTTTTTTAAAAATGCTTTATTTCGTGACATGTTAGGATAAGCTTTTATGAATCGCAGATCACACTGAAAAGAAGTACACTTCTGCCAAAAAAACTTACCTAAAATCTAAATTTCGATACCCATATATGACACAGTGTGAAATCAGTCCTACTGTACGGGAGTGATAAATGGACAGTTAGCAACACGATATCAAAAAAACTTCAAGTCTTCGTAAATAAATGCTTGAGACGCATAGCGAATATTTTCTGGCCGCTGCGTATAAGCAATAATAGCCTACTTGGATTGGACACACTTTGAGTATAGAAACCTCAGACATGGCTAAAGTTGCTCTCCAATGGAACCAGCAGGGTACAAAAAATAGAGGTCGTAACATGGTAACAAAGGTAACATGGCGAAGATCAACAGAGGCGGAATTGCAATCCAAAGGCATGACCTGGTCACAAGCAGGACACGTGGCTCGAGTTCGAAACAGTTGGAGAAATTTAGTAAATTCCATTTTAATTCGAAAAGCATCCTTTGTGTTTTTTTGTAAAATAAGAAAAAACGTTAACTAAAACAAAAAAAAATTATATGACATATACTAATCGATTCTATTCGCGAACACTGCTAAAATATTTTTTGGCGAAAATAATTGGTTTCCCTAATTCAAACAATTTAGTTTGATGAGTATAATTTTGAAATTCCAAACTTCATACCGAAATTAATTAATTTGATATTTGACAAAAATGGCAAAAAATTTCCTTATAATTTCCATGTTTTTACATAAGTAAAAAAAAAACCACATTCAATATTTGCAAAATTTAAATTTTACCGTTTTTTTCTTCATAATTTCCATATTTTTCCAAAATTTGAGGAAAATTGTACATCAAACGATTTTGATTGACGACTATAATCGATTGCCATACGACATATATCGAAATTCCAGACTTGTATTTTTTGTGAAATTTTTGACATGAATACAAAAATCCTTTAAAATATTTGCAAAAATCAAATTTTACAATTTTCAATATTTGCAAAAAATAACCAAAAAATAAATGTACCCTTTTCCCTTTATAGTTTTTTGTACAATTTTTGGCATAAATTTAACGTTCCCCTTTCAATATTTGCAATAAATAGATAAAAATCAAATATTTCTTCATAATTTCCATGTTTTTCCAAAATTTGAGGATAATTTTACATCAAACGATTTCAATTGGCGCTTGCCATATTTCGAAATTCAAAAAAATTATTTTTAATGAAATTTTTAGGCATAAGTGTAACTTTTTCAATATTTGCAAAAAAATACAATAATCACATTTTTCTTCATAATTTCCATGTTTTCCAAAATTTGAGTAAAATTTTACATCTAATAATTTCAAGTGAGGAGTAAAATCGATTGGCATGCACCATATTTCGAAATCCCAAAATTTAATTTTTTGTAAAAGTTTTGGTTAAGTGTAATACATATTTGCAAAAAATGATAAACATAAAATATTTCTTCATAATTTCCATGATTTTCCAAAATTTGAGGAAAATTTTACATCAAACGATTTCGTTTGACGAGTAAAATCGATTGGCATACTCCATATTCCGAAATTCCAAAATTTTATTTTTGTGAAATTTTTTGTCAATTACAATCCCTTTACAATATTTGCAAAAATTACAATAATCAATTTTTTTCTCATAATTTACATGTTTTTCCAAAATGTGAGAAATATTTTAAATCTAATAAATCTAATAAATCTAATATTAAATCTAATATTTTAAATCTAATAATTTCAAGTGAGGAAAATAATCAAATTTGAAAATTTTACATAATTCCTAAATTTAATTTTTTGTGAAATTTTTGCCCTTTTCAATATTTGCAAAAAATAAAAAAAAAAAAATGTACCCTTTTCCCTTTATAGTTTTTTTGTAAAATTTTTGGCATAAATGTAACCTTCCCCTTTCAATATTTGCAATAACAAGATAAAAATCAAATATTTCTTCATAATTTCCATGTTTTTCCAAAATTTTAGGATAATTTTACATCAAACGATTTCGATTGACGAAAAGTCGATTGGCATAAGCCTTATTTCGAAATTCCAAAAAAATTTTTACCGATTTTTCTTCACAATTTCCACGTTTTTCCAAAATTTGATTAAAATTTTACATAATTTTCAGGTTTTCCCAAAATTTGAGGATATTTTTCACCAAACGATTTGGTTTGACGTGTATAATCGATTGGCATACGCCATATTTCGATATTTCAAAATTTAATATTTTGTGAAATTCCTGGCATATGTGTAAATTTATATTTGCAAAAAATGGAAAATTGAATTTTAGGGTTTTTCTCCATAATTTGCACGTTTTTCCAAATTCGAGGAAAATTTTACACTGACGAAATACCAAAATTTTATTTTTTGTGAAATTTTTGGCTGTGTTAAAATTCAATATATGCAAAAATGGCAAAACTCAAATTTTAACTTTTTTCTTCATAATTTCCATGTTTTCCCAAAATTTGAGGAACATTTTGCATCACAAAATGGCACAAATCAAAATTTTAAGAAATATTTACATTAAACGATTTAAAAGAAATTTAATCAAATATTTCATCATTATTTCCATGTTTTTTTTCCAAAATTTGAAGAAAATTGTGCATCAAATTTCGATTGACGAGTATAATCGATTGTGATCCCTTTTCAATATTTCAAAAATTGGCAAAAATCAAATTTGATCGTTTTTTTCCAAAATTTGAGGAAAATTTTACATCAAACGATTTCGATTGACGAATAAAATCGATTGGCATACGCAATATTTCGAAATTCCATTTTTTGTTGTGAAATTTTTGGCATAAATGTATAAATAAATAAATTTTAAATATTTAAAAAAATGGCAAAAATCTAATTTAACCTTTTTTTCTTTATTATTTTAAATTTTTTTCAAAATTTGAGAAAAATTTTATATTAAACTATTTCGATTGACGGAAATAATCAATTGGCATACGCGAAATCGAAATTCCAAAATTTTTTTGTGAAATTTTTGGCATAAATTTAACCTCTTTGATATATTTGCCAAAAATCAAATTTAACCTTTTTTCTTCATAATTTTAAAGTTTTCCCAAAATTGTAGGACAATTGACATACACCATATTTCGAAATTACAAAACTTTATTTTGTGAAATTTTTGGGATAGGTGTAACTTTTTTTTTTTTAATTTAACCATTTACGATTTCTATTGACGAGTAGAATCGATTGGCGTACATGGACTTTTCTATATTTTCAAAAAATGACACAAAATCATAATTTCCATGTTTTTCAAAATCTTAAGAAAATTGTACATCAAACGATTTCGATTGATGAGTATAATCAATTGGCAAAAGTAATATTTGGAAATTCCAAAAATGTATTCTTTCTAATCAGAAAATTAATGGAAAGTTGGATTTTGCCTTTTGAACATTTGCTAATTTGTCAATATTCAATATGTGAATTTCTAAATCGGTAAATTTGAATTGAGAATTTTGCATACTGAACATTCTGGGCGCTTGGAATTTTTGGTAGGAAAATTCAACAAAACTTGAATTTTGCCTTTTGTAAATTTCTCAATATGTGAATATGTAAATTTGGACATAACTAAATTTTAATTTGTAAATTTGAGTGCTGAAAATGCTGGGTCGTTGATATTTCTAGTCGGAAAATTAAGCAAACTTGGATTTTTCTTGTTGTAAATTTATTAATTTGTCAATATGTGAATTTGTAAATCGGTAAATTTGAATTGAGGAATTTGCTTAATGAAAATGTCGGGCGCCCGGTATTCCTAGTCAGAAATTTAAGCAATACTTGGATTTCGACTTTTGAAAATTTGTTAATTTGTCAGCATGCGAATGTGTAAATCGGCAAATTAAATTTAGAAGTTTTGCTTTGGCGCCTGGTATTTCTAATCAGAAAATTTAGCAAAACTTGTATTTATGCCTTTTGAAAATATGTGAATAAGTAAATTCGTAAATTTAAATGCGTAAATTTCCATTTGGAAATTTGCTTGCTGAAAATAATGTTCGCCTGGTATTTCTAGTCAGAAAATTAAGCAAAACGTGGATTTTTCCTAATAACAATTTGCTAATTTTTCAATATGTGTATTTTTTACATCAGTAAATTTAATTTAGAAATTTTGGAAAATTAAGCAAAACTTGTATTTTGCCTTTTGTACATTTGTCAATATGTGAATTTGTAAATTACTAATTTTAATATGAGAATTGGTAAACTTTATTGCTGAAACTGCTGGGTGCCTGGTATTTCTAGTCAAAAAATTAAGCATAAACTTGGATTTTGCCTTTTGAAAATTTGTTAATTTCTCAATATGTGAATTTGTAGTTTGGTACATTTAATTTAGAAATTTGCGTACTAAAAATGCTGGTTTCCTAGTATTTCTGGGCGGAAAATTAAGCAAAACTTTGATTTAGCCTTTTGAAAATTTGTGAATTGTAAATATTTTAAATTGTAAATTTGAATTAGTAAGTTTGAATGTTGACAAATTCTGGGCGCCTAGTATTTCTAGTCGGAAAATACGCGAAAATTTAAGTTCGACTTCAGAAAATTTTTTAATTAGTAAGTTTGAAAATTTGTTAAATTATAATATTAATTTGGTAAATTTTCTTGCTGAAAATGCTGGGTGCCTGGTAATTCTAGTCGGAAAATGAAGCAAAACTTGGATTTTGCCTTTTAAATATGTAAATTTTAAAATTTGTGTTGTTGTTATTTATTGTTGGTCTGTGCTTTTGTTATTCAGTCAGAATTTATTTTTGGTTTGAGACCATATGTTCCATTTACTTTCTGTGTATTCCAAAAAAGTAATAGAAACAAATACAAAAATTGGTAGAGAGTTTCAATTGCTTGGTAGAATTGACTGCAGTTTCGATAGACACCACTCTATCATCTTCAGAATTCAGTAGCAATAGTGTATGTCTTTAACTTAAATCAGCTGTAATACTTATGGAAGCAGTAAATTGAATTTAACAAGAACTGCTAACCAAACCCTATTTTGCCGAACTAAGTCAACATACTAAAACTCTCATACCAATACATTTTTGTTTTTTGCTTGGGTTCGCATCGCGAACCACGAAAACAAATGTAGTTTTGTCAACGGCTAATGCCGACGTCATCGTACCTCATGTGTTTGTATGTGTTGTAAATAACAACAACAGATGATAGAGTGGTGTCTATCGAAACTGCAGTCAATTCTACCAAGCAATTAAAACTCTCTACCAATTTTTGTATTTGTTTCTATTACTTTTTTGGAATAGACAGAAAGTAAATGAAACATATGGTCTCAAACCAAAAATAAATTCTGACTGAATAATTTTAAAATTTTTAATTTGTAAATTTGCTGAAAATGCTCGTCGCATGGTATTTCTAGTGAAATATTAAACAAAACTTGACTTTTTGCCTTTTTTAAATGATCTCAAAAAGAGGACATTTTTTACGGATCAGTGGGGTCCCGCTATCATCCACCAAAGACCCATGACAATTAATTTTTTTTGATTTTCATCAATTTTTAAAGTTGCCAATTAAATCTCTTCTTTTTTCCTTTTATTTTGCAGTTACTAAACTTATTGGCATCAGCAAGACCCCTTAATACACAGAAATTCTTCTGGATTCCTCTTCAATACCAGTCTAGGAAAAGGAAATGTAGGTTATGAGGTGGTATTTTAAGTTCACGTTTTAATACAAATTTTAATATGTGTTTAAAATAATAGGTTAATGTATTTACAATAGTTATTTTTTATATAACAAATAAGTACCAAATGTAGAAAAATAAATCCGTTGTAAAGTTTTACTATATATAACAAATATGTACATACTAAATATATACAAATAAATAAAAATAAATATAACAATTATTTTAAGCTTTATTTATTTTGTCAAGCATTTAAATTAAAAGTAATTCCCCGAAAAATAGCACCTTTACAAAGATTGGCTATATTAACCACATACACTTCGTGGTCGGCACTATTGCTAAGTTTCGATTAGTATAATAAAAATCTGCATTAATACTAACAAAATTATTCTGAAAAATCCTTAGACATAAGCTAGACATTTCAACCTTTGGTTTAAGGTGTCACATGTGTCGATACTACAGTTTAAAATTAACAGACATTTTAAAACAAATGTAACGCCCCAAATTAAAGCAAACAAAGTGCCTAAAAGAATGCATTGGAGTTTTAATGAAATTCCTAGAGATATAAACAATATGACAAGACTGGTGTCGGTATAAGAATTTTGGCCAAACCTTGCCAGACTAAAATTCTGTATCAAATTTGAATTTTTCAAAAAAAAAATTAATTGGCGTATGACTGCGTAAAAATTCAATTGCTGTACAAAATTCTAAACGAGATATCCTGCCCATCTGAAATCACAAACTGGGTTATTAACTTTCTCAAACAAAGAACTATTATCCTTGGAGAAGACTCCCTAGAAATTAATAATGGCCTCCCACAGGGCAGTTGTCTAAGCCCAACTCTCTTCAATATATATACCTTAGGACTACATGGTATTGTGGATCAAAACACCTACATATTTCAATTTGCCGATGATTTTATTATTCTATCAGTCCATAAGGATTTTGATATAGCTAATAACAATCTTCAGGTCAAATTAAATAGCTTCTGCAACATCCTATCCTCACTAAATCTGGAATACAACCCAAACAAAACCTCAGTCATGTACGTGGCCAAAGGAGGAAGAAAAATCCCAAACGTTACAATACGGAATACTAAAATCACCCCTGTTTCCAAAATTAAATTCCTGGGCAGACACATAAAGAATAGTCTAACCCTCAAAGAACACTACGAAGAAGTCATTGCTTCCTGTAACTCATCTTTAAATGCTCTTAAAATGGTTAATTCCATAAAATATGGTCTTTATCCAAAAATTGCTATAAACTTATCAAAATCGTTACTGTTCTCAAAGACTGAATACTCAATATCATCAATGGCTCATATGCCAACCTACCTTAACAAAAAAGTAACTGCATTTCAGAACCAAATTCTGAGAAAAAACCTTGGTCTCACACCATCAACTCCAAATCACATTATATATGCTTTGTCACTATCACTGCCCCCTGAGCAGCGTTCGCAATTTCTTACGGCAAAAGAACTAATAAAATTTAAAATCTTCAGCCCACAGACATATATGAAAATCTCACAAAATGCCACAAAAAAGACCAGTCTTGGTTTAATCTATACAAAATTTAAGCATATTCTGGATAACACCGTTGTAAATAAAACTGAACAACCCAATGAAAAAATTATTTTTCTAATGGATATATATGAAAAACCAAAAAACACACTTCCTAAGGAATTCTTCCAAAAAACTATTCAACATCTAATCACTGAGCTAAAGAGTATCGGATGTTCAATATGGGCTACTGATGCTTCAATTGGAACAAACGAAACAGGATGTGCTGTATGTAATATATCCAGCAACCAAAACTTTCTTTTCAAAATTAATGCAAGAATATCATCTCTGATGGGAGAACTACATGCTATTAATAAAGCCATAGATCTCATCATCGAGGATGGTATAGATAAAGCTGCGATTCTAACAGACAGCAAAAATGCTTGTCTTTTATTAAAACAAAACACATCCTACAATTACCTTGTCAACACTATCATTCAAAAAATCAAAAATTCACAAATCTCTACACTTACGTTAATATGGACTCCTTCTCACATTGGCATTGAACCCAATGAAAGAGCAGACTATTTTGCTAAGCATGCTGCTGCGGCTGGCTGTGAAATCCAAAACTCTCTGTCGGTTAAAGACGCAGAGGCCCATATACAACAAATCCTATGGGATGAATGGACAAATAAATATCAAGAAATATCTCAAAACAAGGGCACTTACTTCGCGCAGTTCTTTCCAACACCACCCAAGCAACACTGGTTCTCCGGTTCCTCACTATCATCTGGAGACATAAAAATCATCAACAGACTACTTACTGGTCATTCGTATGGAAAAACTTACCTACATACCATCAAGGCAGCAACCACTAATCTGTGCGACATTTGTCTTTCCCCTGAAACGGAAGATCACTTAATTTTCAATTGCACAAAATACAGTGATCAAAGGAAAGATTTTGATATCTTTTCCATTTACACCAACTTACCACAACTTCTAAAAAGTTCCTCCATTGAACAAAAAAAATCACTTTGCAGCTTCATTCAGAAATGCAAAATCAATTTATAGCGTGGAAATGCGAAACAAAACAAAAACTAAAAATACTCATCACTAACCCAATGTATAGACTCAACGAAGATAACCATTAGAGCAAATAAAGTACTACATAGTACCCTTTTATACAGTACTAAAAACCGTAGCAGCACAAAATCAAACCATAGCGTGGAAATGAGGCACAAAACAAAACAAAAATACCCATCACGAAACCTATGAATAAACTCAACGAAAGTAACCATAAGTGCAATTAAAGTACTATATAGTACCTATTTATACAGTACTAAAAACTATTGCAGTACAAAACCAAATCAGTCCTGGTATATGAGTACTTCGAGTACTTAACCAACACTAACTTGACAAAACAAAAAAAAAAAAAAAAATTAATTGCATGCACTTTGATAAATAAGGTACCAAAGAGTAAGTACTCATTCGCAACATTAATTTAAAGTAACAATTATGTTCATACACCCATTAGTTTAAAATGTAGAGGCCCATAACTTTTGAACTAATTGGTGTATGACCCAATATGACAGCTTAAATGAAAGGTATAAATGTCGTCATTAATCCTATGACAATATTTTTCAATTTAATACCTTCGGTAAAATTTAGAACTACAGTAATTTCTTAATAAAGGCTAATATGACAAATAGCTATATTTAGAAATAAAGTGGATATTTAGTCCCTTCATTTAAGGCATCATTTGAAGTCATACTTTAATTTGTTTAGGAGCTATGTGCCCCTAAATTTTAAACTAATTGCAGTGTTACCTTATAATACTGTGTCTGACGCATTATTTTTCTATTTGAAGGCATTTTTTTTTTGTAAATCCAAATTTTTCTTCAGTCTGGCAAGGTTTGGCCAAAATTTGCATACCGATGCCAGTGTTGCCATATTATTCAAAACTGTACAAGTTTTAAACCAACATCACAGCATACTTTTAGGCTCTAAATTAATTTGCTCTGCCTTTACCTATTTTAATCCCTAATCTAAGAAAATACAAAACCAGCAAAAGATACATATGCGTTTTATTTCTTTATTCGTATTTTTCTTTTTTATAATATACTCGTATTAATAAATTAGTTTTTAATGCATATTGAAATTTTCCCATGTCTTCTGTATTTCGTCCAGTTTGGTTTCCTAAGTGCCATACATCCGACTGAAATGAAAAAAAGGAGTAATAAAAAAATTAAAATAGATAGATGTCACAAATTTAGCAAAAAATCTAAATATAAAATTTGAAATATGACGTTGTCAAAAAAAATAATTTTCCTAATATTTTGTTAAAATAATAATATGATGAAAAAAGGAAACATTCTATTTTTGTCAAAAAACCTACCAAAAATGGAATTTTGGAATTTTGAAATATGGCGTATGCCAATAACTATAATTGCCAAAAAAATCGTTTAATGTTAAATATTTCTTAAAATTTAGTAAAAACTTGAAAATTGTGATAAAAAGCTTTTACCATAGTTGACATATTTTAGAAAGGAAATGCACTTAAACTTTTGCCAATCAATTATACTCATCCAACGAAATTTTCTTAAAATGTAAAATTTTCTTAAAATTAGTAAAAATATGCAAATTATGAGGGAAAATGGAAAAATTTACATTTCCTGAGTTTTTGATATTTTTGAAAGCTGTATCGGGTATTTTCAATGAGATGTCAACCGTAGCCAAACAATTTTAAGTACATATATAAAAGTTTTTGCTACTTTTTTTAGGGAATCTATCAAATTTAACAAATTTTCCCAAAAAATACATTTATTCATAACACATTTTGAAAGATTCCAATGTAAAGTCGAATAGTTGCAAAATGTATTTTTTAAACATTTGTATTGCATTGATTAATGATCTCTCTTTTAAATCTCGATTTATATTTAAAGAACATAAGAAAAATAATTTTTGTTGTGAAAATAAATATATTGAATATATTGAAAATCATTTATATCGTAATCAACCTTTGGATGTCTAGTTGCATAAAAAGTAAAAAAATAAACATAAAATGATATATACCCTCGTCACACTAAAGTGAGGGTATAAAGAATGATGGAATAAAATGTCGCATGGTATATGCCGCGTGCGAATGTGAATAAAATTAAATAAAAAATAAACTACTTAATATTTTGAAAAAAAAAAAATTAAAAAACATTGTTAAGATACATCAATGCATGACATTTTAAAATTAGTCGCATTAAAATATTCCTTCAGGTTCGCTGAAATCAGTGTATGATTGCTTTGCTTTGAAAGCGACTTCTGTTTTTGTCGCATGCGAATGGCTTGGTTTATATGGAGTATGCCAATCGATTATAATTGTCCAACGAAATCGTTTAATGTAAAATTTCCTCACATTTGTATGATGAACAAAAGAAATATGAGAAAAAGGAAAATTAATTTTTTTCATTTTGTGTACATTTTTAAAATATTACTGTGTACTCGTATGTACATGCAATCGTTTGATGTAAAATTTTCCTCAGATTTTTTGGAAAACTTGAAATTTTTTAAGAAAAAAACTGTAAAATTTGTTTTTTTGCCATTTTTTTCAAATGTTGAAAAGGCGTTGTTACACTTATGCCAAAAATTTAACTAAAAATAAAATTTGGGAATTTTAAAATATATCATATGTCAACAATAGATTATACTCGTCAAATGACGTTTTGGGTGTTTTTAGCTGAATAGCAAAATTTGATTTTTGCAATTTTTTTTTGGAAGCATATGCCAAAAATTTCATTAAACCCCAAATTTTAGAATTTCTAAATATTGCGTGTGCCAATTGATGAAAATTTTTCGAAAAACATGGAAACTATTAAAAAAAGTAACATTTGATTTTGCCATTTGTTGCAAATATTGAAATGTGTTACACTTTTGCTAAAAATGTAACTAAAAATAAAATTTTGGAATTTTAAAATAGCATAGGCAAATCTCGTCAAAATACTCGCCAAACGAGGTATTGGATGTTGTTCACGTACGCAGCATTGTCTCAACTTCCCGAGCCTGATCAATACCGGTCGCGTATTGACATCACTGGAATCTCCTCTACACCTCTCTTCGGAGACCTAATTCGCTTAGTACGGATGTGTTGGAGTGCAGATTGCCACTGGGCGGTGGTTGTTGTGTGGCTGCCTTGCATTATCCTCGGGTCTCTCTCTCTCCCTTTCCTCGAACTTTCTAAGGAGTCTGACACTCCTAACGAGCCTCTGCGTTCACTAGTCGTGGTCGAGCACTCTCCGTGTAAAGTAGTCAATTGTAGTCTTTGTTCAGCGATACTATCGCGCACATTACTACTAGTCGTGGTTTTTGCACTACTCTCTCGCGCACACCCACTTGTCTTTGGCTCGACTACTGAGCACTTCTTGTAGTTTTTGCTATCGAACTATTCGCACCGGCCTAGTCGCCACCCTGATACACGGTAATATACGTTACTACAAATAAAGCTCTGCCTTTATCATAACCAAAATACTAAAGTCTTGTGTTTTATTTATTCTATTTCGCCCTTTGCATTAATGCATCGCCAACATCGGTCACTACAATACGTGAACACACACATCGTTCCCCCCACTACTGAGCTATCTTTGTTATTGTAATTGGTGCGGAGTTTGTCGTAGAAGGGACTTCGTTGCATTGTTTTCATATTGGACCAATATGACCCTTCTTCGAACTTATTCGGAGGTAGAAGAAAATATTACCACATACCGCATTTGAAGTCAATCGGTTACTCCTTTCGAGAGTTATAGTGCAGCAGACAGAAACACGGACGGACGGACATTGCTCATTCGACTTAAAATGACCCAAAACGGATATCCGCCGAACATACTTAGGTCACTTCTTCGATGTGTTACACTTTTGGTTCGTAGCCAATAATATATACTCTCCTCTCTTAGGTGAGGGGATAAAAAATATGGAATGGAAAAAATGCCATTAAGGTGTATTGTGGGGACCTACATACATATTTTGATATTTAAAAGGAATCTGTTTGCAGAATACATCACCCCAAAAATCCTTCGATTTCTGTGGCTTTAGATACATATGTATATCATTATTTTTGAGTGGTGCTTTCAGTGGCAAGGTGACGAGAGAGGTAATCGGGCGTTTTGAAAAAATACTTGAAGAGTTCTTCATTCTTTGACATGGAACATCTATTCCAAAGCCTTCTATACTAAAATTGTGTTTGAATTAGCTAATATCCCAACATTGTGGGCAAATATCACGAAAACGCGATGTCACAGAAAAAACGGCTAATGCCATTTGAATTATCGGGTCAAAATTATGCGGAGTACGTTGTTTTCATCGATGACACATTTTTATGCACACAACGAATTATTGTCCAACGAAATCGTTTAATGTCAAAATTTCCTCACATTTTGTAAAAACATGTGATGAAAAAGAAATATGAGAAAAAAGGAAAAATCATTTTTTTGTCATTTTATGTACATTTTTAAAATAAAAGACTTTCCAACAAGAGGTGTTATTTTGGTATTCAAAGAAAAATGCAATATTTTGAGATAAATGATCGGATTTTTATTTCATAATAAAGAGAAAGGTATGCCGTTAATAATGAAAAACAACATCAGCCAAATGGCCACCACGACCACGCTTACAGGACCAAATCCTTTTCATGAAATTTTCCATAACCAAATCGCAAAGTGGCTGCCCTATGTCCTCACGAATTCTATCTTTGAAGTCTTAAATCGACGCTGGGCTGTTGGCGTAGACCTTATCTTTCACGTGGCCCCAAAGGAAGAACTTGCAAGGTGTTAAATCACAAGATCTCGGTGGGCAATTGTGATCACCTCTTCGAGAGATAACACGGTCCGGAAAGTTTTCCCGTAACAGAGCAATGGTTTCGTTGCTTGCGTGGTACGTAGCGCCGTCTTGTTGAAAGTAAACGTTGTCCAGATCAATACCATCCAACTCCGACCATAAAAAATCATTAATCATCTCTCGATAGCGCAATCCATTCACCGTAACTGTTGATCTAACCTCATTTTCGAAAAGTAAGGTCCAATGATGGAGAGGCTTCTCAACAATAACTCTTGGGATTTCCGAGCCCCAGATGCGACAATTTAGCTTGTTGAAGTAGCCACCGAGCTGGAGATGGGCCTTATCAGTCAAGATGATTTTTCGATGGAATTCCGGATCATTTTCATGCATTTCAAGGACCCAATCAGCCAAGACACGGCGTTGTTGATGATCGGCCGGCTTGAGTTCTTGTGTAAACTGAACTTTATAAGCCTTAAGACCCAAGTCTTTATGCAAGATACGGTGTAATGACGTTTGTGGAATGCCCAATTCCAAAGAACGACGAGGAATTGGGCATGACTAACTTGTCCGAACAGCTCAAATTTTTCCACCAATTTCTGTATTGCGGTCCGACAAAGTGCTTCACGACGACCCAAAAATGCTTTAGTTTTGCGAACTGTGACTGCAAGATTTTCACCATTTTTGTAGTAAATTTTAATAATTTCAATGCGTTGTTGAATCGTGTATCGTTCCATTTTTAGTAATGGCGTAGTTTCTACTTTCAAATGTCAAAGAATAAAAGCATCAAAAGTGACAGCTACCGAAATACCGGGTGATTCAAAATAACACCTGTTGTTGGAAAACCCTGTACATATGCACGCTGAAAAAAAATCGCCTCTGTAGTATATTGTCCCAAACATATTCTGCTTGAAACATAAATATTTTTAGGGTGCACTCCAAATATAAAATATTTGACAAATACAAATATTATATGTTTGGGAGGATATTGTTCTAAACAAAACTATGTTTACATCCTAATATTTTTTTATTTGGATATGATATTTCCCAAACAAAGACCTTTTTGCGTGAATGTATGTATACTATTCTTTAATTGTTTTAAGTTTACAGCAATTGAAAGGTAATTTTTGAAATTTTTAATGTTAGTAAAATTTCTTTATAATAGATGAATTGAATTGGTTTCAGATAGAAGTTAATGCTAAGTACGCCATTTTTAATAGGAATGCATAATTCGAAAATGAAAAAATTAAAACTAATATTCGAAAAATTCAGCAAAGTTTTGAAAATCTTTTTTTTAATAAAATATATTTGGAAATATTCATAAACAATAATTTTATTCGTATTTAAACAAATATTTTATTTGAGAAAATCAGTTCGCAAATATATTTTATTGTAATATATTAACATATGGGTTCTAAATACATTTTATTGATTTTCAAATAAAATTTATTTGCTCGAAAATATATAATATTTAAAAATTTGTGTTCCAAGTATATTTTCTTTCGTTTCAAACATATCAAAAAAGGCGATTTTGCCCCGTGTGTATAATACATTTTTGACTTCTGCCATCAATTTAAAAAACAAAATTGATAATTTCGAAATATGGCGTGTGCCAATCGATTATATTTATAAGTACTCACCAATCGAAATCGTTTGATGTACAAATTTTCCTCAATTTTATTTTTTTCTTTAACTCATTCATCTAAAATTTTCGAAATTTTTCAAATTTGACAATTTTTGTCAAAAAAATTACACTTAGTATCAATAATATAGCAATCACTTCTATTTATTGAATAATAAATAAATTAATTCGAAAAACAAACTTGAATCAGTGGTATTGCAACAATTCTTGCCAAACAGTAGTATCTACAGTATTTAGAATGAAAACAAAGTCACAAACAATAAAACCCATAATCTTAAAAAAACTTGTTGCAGAAATTTGTGGTTGAATATTAAGTATTTATTTTTGGGGGATGCACCAGCCGTGCTTACTTAAAATCAAGATAATTCTAAAATTTGGCAATAAAAAAACTGCGGTTAAATCGGAATTTGAATTTAGTGATATTGACACAATTCTAAGAATATAAAAGACTGCACATTTTGACGAACGAAGCATAACTAAACCTAACTTTGAAATTGTTATATCTACTTAATTTGTTCGACAGAATGAGAGCTCTTTTGATTCTTACCATTGCCTTTGTATTTATGGCGATTTTCTCCATTTCCTCGGCTGAAGATCTAAACCAGGATAACGCTGCTGAGTTTGTGCGGGAGAAACGTGGCGGTGGATTTGGCGGTGGTCGAGGCGGATTTGGTGGTGGTCGAGGCGGATATGGTGGTGGCGGATATGGTGGTGGCGGCTTTGGTGGTCGAGGCGGATTCGGTGGTGGCGGCTTTGGTGGTCGTGGAGGATACCGTGGTTAAATACTACCTATAAAAAATAAAAACAACTGTTGTTCACGAATTGATAAAAAATAAAGATTTTGTTTCATGTGAAATATATTGAAAGTGAATAAATTTAAATTTATTGTTATTCAGGGAATTTGTATACGAGTATGCAAAATGTGTGGGACGTTGCCTTGGATTTGGCGTCAAAGACAATAAAAACTTAAAATAAGCCCATTTCGTACTTAAATTTTTGATATTAATATTATTTCTACTTATTATTTGTAAAATAAGAAAAATTATTTTAATTAAGTATAAAATGCCCTCATAATAACGTTTTATTGTACATATATGGCGCCCAATCAATGCCATTATCTTTAATATTAGGAGATTTTATTTCAGTGTAACTTTAGATGAATATAATTAATCATGCAAAGTGCTGGTTCGCTCTGGATCGTTATTCACAATAATAAATTTGGCATCTTCAAGGACCCAAGCAGTCGTAGTCGAAAACCAAACTTAGTTATTTTTGGAGCCGCCGAAATAAAATGCCTGTGAATTTGTAAACAACAAAAAAATGACCAACGTTAAGCAATTCGACACTTTCATTTGAAAAGTATCAGTCCACCCATGTTTAAGTCGAGTTGGATTCTACTATTAAGGAGTCTGCTCCTTCGTATACGACTAAACAATTTTAAGTGGCGGAGTTGAAACAACGTTGGTACGTCCTTCCAAAAGAAAACCGTATTGACCGACCCATTGTGGTGTCCAATTTCAGAAACGGTTAGGGAAATCCACAAAATGGTACTCGTCGAATAATCGTCGACTAAAGGTGCTATACATCGCATATTTTACGAAAATTTAAAGATGGGAAACCTATGTGCAAGATGGGTGCAGCGTTTGCTCATAATGCAACAGCGTCGTGAAGATGTTTCAATAGAGTATTTGGCCATGTTCCACTGCAATAATGCAAAGTTTTTGGGTCGATTCGTAACTGTAGATGAGACATTAGGTTTAGGTTAGGGTGGCAGCCGTATTTTTTTACCAGCTAACATAGACCAGTTTAGGTCGCTAGTGTTGCCACGGGCTGCAATGCCCCTCGTCGAAACCAACATGCTTGATATACAAATGTATCGATAGTACGAATATCGGTACGGGAAAGATCTGTTAGACTGCCTAGAAAGGCCGACCCCAGTATGTCCAGTCGTCGTTTACTCAAAGCGGGACAATCGCATAGCAAGTGCTCAATGCTTTCCACTTCTTCCTCATCTCCACAGCTTCTGCAGAAGTCATTGGATTCAATAGCCAATCTTTTGGCGTGTTCGCCTATCAAGCAGTGTCCCGTCAGAACTGATACTAACATTGACAATATTTTCCTTTCAAGTTCGAAGAGATATTTTGACCTTCTCAGGTCATACCTTAGACAGATTTGTCTAGCTATCCTGCGGGTGCCGATTTGTGTCCATCTTTCTTTGGACTGCCTGATTGCCTCTTGCCTAAGCCAAAGCTTGCACGTCCATAGTGGCGCAAATAAATACCAATTCTTCGAGAATTTGTAATGTCGTCCCTTTCCTAGCAAGTTCATCAGCTTTGCAGTTCCCCGGGATATCCCCAGGCACCTATATGAGGTGTATATTAAACTGCTCAGCTATCTCGTTAAGAGATCTGCGACAGTCGAGGGCTGTTTGTTAATTTAGGAATGTGGCCACCAGAGAATTGATGGCAGCCTGGCTGTCCGAGTAAATGACAACGCCACACGCTGCAAAAAAATCGCTTCTTTAGTATATTGTTCCAAACATATTCGTCTTGAAACATATATATGTTTAGAGTACACTCTAAACATATAATATTGGGTACACCCAAAAAAATATATATTTGGGAAAATGTTATTCGAAACAAATCTTTGCTTACATCCCAATATGTTTTTATTTGGGGCTATTATTTTCGAAACAAATATTTATTTGTACTTAAGAATTTAGAAAATACGTTAAATGTGTTACATTTTTAACAAATTCAAAGTTAGTTTTTTTTGAAATTTTTAATGTTTGTAAACATAATAAGTAATAATAATCGAAATCGTATAATCTTGAATCAAAATAAATTACTTGGAGGATTGACAAGAAATGATGACTTGGAATACTTATATAGGGTTTTCCAAAAAGAGTGATATGATTTCTTTGAAAAAAAACACACTTATTGTTAAGGAAATTCAAAAGTTTTTCATTTAATGAGAAGTACAATCGATACAATTAAGTTCTAAATAAAACGTCAATCTGCATGAACGAATTCGATGAACCCAATTTTCGAGCACTTTTTCCACTAAATCAAGTCGTATGTCATGAATGGCACGTTCAATATTGACTTGAAAAGCTTGAAGAGAGTCTGGTTTATTTCGAAAGACCAATGACTTCAAATAACCCCACAAGAAATAGTCTAATGGTGTTAAATCACTTCTTGGAGGCCATTCAATATCACAATTTTTTGAAATAATCGAATCTCCAAACTTTTCTCGCAACAATTCAATTGTTTCATTTGCTGTGTAGCCACAATCGGTCAATGGCAAAGATATAGCTCTTAACGAAAGCTAAAATATTGCTCATGGGTGTCAAGGTCGTAAGTCGACTGGAAAGTGTTTTTTTGTGGATTTAAAAAAATTGACTTAGCGCACGAAAAGTTGCAATTGGAGACCGATTATGTTGATAATAAAACTGAATAATTTTTAAACGTTGTTCTTGCGTATATCTCTCCATGATGAAATTGTAAACACTACTGAATACAATGAAAAACAAATGACAGATCATGACATATTACAAATGGCCGAAACGTCACTTCAAAATTATATCATCCCTAATGGAAAACCCGTTATATAGTTGCTCTAAATCTAAAATGATTGTCTTATAACTCCCAGTATTCGTTCTTAGATCAACAAACTCTCGTTCAAGTTTCATAAAGATTTGTTGGTTGATGCCAAATCCTAAGGAACATATCTATATTTAAACCTGAACCGATTATCAATTTCGATTGGGTCAAAAAACAGCTATGTTCAATTTCAACACTTTAGTACCACTAATACGACCTGAACTTTTATTACAAGGATACCTCTACAGACAGACATGGTTAAAACGTGTCAGGAAATGATTCTATGTCGATCGAAATAATAAGCAATGGGTCTATCACTTCTCTTTGTGGGTGTTCATAGAAATGTGGTTCTACCTATATAAATATTATTTATTAACTTTCTAAAGTCATTGGAAAGCAATCTCAAATACAGAATATGAATACATTTAGATTATTCCGAATGCATAGACAATACGAATTGAAAACAAGTACATTTAATATATATAAGTAGTATTAAAAGCTCTTTTCTTGTGAAATTTTTAAAGTAATTTTCTATATACTCGTACGTGCTAAGACCTAAACTTGTAAATTCAAAATAAACAATTTTGTTAACTTAATTGCAATAATTATATTTACTTAAATACGAGCACTAATTTTTAAGAAACCTGAATTTTTTAAACCGCAATTCTTGCAAACAATGTGATTTAATGGGAACATCACAGGGTAAAAAACAAAAAAATCTATAATCTGATAATATATAGCACCTATTTAGTGCACATGTAGAGTTGACCGACCTCAAATGAAGATCATTCGAAAATGCATTGAAGTACAAATCTAAGGCAAAATGCGTAATCTGTACGTGTTATTAAATTTAGCAATTTTGAAACAATTCGATCGATATAAAAGTCTCTGCAAATTGGGACGGATGTATCACAACAAATTTTAACTTTGAAATCAACATTTCCAATTTTTTATTACAAAATGAGAGCTCTTTTGATTCTTTCCATTGCTTTTGTGTTTATGGCTATTTTCAGCATGTCCTCGGCTGAGGATGTAAACCGTGAATTTGTCCGAGAGAAACGTCATGGAGGATATGGTGGCCAAGGAGGTTATGGCGGCGGTCATGGAGGATATGGTGGCCATGGAGGATATGGCGGCGGTCATGGAGGTTATGGCGGTGGTCATGGAGGATATGGCGGTGGTCATGGAGGATATGGTGGTCATGGAGGTGGTTATCACGGTTAATTAGTTTCTGAAAAACTAATATAAATTACTCATTCAGATCATTTATTCGTGAAAAATAAAGGATTTTTGTGAAATAATTTGAAAGTAAATAACAAAGCATTTTTATTACATCTTTTAAAACAGATATGCTGGTCGACAAAAATAATTTTTTTGGGGTTCTGTTTTAATGCATAGATTTTAAGGCTAGACATCACAAAACGCCAAAATATCAATTCTTAGACTTTAAAGTTTACTTTTGTCAGTTTTATATCGATAATAAAGTTTTGAACACCCAGGAAAATAAATGGTTGGAATTGTATTGTAACAATAAAAAAATATAGTACTAGCAACAAAAAGCAAATTCCTTACACCGTGTGTCGGTTGTATTTATATACAGGGTTGCCCATATTCGACGGACCCATCTGGCAACGCCATAACTTTTGACAGAGATGTCAGATCGCTTAATGACATACCGCGTTTGAAGCGTCAGTCCAAGCAGATTTTTATCATGGAACACGCCACGCGAGCGCTCTGAAATAGTTGAAATTTACATTCAACAGAAGAAGTCAATTGTGAAAACTCAACGTGCTTTTAAAATATTAAAAAATGTGAGAAGTGCGCCTTCTAAGAACACCATTAAGCGTTTATACGAAAAATTTTCGACTGGTGAGGCTCTTTCTAATCCGAAGAGGCCAAATAAAAGTCGACCAAGGCGATCGGCCGAGAATATCGCTGCCGTACGAGCCAGTGTTGAGAGGTCCCCAAGAACATCCCAAAAACGCCGTTCTCAGCAGTTGGGCATGGCTCGGTCCACTTTACAAAGGATTATTCGCGTTGATTTGCATTTGTTCCCGTACAAAATTCAATTGACGCAAAGATTGTTGCCTGCGGACAAGCCTCGTCGATTGGAATGGGCCCAACGAGTCATCGAAATGGCCGATGATGACGAGCAATTTTGGAACAAAATTATCATGTCCGATGAAGCCCATTTCACATTGAATGGGACCGTAAATAAGCAAAATTGCCGTATTTACGCCACTGAAAATCCTCAGGAGATTCAAGAATTGCCTCTTCATGACGAAAAAGTCACAGTTTGGTGCGGCGTTAGTGCGAAAACGGTCATTGGGCCGTTTTTCTTCCAAAACGAAAATGGCCATGCTGTTACCATCAACAAGGAGCGTTATCGCGACATGATGACCAATTTTGTGATGCCAATTATTCGTCGAAAGCGTATGAGGCAGTTCTGGTTTCAACAAGACGGCGCTCCACCGCACACAAGTCGCATAACAATCGATTTTCTGAAGAATTTATTTCCGGGCCGTTTGATGTCGAAAAGTGGTGATTTGGACTGGCCACCGCGTTCGCCCGATTTGACGCCGCCTGACTTCTTTTTGTGGGGATATTTGAAGTCAAAGGTTTACGTTAACAAGCCAAGGACCGTAGAAGAGCTCAAGGACAACATTCGTGAAGAAATAGCCCTATTCCGGCCGAAATGTTGGCGAAAACGATGGAAAATGCTGCAAAAATTGATGTAAACAAATCTACTTGGAACAAATTAAATGATTAAGATTGTCAACCGCCAAATTTTTATTTTTTTCTTTGATTTTTTTTAAAAAAACATGGGTCCGTCGAATTTGGGCAATGTACATAAAGAGTTGAAACAACAATAATAACATGGATATGATCAAATGAAAATGCTTGCAATTAAATCGATGGTTGTATCAATCGATTTATTTTTATTTTTTTCTTTGATTTTTTTTAAAAAAACATGGGTCCGTCGAATTTGGGCAATGTACATAAAGAGTTGAAACAACAATAATAACATGGATATGATCAAATGAAAATGCTTGCAATTAAATCGATGGTTGTATCAATCGATTTAAGATTTTTTTCATTGACACTCGGTTAGTTGTGGTAACCAATTTTAAACATTCAATATAGTACAATATGATAGATTTTTGTTGTGTCAACCAATGTTTTATTCTTGACAACAGAACTTGTATCAATAGACCAAAGATTATTATAACAACGAATAATTGGCTACTACAACAGAAAAAATATTAATAAATAATCGTTTATTGCTTATCCCAATAATTTCAAAAATTAATAATAAATAAATGTATTTTGGGAAATACAACCATAAGATTGGTTGCTGTTCTTTTGCTGATACATGACAAACAAAAATAAAATTTCTCGACATAAACAAATCTTCAACATTTTGTTCAAGAACGGTATATTTAGTCAAAAATAATCTCGTGTGGAATGCAGAATATGTTGTGCAAAATGTTTTACATAAATAAAAAATAAAGGCAACAATCAGGAAATTGAAAGCACAGGATTAAGCGATATTTGCATAAAAGTTTTTTGTTTTTTATTTTCGTGTACTAAAATGTATGTCAAATATTTCCACGTCTCATAATAGTGATGAATTTGTAATATGGGATTCTTATTTTGTTATGAATTGCTTGGTTTTTTGTTCAATAAATAAAATAAAAATTAATGAAAACTGTTTTTAATTAATTGTCGGTAGTATATGACTGACAAATTGTCAGAACAACCAATTTTTTAAAACAGTTGGTTGTGGCAACATACAACAGATAATTTTAGCCACCAATTTCGTAGTTGGCGCAACCAAATATGATTGTTGTCAACATGGCAGCAGAAGTATACCACAACCAAAATGTTGGTTGTCCTGATGGAATCGCATGATAGTAGACAGAACTACCAAAATTCAGTTGGCAAATAATTCGGTTGAGGCAACCAAACTGTATTATGTGTGAAGTTAAAACTTTGCTAAATTATCTACAACGTTTTAAATTATGCATCGATTTTCTTCGATTATTCATTTACGATAAAAATGTGACAGTTATGCATTTTTTCAAAATGTTGTAAGATATCTATGAAACCGCTGAACGGGTGGAAGGCTACTTAATATTGAGTTCTTTGTTAAAATTTTATTTTTATTTATGTCATAAATAAAATGTGCCCATTCCGAAGACAATCAATGTATAATTTAAAAAGTTGTAGCGAGCATAACTGTCGCTTTTCTTAAAATTCGAAAAGTTGCTCTAATTTCTACAAAAAAAAAACTTTGATAAAAAAATATGTTTCCCTTTATTAATAACAGAAAAGAAACCAAAATTGGACACATAAAGGCAAAACCAAAAATCGTGTCAACCGGTGTAATATATATTTGTTCGCCTTATATCGTTTAACATTGGGATGAATTGTTCCTTCACTGAATTGTATCATTAAGACGATTATAAAGGGTTTTCCAACAAAAGGTGTTATTTTGGTATTCAAAGAAAAATGCAATTTTTTGAGATAATTGATCGGATGTTTATTTCATAATAAAGAGGAAGGTTGCCGTTAATAATAAAAAACAACATCAGCCAAATGGCCACCACGACCACGCTTACAGGACCATATCCTTTTCATGAAATTTTCCATAACCAAATTGCAAAGTGGCTGCCCTATGTCCTCGATAGCTTTACGAATTCTATCTTTGAGGTCTTGAATCGACGCTGGGCTGTTGGCGTAGATCTTATCTTTCACGTGGCCCCAAAGGAAGAAGTCGCAAGGTGTTAAATCACAAGATCTCGGTGGCCAATTGTGATCACCTCTTCGAGAGATAACACGGTCCGGAAACTTTTCCCGTAACAGGCAAATTCGGAGACAAATCTGTATAAACGATTTAAATAAGCTAATGTTTTAAGACCAATTGATTTGGACATGTTCAATGAATAAGAATGACATATTAAATGCAATTTGACTTAACAAAAAATTTATTTTATTATTTATGTTTTTTTTGTTTGTTTTTTTTTTACTTTTATGGAACGACTTCTGCGACTATCTGATCACCTGAACATTATCAATTTTTATCTTTTCATGTACGAGTATGTTACTACAAATTAATGAAGAAAAGTAGAAATATTCGTATTTTCATTAAAAAGTCGAAAAGTCGACATCTTATTTTTTCAAAAAGTCGACATTTTGCCGTAACTATATAACCCTAGTTCCAATAGCTACATTATAAAACAATATAAAACAATGTTTGCCCCATCGTGTCTTTAAAAGTTTTAATTAAAAAAAAGGTAAAATGAATGCCTTGTTTAAGTTGCAAGACTTTCAATCGCCATTGGAATCATATTTAATCATTTTCGCTCCATTCATTCAACCCATTTTTGCACCACTGAACAACATTTAATCGTTTTTGTCCCAACAGTGCCACTAAAAGTGTGCATTTAGAGATATCATAGTTTATATTCAAGAGCCATATCCGCAACCTTAGGCCGTATTTTACCCTTTATGTCCCCTATCTGTGACACGTTTAACTTTTTACCATACCGTGCATCATTTAACTTTTTTCCCACAGTTTACATAGAAGCATCGCACTCTGGTTATGAATCACTCATTCAGACT